>JAGSMP010000852.1:0-92400 GCA_029286625.1 Parnassius orleans | reverse complement strand
TGTAGAAATTTAGCATATGACACGTTTGCTGCAGTGCCGCTGACAGACAGACGGATGGATGGATGGACAGACAGACAACGGAGGCTTAATAAAAGGTCCCGTTGAGTTTACGCTTTGTGTACGGAACCTAAAAGGCAAAAACAAGATAACTGTGGAGTCACCGCCGAAGAAATTCTCCGGTCAGAGGCTCATTTCGAAGCGGTAGTAGGTTTGAAGAAAATGACATTTTGAATGGAAATTTCATTTCGTTTCATTTCATTTCATTTTAATCTCTTATGCCGCTACTACACGGCCTTGCATTCTTAAAGTACGGAAGACCAATGCTATAGTATGCTATTACTACAGAACTTATATCAATCTCAGCAGGGACAAAAATCTGCGCAGGACAGGAATATGGTATACAGTATCTCTATTTCCTCACTCTTATAGTCCGATGGAACAATCATAGACAATCCTAGGCTTTAAGTGTTTTCCAAGCGGGGTAAAACACCGCCAACTTCCTGACTTCGGGCTGCTGGTTAGAATTTCTTGACAGAAAAACAATAACTGATTTACAACCTAGGATTCTCATTTGAACACAAGACCAGCAGTCAAGCACGAATAGGCAAAGATGGCAGTCGATTGCTGGATAGAAAACAAGCGTGTGGTGTGGTGAACAACACATTAGAGTGAATACTGTAGCCTAAAATTCTACATCTCTCCTCGATTAAGAATCTAAATGTAGATGCTTTGTCAACCTAAGACTAGGACCAATACCACCTGCGAATGCCGAATGCTGAATAGCTGCTGCGTGGCTTCACATGTCAACCAGTAGTTTTTTATTTTATAGTATGGGGTAACAAACGAGGCACACAGTCCACCTGATGGTAAGTGGTTGCTGTGACCCATAGACATCTACATTTATCCTCAATTAGAATCTAAATGCAGGTGCGTTGTCACACAGGACTAAGATGTAATGCCTCGTTTCCAGTAAAGGGTCTCCAGTTCTCTATACTCACCATACGAAACACAGCAGCATTAAGTTGCTATTTTACGCTGGTATTCTGTGAGGCGTAGTCCTTCCCCAGTCGAGCAAACCCATTCGTGCTACAACCATAATAGCTGCAGCATGGCTCTACCACGTAATAAATAGTTGAATGTTTAGATCTACGGTACTAAATGAATCAATAGTAATACCTCATAAATACCACACAAATAGCATTCTATTAATAAATTTTCATTGTATCTGGTACTATAATTTTTATCGCTCAGGCGGTCACTAGTGAAGTGTCACAAGTTAGATAGATGCTCAATTGAACGTAGTTAACTTAGAACTTAGGCTCAATAGAAATAGGCTAGACTGACTATTCATTCAATAAAAGAGTCAACGGTGTCATGATAATTAGTTTTGTATTATACGTGTTTCTATCTCAAATAAGCGTTTATTTATTTTAAGTTTATTGTAAAAGAGTAGGGTTTATTGTAAACTTCAGATTTTGTTAGGCTTTAGAAAAGGAGAAGATTTGCAATTTGACTGCATGTTTTCACTTATATTTATGTATAATCCGCAATATTGTGCGGACTTTGTTTTGCCAAACAATGGAGACGTATGCCCCATTAGTGATGTTCACGGATGTACGTTGGCTTGACCATTGTTTAGTAACTAGGATGGCTAGAACATTTGAGAATATAACCGTAAATAACAGTGTCTCGTGGTCTGATCACTATCCTTTGGAAATTGTTTGTAACCTAAACCCTTACATACTCAGTTGGTACCATCATCTCAGTTACTAATAATAAGATATTTTGGGGCCAGGGATAGTGACCAGACTAAGCTATTTACGAAAACTTGTGATGAGCTAAGTAAAGTAGTTTTTCTATGGAACTTACGAAATGTTGTGGCAAAACCTGTTGTAAATGAACATAAACTAGTTATCGATAATATGTGCTCTCATATTGTAAGCATATTGCAGTCAGGGGCAATAGTTAGTCATAAAATTGTGAAATAAAAAGGTTATATTACGGGGTGGAATAGGCATGTAAGGCCTACACGGAGAGCTCGTCTGTGTTTTCAGTCGTGGGTTATAGCTGGGAGGCGAGTAGTGGAGTGTACGACGATATGCTCTGCGGGAGTCTCGTAGGCTTTTCAAAAATAAACTAAAATGGTGCCAGGACCATGAAGATCAATTAAAATGGACATTTAGCCTCTACACACGAGACTAAGCAGTTTAGTAGGTTCTGGCAACAAACAAATAGACTGAATGCACAGGCGAGGCCTTCCTGTGGAAGTGGGAGGCATAACAGGAGTCAAAACATTGCCAATATGTTTAAGACTCACTTCAGGGTTGGAACCCTAAGTATAGTAGGTCAAACAGTGGACGGTGCTCAGGACACCGTAGACCCTTGGGTAGACTCATTGAGCTTCTCTGTTTGTGAGGTAAATGACGCAATAAGGAGTATGAAGCGGGGAGATCCCGGGGCATGATGGCCTGAGTGTCGAACACTTGCGATATGCTGGATACATTTCAGAGTCCTTACCATGCTCTATAACATCTGTGTCAGTCATGGTCACCTGCCGGATACAATGATGATGACGGTGGTCGTGCCTATAGTGAAGAACAGGACGGGCAATGTAGCGGATAGGTCAACTTCAGGCCTATATCCTGGCGACAATCGTGGCTAAGATTCTGGACAGTCTGTGATACACATTTAAAAGCTACTAAAATTAACGACGCTCAATTCGGCTTTCAGCCAATTGTCTACAAAACGCAATAATGTGTCTCAAGCAGACTGTACGGACTACTGACAGGAAAAACGCAAGTGTATGCGTGCTTCTTGGACCTGTCAAAAGCATTTGACCTTGTCTCGTATAAAAGTACTATGGCATAAACTTGGACGGAAACAGCCTAAGGCCGGAACTGTTATCGTTGTTGCAGTACTGGTACGGTAACCAGTCAAATGTAGTAAAATGGGGAGACGCTATGGTGACCCTACAAGCTGAACTGTGGAGTAAGGCAGGGTGGGCTTACGTCACGAGGCTGTTCAACCTTTTTGTCAACCAGCTGATAGAGGGCTGAGGCGGAGCTGGTGTCGGATGCTCAGTTGATGGTGTCTTTATAAACAACATCAGCTATGCGGATGACATGGTTCTGTAGTCCTTCGGTCAGTGGCCTCCGAGCTACTTAAAATCTGTGAGGACTATGCTGAGAAATGGACTCCAGATACAACGCCAAAAGAGCGAGTTCCTTGTGTTCGGGGAAAAAACAAACCCACCAATTTTCAGCCAATCATACGACTGTGTGGTATTCCCTGAAACAGGTGGCCGGAATTCAAATATCTCAGCCATATAGTTAACGACCGCCTCGTGGACGACGGTGATATAGAGGGCGAGGGAGGGCTGCTGTCGGTCCGGGCAATATGTTGGCCCGCAGATTTGCACGTTGTAATGCAGAGGTAAAATTAACGCTGTTTGGAGCCTACTGCCAAACCTTTTACGTACGCAGTCTGTGGGCGGACTATACGCAACGGACCTGAACTCTTCGTGTGCAGTACAATAATGTGCTGAGAGCGGTATTAGAAGCCACGTCACTGCGGTGCATCTGCAATGTTTGCGGAGGCTCGTGAACGACTTCTGCGATCTTCCGGAAACGTGTTGCATCCATGATGGGCCGTTTAGTGAACGGCAATACCCTCTCAGCGCTTTGGCGTGCAAACTCGACAGCCTCTGGAGGAGTTGGAATGGTGTTTACACATATGCTAACAAGCGTGTGTGTATTTAATGTTAGTTAGTTAATCTTAGTTGTAGTTAGTAATTATATTTAATTTTAGTTAATTTAATTTATTTTTGATATTTTTAATTTATTTTCCTTTTAGTGATTGATTTTTTCGTTTTGTTTTGTTTTTCTTTCTACTAACAAATATGGACCCTGGTCTGAAATAAAGATTTATTATTATTTATTATTATTATAATATCTTTATCAATTTTAATCGACTAGGATGATTATTTTTTAATTAACAGGTTATTCTTTAGCGGTGGTTGCATATAAAGTTGAAGAAAAACTTCTACTCTTACTGTAATATACCTTATTCCACTCAAAATGGGCAAAAAATAACTTTTAATAAAAAGTAAAATCAGATTTAATTGCCGTGTAGTGGCGGTGTAAGAATAACCACTACCCCATATCATGCCGTGGGTGTCGTAAGAGGCGACAGAAGGAAACAAATCAAGAGATGGGCAGCAGTGTCTGCCTAATAACGACTAAAATGAAAACTTTGGTTGCCAACCCGCTTGCCAAGCGTGGCAAGCCTGTGGAGAACCTGTGTTCAGCAGTGGACTTTAGAAGGCTGTAACGGTAACGGTAAAATTGGTTTCAAAGAAGTGTTAGATTATCAATATGTATTAATTTTTTATGTCAAGTTTCTAAACGATTAATTGTCTCGGTCATATTATTTCTCATCAACATGATGGCTTTTTCCTGTATAAAAGTAGTTTCAATTTCTAACGGTCAAAATTATAAAGATAAATTCATTACTTTTAAAATATTCAATATTAAAACATTTTAAAAGTAATTATAATCTATAATTAATCACATAAAAAAAGTACTATTTCAAATGTTATTGTAACTAGAGAAGCGAAACAATATGGCGGCAGGGGACGCTATTTAGTGACCAAGACTGATTTGTTAAAATTGAATAAATAAGTAAAAGATATCAGATCTATTAATTTCACATTTCAGAATGGAGGATAGTCTAAATCTATCACTACATAAAGGTTTATTGTTGGTAAAATAGCTCCAGTACTCGGTAAGTGAAAAGAAATACAATTTTGTACAAATGTCATAATTTTCTACTTGGTTGTGTAATGGATAATGTTGTGTCGTGTGAATTTATAATAAAAAATGTTTTTACAAAGCGGTTTGAGTATAATAATGACAAAATAGTTATTTATTTACTATAATCATGGTGTTTATTTTTATATTTTTCGTAGTTTTATAATCAGTGGACTATATTGTTGTTGCTTTTCTTTGTTTTCATAAAAAAACTATAACTAAATATGTCTCGATGAAATTTATTACTATTACATTAACGCGTTCATTTCGAGTTTGCCGTCGTCGACCGTTATGACGTCACGGCTGACGATACCGTTTACAAAACTATTACAAGTGTTTAATTGTAAGAAGTTCGATTTTAGTTTGTTGCCCTGTACAGAATAATGGAAGGCAAGCAAGTTGATAAAATATATTATTGAATAATTTATTTAGTTAGTAAAGTAAAATAATAACACTGAATAGAAACGTGTCTGATAAAATAAAATATTTTATTATTTTATTTTATTTTTATTTTATTATATTTTTTATTATAGTTTTAATAATTAATATTTCATTTAAAATGTATAATTTAAATGAATTCACATAATTACATGATTCATTTAGTATGATCATTTTAACCACAAGTGCGGTAGAAAATATAGGATGGGAATTTCATTTCATAGCAAATGGATGCAGTGCTTATTTTTGGATTTAATTTTAGTGTGGTAAATCGAAAGAATATTTATTAATTCTATAGTAAAATCACTATCTAGCAAAAATTGATTGACACTTAGTATGGTACAGAAGGTAGGCGCTAGATGACAAATAATTTAATATTAATTAGTAAGCTATGGAATCTTTGATTGTTATGAGTGGGTTAGACAGGATGATTTTGTTCAATATGGTTATTCTTACTGTTTATTTGAACAGTTAAAATGTATATTAACCATCTCTAAAGCACCACTATTTTAAGCTAATCACAGACTTGTATGAGTGTAGTTTAGCAAACTGATACTTCACAGATAAGTTTGGTGACACTAAGCAACGGCAAGTATGTTGTATAAATAGGACATTTTTTTCAGTATTTAATGCTCAATATGTAAAGATTTGAAGGATTTTTGTGAATACGAACGTTAAGATTTTAATGGGTTCTATTTCAGTTTTATAAAGTTCTTAAGGAACTCCATCCGCTGGTCGTTGCTGCTGGTAAAGAGGGCTGGCTCTCTCGCGTTCTTGGCACGATACCGCGTGGAGTAGGACTGTTTGATAATTAAATTACTCGCTTTAGTTTTTTTTATTATAGTTTTAAATATTGTATATAAATAGATTTACTATATAATATAACATTTTATTGCAATATGAAATCATTAATGAAACATAAATATGTGTGTATGTACCTATGTTGGAGGGAATATGGACTGAAAATTTATCAGTTGTATATAATGAAAGGTGTCAAATTTGTTTCTCCTTTTCTTTATGTGCCAAAATAGTCATGGAAAATGTTGTTACAGATACTGTAAAAGACCCAAAGGAGAAGTGTTCGGTTTACGACTATACTATATTTTATTTTTTGTTATCATTGTAATTTTAACAATATAGTGTAGACATTAAGACATTATTATATGTATTATCACTTTTATACAAAATAGTAGTTATATATATAAAATGTCTGATCGTGGTTTAACACCCCCTTTACCATCTATAGGAGATGGTCATATGGATCGTGCCAAGTCGTACCGTCCGAGCCGTAAGCGAAATCGTAGCGAGTCCGTTGGGCATTTTACTTCAGATTCAAAATCGTCATATAGAATATACTGCACCCACCTACTAGAGCAACAAAATCGCCACCGTTGTAGATGTCGGCAATGTCGCCGAACACCCACTCGTGGCAGACAGACTACTCGTAAACATAGTATTGATTCTGCTTCACCTCTTCAAAATCTAACGAAACGGCAGCGCCGCCGGACGCATCGCAAATCAAAGCATTCACACAAACACAATATACGGCGTAGCATATCTAGTGATACATCCATTGAAGTGCAGATTCTAGCAAACTTCTAATAATCTACTTAAACAATTGGTAAGTGCAATACAAGGTAGTAATTTGCAGTACATGTACCAAGCACGTGCAAGGTGCAAAGTATTATCACGAATTCGACCCCAGTTCTAGCACAAACCATGAAAGACTGGCTCATAAAGATAAACGAATCGGCGGAAATGTATGGTTGGTCGGAACAACAAACCATTAAAAGTTAAAGGGATTAGCAAAGAAATGGTATGATGGACTTACGAGTGTAAAATTTAGTTGGGCAGAGTGGCAGGGAAAGTTATTGGAGACGTTTCCCTGCGACCAGATACACAGAATTTATTGTCCGAGATGTTAAATCGTAAAAGTAGACGTAACGTCTTGTTGTATTACGACAAGATTATGCTGATTAATAGGTGTCAGCTAGTGGGAGCGCCAGGCAGTGGATTGTATAACTCACGGGATATATAGTTATAACGTGAGAATGAATGTCAAAATTTGTTATGATAACCCAGGAACAGGTCTTAAATTACTTTCGCTATATTACTGGTAATAAAACTGAACCACAGTTTCGATTAATTACACGTGAAGAACGCTGTCGCCTCCACGTGCCAACGGGCAAATTGAAAGATATAATCGGACAATTTTGAGCTCTCTAACTGCCATAAACATCGATAAAGATGATCATGATTGGGACTGCAATTTAAACAACGTGCAGTGGAGCTTAAATAACACTATAAACAAAGCCATTAGAAGACACCAGCGCAAGTTTTTGGTAAAGACACTGTTAATGGTGCCAAACTCATTTACACTAAATCTCTGAAAATTTAACACTAGACGAAAACATCGATGAGACTCGTAATGATATCCTCCACATTTCGAAGCAGCAGGAAACAATGAAGGCCAGATTTGATAAAAGGGTGTACAGCTAATACGTATAAGTTGGAGATCGTTAAGGTTGCCAAGAATGTACGTAATGTTGGCAGCAACAACAAACTCGTTCCACCTTTTAGTGGTCCTACAAAATAACAACAGTACTAAGGAACGATCGGTATGGGGTTTGCAGTGTTGAGGGCTTTCATCCCGTAAATATAAAAACGTTTATTCGGCCGATAAAATAAAACTTGGATGACTTGGCTCAATCTGATTCTGATTCAGAAAATCAAGGCTCTTATTCTGACAGTGACCAGTAGTTTGTAATAAGGTTCAATTATTATATTTCATTTGCTATGTAAATATAGGTAATGTTGATGATAAATCACTTTGTTTTATGTTGTACGTAAACCGACGCTGAGTCCGCCGGAATCTAATATCGTACTCCGAGGCTGTGATGGATCGACCAGACATAATATCATAAAGTTGGCAACTGGGTGAGACCGATGCACCCTGTGCGTGCACGCAGTATCCTTCAAAACAGGGTTGAGGCCGATACACCTGTGTGTGTACGCGGTAGCCCCCAATATAAAGTAGATAGACAGAGGCCGATACACCTGCGTGTGTAAGCGGTATTTCATTAATTTCAGAAGGAGAGACCGATGCACCCTGTGCGTGCGCACGCGGATCCTTCAAAACAGGGTTGAGGCGATACACCCTGTGTGTGTACGCAGTAGTCCACCAATATAAAGTAGATAGACGAGGCCGATACACCCTGCGTGTGTAAGCGGTATTTCATTAATTTCAGAAGGAGAGACCGATGCATATTGTGTGTGCACGCGGTAAGCATCTACAACCGATTCCAAAGCTAAGCATAAATCAGAGCATAACAAATGAGTGTGCAACTCCGTAGTAATAATTCATTTGGTGAACTAATGCTGGGAAATTCTGTGGTTGCAAATTGTAACATAAGTACTATGTGAAGGATATTCCGTCCGAGTGCTGATAGTGCCAAATTATAAATAATGCCACATCTAATCTTGTGTCTGTGTTTAATAATATGTGTCACAATTATAATGGATAGTATCCATTCCATCCTGTTAAGTTTCTTGATTATAATTATATCTTAGGCTACACATAGAATCGATGAGGGCATTCAATTAATAAGTTAGGATAGCCGAATTGACAACTTTATTTGGTAACAACATGTATGTTAGTACATTTTTTTCTTAGCTTAAATGAAAATGCATATTAATTTATGATTGTATTTTGAAAAAAAAATGTGTAATAAACTTTCTCTGATAACTTAAATGTAAATTCATATTGTATTTGAATTTATTGATTTTATTAAAAAATGTGTAAAACTCATAACATGATGTCAGACTGCCTGAGGACAGGCAGTAAAAATCAGAATAGCCGATTGTTAGATTATCAATATGTATTAATTTTTATGTCAAGTTTCTAAACGATTAATTGTCTCGGTCATGTTATTTCTCATCAACATGATGGCTTTTCTGTATAAAAGTAGTTGAGACTCAGTTTTAATTTCTAACGGTCAAGAATTATAATGATAAATTCATTACTTTTAAATGTTTAATATTAAAACATTTTAAAAGTAATTATAATCTATAATTAATCACATAAAAAGTACTTATTTCAAAATGTTATTGTAACTAGAGAGCAAGCGAGCAATATGGCGGCAGGAGACGCTATTTAAGTGACCAAGACTGATTTGTTAAAATTGAATAAATAAGTAAAGATATCCAGATCTATTAATTTCACAGAAGTGAAAAATATAAAATACTTCACATTCTGAAGTCGATGCGAATACATAGTGTACATAAGATTTTTCAGTTCTTTAAAATCGGCTTTTACTTTATTGAAAGTTAATTTTTGAGCTGAAAGTTGGGACATTTTTATCAGAAGATTTTTTTACTTCTCATAAAATAATTTCAAACTTTTCATCATCATCATCAGCCCGCGGTAGTCAACTGCTTGACATAGGCCTCTCCCAAGGCGTGCCACTTATCCGATCCTCGGCTCCACGCATCCAGTTGCTGTCAGCCGGCTTGCGTAGATCGTGTTCATGTTTTGGCACCATATGTGAGTACTGGTAGGATGCACTGATCGAAGACTTTTGTCTTCAGGATTTGCGGTATATATATAGGTGACCTGATAAAGCTTCCTGAATATTGCACAGTTCAACTGAATCCGCCTATCGGCTTCTTTTTCGAAGTTAGATGGTTTCTTGAAAGACATAATTGCATTGTAGAGACTGACGCAAAGCTCTGCCTTGATTCACATTCACTCCTAAATTGTTCGCGTATTTTATCAGTTGTTCACCAATCCAGTGTGAAATTCTATTTATTTGAACGTGGTAGAGCCATACTCTAACTATATTATAGTTGTGGAAGAGTGTGTCACCTCAACCGGCAAGTACCACGTTCTCACTGAGAATACCAGAGTAAATAGGAGGTTAATACTACTGTGTTTCGCATGGCGAGTGTAGAGAACCGGAGACCCTTTAGGTTTCCTTACCAAGGGTAACCAGCAGGACCCTATTAATGATTTCTTATATTTACGCGAACACTACACATTTAAATAAAACTAGTTTATGGATTTTATCTATAAAATCCGTAAAACTAGGCTAGAGGACCTATTACCAAGGCTTCACTGCCAATCCATCCGTCCGTCCGTCCGTCCGTTCGTCTGTCTGTCAGCGGGCTGTATCTCATGATCCGTAATACGTAGACAGTTGAAATTTTCACAGAATGTGTATTTCTGTTGCCGCTATAACAACAAATAATAAAAATGTAAATAAATTAAAAATTTAAAGGGACTCCCCTACTAGAAACGTGTATTACGATGGTACGTAACCCTTCATGCGCGAGTCCGACTCGCACTTGGCCGGTTTTGTTTATTACTGGATACGAGGCATCCCATCCTCTTCCTCAGAGGTGACAACACTTCTGCATTTTGATTCGTAATTTAGGAAAGAAGCAGATGTTCTATGGCCCAGCATCCACTTACCGTCAGGTAAGGTCAGGTGTTTAGTTTATTTTGAAGCATAATTCTGTTATGTAACATTGCGTGAGCGTGCCACCGTACGATATAATTTGCACTTTCTTTCAATAATCAAAAGTTCGCATGTACTAAATTTTGCACATGACAGTAGTTGCTTGTTTGATCCGAAACCAGCAAACAAATAATCAGATGTAGGCTAGTGTATTGACTATCAGCTACGTCTGTTGAAGGGATTTAGAAGAAATTATAATGTAACAGGTTCTCAAAATATTTTTTTTCTTATTTTTAGACATGTTAATAATGCTATTTTGTTTACCACGAGATGAGTGACAAACGTTCACACATTTCACTTGAAATGTGAGCTAAAACTAAAGCTTAAAACTGAGCTTACAACTCACCTGGCAAGCGTGGCAACTATAGTAAATATCCATGAGGCAATCTATGGCGGAGGTTTATTTTAAACAGTGGAATAATTTAATATAATTTAATATGTTGTAATGAATAAGTGAATTAATGATTTGACAATGCATCTGTATTTTTATTCTTAACTAGCTGTTCCCCGCGACTTCGCCCGCGTGTAATTTAGGATTTTTTTTTTTGCGCGGAACCCTAATTCTTTTTCTAAAATAAAAGTAGCCTAAGTCACTCCTTATAACATCAGCTATCTGCCAGGGAAAGTCGCGTCAAAATCGGTCCAGCCATTTCGAAGATTAGCCGGAACAAACAGACAGACAGACCGACAGACAGACAGACAGAAAAATTTAAAAATTGTGTTTTTGTTATAAGTACCGTATACACTTTGATATGTATTTAGTAAAAAGCTGTTATTTTGACATTACAAACAGAAACTTCAATTTTATTTATTTGTATAGATATAGATCGAGGATAGATACACACCTAGTGTGGGTGACAACATTAATTTACCATCAGGTGGACTGTGTGCTCGTTTCCCGTTCTTGTTCTATAAAAAATACTGTACAGTCATACACAATATTTTCTCTATAAAATAACCATTAGTTTTGTCTACCTTCGATCGGATTCTAACTAGATACGGGAGGTTGACATTAAAAGTACCATAATGAATCTGAGCGCGTAGTAAAAGGGATCAATTCAGCTTGGCGGCAGCTCAAGGAGACAGCAGCACTTTGCCATTTCGAATTGAACTGGACTCTAACGAACCAATATTTACACTTTCGCGAGCATTTTTTGTAGCTCCTTGTTTAGAAAATAATGCTGTATTGAGAAATACTTTTATTATAGTTGCTAAGTTGATATTCGGGTATCATCTAGTATATAGAGTTTATCAAGGACGGCCCCTTTTTATTTAGATATTATTGGGTGTAATTGATAATCTTGATTGCGTTGGTGACTGTTTTGGCAGAGGTTTTGCAGCTATGATCCCAGTTCCAGTTATTAGACAACTAATACAACTCAAAATATATTCAAAACCAATACACAGTTAGTCGTTGCAAAAGTATATCATTTTGAAACAGCTATCTGTAAAATAAATATTTCTCAGAAAAATTTAGCCGTATTACATTCCATACAATTTTAAAATTATAATAACTACAAATAATTTTAGGGACAACCCCTCCCCGACTCTAAATTGCTGTTCACCGGTTTATTTTCGTTTCGTATTCACAATCAAGCTTGTACACTCCTGTAGGAGTGTACAAGCCTTCCTACCAAGGATGATACGCGAGGCTATTGAAATTAAAAAACATCCTAATTTCAATAGAGAAGATGGATGAGTGCTGCCATCTGCTTGGGATCCTATAATTAACAAAATTAAATACAAACCCAAGCATACCACTGCAAGACTTCAAGATACTGTAAGCTCATTCTGCATAGATCGAATCAAAAATTAATATTAAAAAACTGAAGGTAGCCGGGCTAACTATGACATCGGGACGTCAAACATCTCCAGTCCCCCAGACCATGGGTTGTAAAGCACCCGAAACGTCGGGAATCAAAATAGTAAAATAAAACGCGATAAAATCCGTAAAAATAGTTTTATTCAATGTGTAGTGTTGGTGTAAATATAAGAAATCATTATGTAAACTTTTATCTAGGTGAACCGATTTTGATGAGTCTTGTGGCCCCATAAAAATTTCATCAAGATTTGACCAGTAGTTTTTAAATTATTTTTAATAATGCGTATTTAATTGACTTCGACTATATTGATGACGTTCTCATTTTATTTATAATGAAGTCGGTTGTACAAAATTTTTAATGTTACCACTTGTTGAATCACAGTATAGTATTTTGTATGCCTTAAGCGCAAAGCGCGTAGGTATGTTCTACTAGCGCCTAAAAATGAAGATTTCAACGTTTTGTCGCATAAAATCGTATCTAACAATCATATTGAATATATAAATGATATAAAAAGCACATTGTCAGAAAGATAAATGATTGTTAAACTTATTTTTTTTTAAATCGATTAATTGCTATTTTTACATTAAAAAAGTGGTTTTAGTGGCTTATGGTGTAGATTTATCAAGTCCGCATGCAGTCCGCATGCATTGAATGCATATGCATGCACTCAATCTATTTTTAATCTCTTCATCTCTCATGTGGGAAGCCATGGAATGTAAATAGCAGTTTGATTTTCTTTCGTTTAGTTATAATAAATTTTTTCGGCGTAGAAATCCGGAAATTTTATTTTAGCAGCCTTGTAATAATTTATTTCACTAAATAGACTGCCTCACTCACTCACTTCGTCACTTCGGCGCACAGAGTACTATTTGCTTCGGCGTCAACCACCGTCGTGAGTGGATACTGTATCGGTTGTTTGCAGCGGCTCAAAAGATTGCTGTACAAATACAAAATATTCTAAAAACCAAATTTCATATATACTTGATTATTATAATAATCAGAGATTTTATATACAATATTTTAAAAACAGAATATATAATAGTAGTACGTACTAAAAGTAAGAAGGATGTAAATATTTAAGTATATTTATACTTAAATACGTCTTGGACTTTATGGAGTGACCTGAATGATGATATGATGATATGATGATCATATGAGCATTATGAGTCGTGGACTTTGGATTTTCAAACTTTTTAAATTGATGTTTGATTTCAAATTATTGGAAAATTGGAAGGATAATAATAAGGTTATTAGTGAAAACTTTAGAAAAATTAGGTATAATCATGTTATACGTAATTTTTAATGCGCTTAGGCAGACACTATTGGATTTACCAATAGTTTTTTTAAGTTACGTTCTTAAACGTTCTCGGCAGTAAAGGAAACATCATGAGGATACCTGCATGTTTCATAAATTAAATAATAAAATTTCAGTTAAAAGTTATCATCACGCATTGGTCATGATCTGTCAATACCAGTAAGAATAATACTAGGACATAGTCATGAAAGTATTACGTCATCGGTTTCTAATACGTCTGCAAAGTTTCTGATCCTTTGGAAGCCTGGAAGAATGCGAAAGAAAATTCATAACATTTATACATACAAACATATCAAGCCCAAAACACGACGGAAATATATTTCAAGACTTGTGAGAGTCCGCTAACGCGCATTAATGCATCATAGGTGCTATTTTACCCTAAAATCGTTTGAAAATGAGGCCTGTACTCAGCAGTAGGCAATGTGAAGGCTGCCCTGTAGTAAACCATAAATAGTCTAAACATTTCAGCCACTACAACAGCACTGGGTGGAAAGTAATCAATATCAATACAGCCCATCAAAAGTCCCTGCTGAACATACTCCTCCAAGGAATGCCAGAAAGTACGTTAAGGAACCACCTGCCACCATTGACTTCTATATCTCTTACCAGCTCGTCACTCTGCTCTAGCGGGAGGCAGCCTACATTTCATAGGGTACGAGGCTGCCACTCGAAAACCGTTTTCTGTCCATCGAGCCGGCTCAGTGGCACTTCATCTTTGATCCATTGGGCTATGTCGGTTTCCCTGGTTCTACTGCGAATATCCTCAGTACGAAGCCTATCACGCAAGGACACTCCGCGCCATAGCTCTTTACCATAGTTCATTGAGAGATATTGAGCCTTTGGAAAGCAGTAGCCAGTATAGTTATCAACTCTGAGAACATCACTCCATATAAGGTACATCTTTGTTTGAAGTTGTTTGTAGTTGTTCATAAGCTGCAGTTGCCACTTACCATCAGGTGGACTATGAGCTCGTTTGTCTGTATAAAATAATAAAAATATAATCCAATATTAGTCATAGCCACGGCCGGAAGGATAACTCCCGAAATTATTTCAAATTCGATGTGGTAGAGCCATGCTGCAGCTAAATTAAGGTTGTAGCACCACGTAAAATGATAAATATTTTCCGCATACACGTTTAACTCACTAAGCTTTGACATCGTGCGTTTTTTTTAAAATGACTTTCAGAACTATTTGCAGAAAATAAAAATTACAAAGAAATATTATCTCTGATACAAATCATAATTCAATTGCTTTTTCAACACAACATAAAAGCAATGCCGACACATTAGTGAACACAACAGTAATTGTTTGTTCGTTAGTGCCGAGGACTGTGCAAACAAGTTGAACATGAGGTGCAAATTCAATCGTAGTGTAGCCACCGCAGCTAAATAATGGCTGCAACACAAATGAGTCGGCTCGACCAGGGACAGACCACGCTCTTACAGAATATCATCGTGAAATAGCAGCTTAATGCTGCTGTGTTTCGAATGGTGAGTGTAAACAACTGGCGACCCTTTTTACTAGAAACGAGACATTCAATCTTAGTCTTCAGGAGTGACAACGCTTATTCGTTTTAATTCTTAATTGAGGATAGATGAAGACGTCTATGGGCCACAGCATCAACTTACAATCAGGTGGACTGTGAGCTCGTTAGTTACCTTACTTTGTAAATAAAAATCAAATTGATAATACCTTGTTAGATTATCATTCTTTAATTTAATATTCATTTCTTCAATATTTTGGTTCATAAATAAGAAAACCCAATCAAAATAGGAAAAAGTATTCTTGTTGCTTTGCAACGACGCGCGCCATCTAGCGGAGAATAGCTAAAGATATCCATCAAAAATTCCAATTTGAACAAGGTTAGATTTAATTTTGGAGTATGAATTACCTTGTATTCGAATCAGATTCGGTTGATTCAGATGCGCGAGTCGCGAGTAGGCTTGGAAGCGGCATTGATTTTGGATTATTTCTTTCATGACTACCAACGAATAAATAAAATATCAATATGTCAATAAAGTCAATATACTTTGTTAGAAAAAGATGCTTACTCTTTGTGAGACATCCAAAGGAAATATTACCCAATAAATTATTAAATGCTTTAAAGGACGACACGATTTACGATAATTCAATTCACTCAGACATCTCAGACAAACGTATGTTCCAACAAAACCCGTTCAAATGAAAACAGTATAAATTGCGAAAGCAATAAGGACACTATAATCCGGCTGTTCTCTTGGGAATCAAGAAAAACATTTTCGATATAAATCACCGGCTCTTTGTTCACGATAGTGATGGGCTGTACAAAGACGGTCAAAAGCAAGTGTCGACAACGTGAGGTCTTCTGAGCGCATTAATTAGAAGTGGTTTTTACAGAGAGCCACGCTGCAGCTATATTAACGTTGCAGCACGAATGGGTTAGCTCGACCGGGAAGGATCACGCTCACAGATTACCAGCGTAAAATAGCAGTTCAATGCTGTGTTTCGTTTTGAGTATATAAAGAACCGGAACCCTTTTTACTGGAAACCAGATATTCCATTTCAGTTCTCAGAGGTGACAACGCATCTGCAATTTGATTCTTAATCGAGGTTAGATGTAGATGTCTGGGCCAGCATCCACTTGTTATGAGGTGGACTGTGTGCTTGTTTGTCACCCTTATTCCCTCACCCTTAAAAATATGTGATTTATAAAAAATACAGCCTGTTTACAATCTACACCGAGACGCAGTCTTTCACCATTTCTGAGAGGGTTTAAGCATTTAGTCTCTTTCCTATCTATTGGTTTTAGCATCTTCAAAATATTTTATTTCACTCATGCTTATACGATGTTTCTACTCCTGCACCTGGCACCTGCTTTCACACGTGGCGAGCCACGCCGCTGCCATGCAGCTATGTTATGATTGCAGCACAAATGGGTCGGCATAACTGGGGAAGAACCACGCTCTCAGAGAGACCAGCGTAAAATAGCAACTTATGCTGCTGTGTTTCGTATGGTGAGTAAAGATAACCTTAACCTTGTTCGTTATTCGAGGATGGATGTAGATGTCTTTGAACAGCAGCATCCACTTACCATCAGGGTCACAAGTTACAACGAATAGGTTGCCTTGACCAGGAAGGACCACGCTCCAATACTAGCATAAAATGGTAGCACAGTGCTGATATGTTTCGTATGGCAAGTGACAATAACCAGACTTCCATCTAAGTTCTTAGAGGTGAAATGCATTTGCATTTGGACTCTTAACGAGGATGTATGTCGGTGTCCTTGAATCACAACACTTACGTTCAGGTGGACTGTGGGTTTGATTGTTACCTTTTCTTCTATAAAACAACAACCGTCATAATAAAAGATAAGCCATATTATCATCATATAAGTAACTTAAAGCTATGTACTAAATGTAATGGATAAAATAAACTATAAAATAATTTATCGATTGTAAATATTTTAATACACTTCCTACCAGGTAGGCTGTAGCTGACAGCGCGAATCGGCAAATTGCCGCCAATTTATTATCTGTAGTCATTCAGACTTCAGACGTGTGTGTGACCTTATATTGGGGATAGTCTTTGAATACAAAATGATGTTTATGATCCCAGTATCATTCCTTTATGTCGTTAGCGATTTTGTTTAATTCTTACTATTGCAACAATCATTAATAGCTCATTTTAGGGGTGCATGTCAAAACGAGCAATCGGAACATTAGTTTCGTAGCTAATTTCTGGTAAATATATAACAAGCTATATTTTTCTACATCCGCAACTAGGTTTTTCAAAGTAGAACCATTTATAGTAGAATTCTGAATTAGTCTGAGGAGTCAGTAAACCAAGTACTTATTGACTGGTCAGGCTAGAAGCCGCCATGTGAGAGAATTCACTACCCCATAACATCCTGTGGGTGTCGTAAGATTGACAGAGGAAATGATATAGAGGATGGGCAGCATGTCTCCTGACACAATTCAAAATAATAAAACACTGCGGTTGCCAATTCACCTGCCAAGGATGGCAACACGACCAAATCCCCTGTAATACAATTTATGGGGAGGCCTATGTTTGGAAGTTGACTTTAATGTAATGAAAATGAATGGATTAATGAAAATTAGACTAGAAGCAAATGTTATTGGGCAAAAAAGACATTGTAGTTTTTCTATAATAAGAATGTCAAATGAACATACAGTCCATTTGACGATAAGGCTGTGTCTTATAAAACCACATCAATTTAGAATCAAAAGATAATTTGTTTTCTTGAGGGCTACGATGTCAGAAAAGGGTGCCCATATCTAGTCATTAACTGCGACACACTGTACTGAGCGCATGCCTATTAAATGATGATATGCTATTATGTGATGATAAAGTACAAAGCCAGTTGGCTTTTGCAGCTTCATCGGACACAGGACCTTATATATTATACAAGTTTTTGTTGTTATTCTACGTTGGTATTCTGAGAGAGTGTTTTTTTTTACAGAATAAGGTTGACAGACGAGCACACAGTCCACCTGATCGTAAGTGAACGCTGTGGCCCATAAACATCTGCATTTATCCCCAATCAAGAATCAATATGCAGATACGTTGTCACCCCTGAGTGACAGTTTTCCAGTAAAATGGGTCTCCGATTCTCAGCACTCACCATAGGAAACATTAGCATTAGGCTACTATTTTACACTGGTGTTCTGTGAGAGCGTGGATCTACCCTGGTCGAGCCGACCCATTCGTGTTCCAACCATAATATACCTGCGGCGTGGCTCACCACGTACAAAAATTCTTCCCGGTCATTCTCTGTTTGCGAGTGTGGTTCTTTGAAGGTGCAGTCACTGCATTCATCATACCTGACGCCGCAATCTGGGACAATCGTAAGCACAATCCTCACTGAATGAAGTCACTTACACTTTTCTTCTTGATTTAAAATCTAAATTGTGACCATGTTTCCTTGCAAAATAACTTCTCTGCTAAAGAAAACATACACAATTACTCAACATGATATATCTTAAATTTAGATGATTAGTTTTTTTATAGGATAAGGGAGCAAACGAGCATGTGGCTCACCTGATGATATGACCGCCGCCGCTTATGAACAAATGCAACAACAGGGGAATCGGGTGGGTTGCCAATATTTTCAAAAGGAGTACGCTCGTTTTTGAAGGCCCTAAGTCGAATAGCGTGTGATCATCGCCGCACTGGTATTGTTGTTAATTTTAATTGTAAGTTCTATTTTCCTTATATGCGAAGTTTACTACGTGGCAGGACTCTTTGTCTGCCGAGGTGTCTGCTTATCTGTAGGTGTATCATCCTCTAGCTATGTTCGTCGCCAAATAGCAGTGCTTACATTGCTGTGTTCCAGTCTGAAGAGGTAAAGAGAAGCGGATAATAACAGGCTGTGACAATCCATCTTAGTCATAGAGATGACAACACATTCTACTTTTTCCTTAAAGTAGCTTAGGACTGCAGTAGCTTCTGCTTCTACCATCAGGTGGACTGTAAGTTCGTTTGTAACTTTAGTTTTATAAAAGAAAGGTTAATATGAATATCGTGAGGAATCTGTATGTCGTAATAAATATTTTGAGGTTATGAGTAAAGTCCTCCCCAACAAGCACTGAGAAAGAAGGAAAGAAGGAAAGAACTATTTATTTGATACACACATTTAATACAAATAATAAACAAAACACAGGGGCAAAAGTATGCACGCATCAGTCTTATAGCGTGGCAGTCTCTTTGTGTCACAGTCACTTTGACTTAAAGTGATAGAGACAGCACGAGACTTGACAGCTTAAAATTGAGCAGTAATTGGGCATTAAACTGCTTAAGCATCAACGAATAAGCAGTACATATAGGCATCATTATTTTTTATTTATTCACAAAATCCACAGCTTGTAACAATTTATTAACACTCAAAACTTATAAAATAGGTCTTGAAGCTACGGATTTACAATATAGTTAATGCTAAAAAAACGTCACAAAAGTATTCACCACCTTACTAAAAATAAGTATGAAATATAAAATATTTAAAAGGTAAAAAAAGCGCTCGAAACTTGTTTGTGTGGAAGAGTGTATATGTTTGTGTGTGTATGTGAGTGAGTGAATGTGTGTGTGTGTGTGTGTATGGAACGTGATTTAAAATAAATAGATAAATGTAATAAATATAAAATGATATGTAAATTATAGTGTATTATTAGTTATGTATCCAATTAATACCTGCTATAAAAATTCTTGCATTTATATTATTACTGCTATTTACTATTTAAATTTATAGATTAGTTTATAATTTGACATATTTTTACAGTACTTAGCAGCTTCACTTTTGAATGAAGTTTTACTAGAGTGAAAGATATCAATTCAATTAAATGTTTTATTATAAATTTTGCAAGCCTATTGACAATCGAATTTTGAGCATAGTTAGTTCTTTTAAGGGCAGTAGCAAAAGTGTTGTATGTCTAGTTCGTATATTTGGAACACTAAAACTTAAAATTTATAACGCATTCACAATCTGCTCATGTAGTTATTACATATACCATGTAGAAAGGACATATCAATTAAGGTTCGTCTACTTTAAAGAGGCATGTAATTGTAGTGGAAACTAGACTCGCTATCATCTGAAAAGCGGCGAGAAAATCGGAAGTGTAGGTGCTTGAAAAATTTCAACTGAATATTCTCAGCTTTTGAATATACGTCACATATTGAGGATTCCATATTATGCTACTATACCAGAATACTCTGACATATGCAAAGTATAGTACTCGTAAATCCAATGTCTGAAAAGGGCTTACTGACTCAAAAAAAACCTAAATGTTTGTATGCTTTCGCCACTATTGTATCGATATATTCGGAAAATGTTAATTTTGAATCATTTTACCCCTAGGTCAAGTACTCTATTCAACACAGATAAAGTAAAATTATTTATTTTATAATTGTATTTAATTGGATTCGTTTGTCTAGTGAATGATACAAGACAATATTTCTTTCAATTAATACCAATACGATTTTCAATATAATAAGAGTTAATCTATCTAGATCGGCTTGAAGGCTAGTACAATCAGTAATCCCATTAATTTTCATAAAGATTTTTATATCGTCAGCATACATTAAAATTTTATGCTAAAGCATCTACCCACATCATTTAAGTACGTGGCATATAACAATGGTCCCAGGATGGAACCCTGCGGTACGCCAGATGGTACCTCTAAAAGTCGGAGCGTGAACTCCTACCACTACAGCTTGAGAACGACGGTTAGATATGACTCGAACCATCTCAACAAATTACCGAGGATGCCCAGTTCAGATAGTTTACGCAGAAGGATACTGTGGTCAACACAGTCAAATGCCTTCTCAAAATCCGTATATATTACATCTGCTTGTGAACCACCATCTATACTATTAGATACATAGTCTACAAAACTCCTAGGTTAGTAGCAGTTGACAGCCCTTATAAATCCATGTTGTTCAGAGGAATTCGAAGCAATTATTGGATATATATGAGCATGGACTACTCTTTTCATAGTTTACTAAGTACGTTCAGGATCGAAATGGGGCGGTAGTTCACAAATTTTGATTTAAGACCTTTTTATGAATTGATAATATGGGCTGTTTTCCAAATGTGAGGAAAGTAGCCTTCCTGAAAACATCGATTGAAAATAAGTGAGATAAGAAGAGATAGAGATGATAGAGATTGGTGAAAATATTGGTGGAATATTACTGCCACTTACCTTTCGATATGTCGAGATTTTAATTAGCTTTAAAATATACTCTTGGTAATTTTAATGTCATGTATAGTAGAAATTTGCAATTGATTATTTACGCATTATTTATTAGATTACGCTAGCGTATCTTGTAAATATAGATCAGAGGGTTATTAAAATTTCTCTCTCGAAAAACTGTATTAAAAGTGGAACAAATGTCAAAATTGTTACTGATAACTAAATTATTGTATGTCATCTGTTGAGGATAGTTACAAAATTTTTTTCTCTTAGATTTACATATAGACCAGAAGTATTTTGGGGTTATTTTAATTTTTTTGAAAATTTTATGTAGGAATTATAACAGTCGGACTGCATTTCTCTTGTCTAGATCTTAGGTCTGAAAATTGAGCATAGTCGTTTGCTTTTTGTATTTTTTCCAGTGTTTGTGAAT
Organism: Parnassius orleans; assembly: GCA_029286625.1. NCBI lineage: Eukaryota > Metazoa > Arthropoda > Insecta > Lepidoptera > Papilionidae > Parnassius > Parnassius orleans. The sequence continues at coordinate 70,385 of JAGSMP010000852.1, read as the reverse complement.
TTTAAACTTTTCTTTAATTAAATTTATTAATGGCCTGCTACCAGATGGGATAAGTCTGCACACCAGAGTGGTAAACCTGAGGAACATATGTTTGTATGCAGTTTTTAATTGTACAAAACCATCTATTATAGTCTCAATATTTGTGTATTGTCTAATATAAACGACCAATTCTGTTGATTTATTATTTTGTTAATGATAAAAGTCAGCACGCTCATAAATATACTTTGATCGCGATTGTGTTTTCAAGGGAGTATGAGGAAATCTGACGCAGTGATAATGAGTGAAGGGTGGTGACAGTCTTCTTTAACAAGGTGGAAGTTGGATCTACTTACAGTGACGGACGTATCTGAGAAAATTAGGTCTAGTATTTTATTACTTTTATTTAAGATGGCATTATATTGCATAAGACCTATGAAAGCCGTATGGTCAATGTGCCGTGTGACAGGTCCATCTTGTTTCCAGTCTATACATGGTAGGTTAAAGTCGCCTGCAAGTATAAACTGATCGTTGGGATGATTATTACGTATTTGTGAAATAAGATTTACAAACAGTCTGGTTCTCTGAGAGTGAAGAGTTAGGGGTATATAAACCACTGCTATGGAGGTCGTGTCTAATCCCACAACATTAGAAGGAACCGTCACCCAAACGCACTCAAGGTTATCACAGTGCCATTCGGATCTCACATACACGCCTGCGTGCGGTACACATTAACATGATCCCACCTCCCAACGACCCACGGTCACGACGAGACTTGAAGTTCGACAAGCGACTATTTATTTCTTCAGCTGATTTGATACCATCAGAGTCAGTATTTTTCAAGCATAACCTCAATTTCTGTTATCAGTTCTTTTTTAGGATTTCTTTGGATTTATCTTGAGTAAGGTGTGAGTCCACTGAACGATTTCTTCGCACAGTAACATTACAATCTTGAGATAAATACTGGGTTTAACTTTGTCATCAATCTTGGGTGACTAGTAGAGCGAATTGGTGTATCTAAGTTGCCTGTTTTTGGTTGCTTGCTTTTGCACTCTGAGCATTTCCACTGAGTTTTAGCTTCTTGACTCATTTTCTAAACCGCTGGTGACAAGTTCACACATCAAATCGTATTTAACCACAACCGATGACAACTTATAATTCATTACTTGCTGTATCACTTTTACAACCGGCGTAGCTATATGAATCCATCTGTAGACTTAATAATCTGCGAACCGCCTAACGATGCAGTGAGCCCTTCTACAGCGAGTAACCGGCGAGTTGTCGTAGGTCACAGTTTTACAGATCACCACGGTTTAGAAAATGTTTGGTTAAAACCTGTAATTACTGCAGGATCATTTCACGTAAAGTTATACTAATTATTCACACAATAGGCTACACTTAGGTGAGGATTTTGGTAGCGCACTTCACTTTAAACACGGAATAACCATTAATTTCAACGGACGAAACGTATTGATTGTTTTACTAAGTGACGGTACGACATCTATTTATTAATGATATAACAAAAATATGATATCAAATATCAGCTACTATCTACAACTCAGCATGATGCGCAAAGCAGCGTTTGTTTTCAGTAGGAGCCTTGTGATTTCACTGACAAGTCGGTGTGTGATCCTTCAATTACGAGTTACAGAGTAATTAATTACGAGTTAGAGAGTAGTGCTAACGTACATGGATAATACACATACACACTGGGACTAACCTAGCTAACAGATGTATAAATGTTAAATCTATACAAATAAATAAAATTGAAGTGTCTGTTTGTAATGTCAAAATTTATGTAAACTTTTTACTAAGTGCATATGAAAGTACATATGGTACTTATAACAAAAACAATTTTTAAATGTTTTGTATGTCTGTCTGTCTGTTTCTAATCTCCAAAATGGCTGAATGGATTTTGACGGGACTTTCACTAGCAGATAGCTTATGTTATTAGGAGTAACTTAAACTACTTTTATTTTGTTAAAAGAATTAGGCTTCGCGCACAAAAATTGAAACCTATGAAATCTAAGTGTAATAAATTTCAATATGACGCAGTCGGGGAACAGTCAGCAGTATATATTTTATAACCGTAGTGGCAGGTGTAAGAATATCCACCGCAAGAATATATCCTATATAGTTCCGTGGGTGTCGAAGAGGTAGACAGAAGAAAACTGAAACAGGAGATGGACAGCAGTTCAGTTCCTGATAACAAATCAAAATTATAAAATACTGCGTTAGCCAGTCCGGCTGCCAAGCGTAGCAACTATGTTGAAATCCCTCCCTATAAGGAAATTTGTGGGGGAATTCTATGTTCAGCATTGGACTATTATAGGCTGTGATTGTCCTATTAGAGACTGAAATATATTTTTATAATACTTACACATTGGGGCAGCGCAGCGGACTCTTTACTGCCCTAAATATCCTCTTAGAAATTAGTGAAGGCTTTTATTTAATATGTTTTTAAAAGATAGAGCTATATATCTTGATCCAGAGAATGCGAAAACAAAGAATTGCTTACCGAACGCAATATAGTATTAAAAAACAGTACGCGTCAGCGTTGTGTCAGCAAAAATACAATTTAATCTCCATAATGTTGGTCAGACGCCAGAGGCGACGATATGATTTTCTGTCGTATCGTGTTATTTTGATATCGTAAATATAAATACAAAACCAATATTTTATTTATTTATTTGATGCATTAGAATCGACGATACGATATGAGCATTCCCGTGTTAAGTCAATGTTGTAAAGTTCGCTTAAGGCCAGGTTGAATAAAAATTCCCTCGGCCCCGATAAAAAGTCTTAGCGACACTATATAATTATTTACAAGTCCCATTCATATCAATATAATGATTTTACATATCTATGAACTTCCACATTTGTTTCATTTCACAGACTTCACTTTAATATGTTTGTGGACTTCAAGTCCCAACTCTACATTATAATGCTTTTGCATTTAGAGAACTATATAAAACGCTGCCTATAGACCTTATTATCATATGTCCATAGTATGGGACTGTACATTGCAAAACAATACTGGTAGGTAGTCGTGATTATGTCTATCTGTAGGTATCCGTGTCCATCAGATCTCGAATAATGTATGGAAAAATGGTCCTGATTTTGACCCTCTTAATCGTTACTTGAAATAGTATATGTTCGAAAAATACACGCGAATAGATTTTAAAATATTTATATGAATAGAATGGAACCAGTATTTGTATGAACTACAAATAATTGTTCCAGTCTGATGTTTGTCTTTGTGCAATTTGTTTGTAAACTGCCTCCACGATACAGGAAAATATTCTAATGTAATTTCAAAAAATATGCGTGAAGCGGAGAAGGTAGCGCCTAAAATCTTTTTGGAAATGTGTGAAGAAGTAAGGACCTGTTCACTGCTGATTTTCTACCGACTTCAAAAGAAGGAGGTACTCAATTCGACTGTGTTCTTTTTATTTTGTTACCCTCATGTTTTTTCTACAAACCGATTTCGATATGATTCCTTTTTATTAAAAATTTTTGTTGTACAAATTTTTTATTTTAAATTATGTCCACGTTCACATCCATTTTTTTCTGTTTTTAACACCTTAATGTAAGGGTATAATAGGCAGATTTGTTGGCTTGACAGAATGTTGAAGTATCTTCCAGTCATCTTTGGTGAATTGAAAAAAATTAGCAGTGGTGCAAATATCAAACACAGTTAAATAAAATACAAGTTAATGTATATGATTAAATATATGTAAATTAATTAAATGCTTGATAATTTTATACGCGGTAGAGTCACGCTGTAACTTTAGTAAGGTGTGTAATGAATGGTTCAAAGCATCCGCATTTTGATTTTTAATCGATGACAGATATAGATGTCCATAGACCATAGCATCCACTTACCATCAGTGGACTTTGTACTCGTTTGTTACTCATATTCTATAAGAAAGATATTTCAAAAATCAAACTGAAATGAAAACATTTGGCCATAAATCATCACTATCATCGTTAGAAGCTTCATTCATCAGTCGGCAGTTGATTTCATGCATAATTAGAGTTCACTAACACGTGATAACTTTACAAGCAAAATAGTTCCTACGTTTGTGGTATGTTGTATGTAAATGTATTCTAATATCTCATTCACGTCTCTTGCCGCGAGTCCATGATATACGCCTCTGTGCCGCTTCATTCATATTGGATTGACTATTTTCTTCTATCCAACCAACGGAATAGTTACATTTTGTTAATGCAGTGTGCCTGTTATCCTCTAAAAAGGTCACATTCAAAGTAATTTTAATTGTAAAACAATTTTAATTAAGTTTATAAAGGAGTTTTACGTGGTAGGCCATGCTGCAGCTATATTATGCTAGTAAGCACGAATGGGTCGGTTCGACTGGGGAAGGACCACGCTCCACAGAATACTAAGTAAAATGTGTCAATGGTGTGTATCATATGGTGAGTGTAGAGACCCTTTTACTGAAAGAGGCATCCCATCTCAGTTCTTAGAGGTAGCAATGCATCTGTACTTTGATTCATATTGAGGATAAATCTAGATGTCTATGGGCCACAGCATCCACGTACCATCAGGTGGACTGTGTGCTCGTTTGTCACCATATTTCTATAAAACATCAATAAACTAGAATATTAGACTAGAATTGTTAGATAGATAAGTGTGACTCCTAAAAGTACAAGCCAACTTACTCGTTTAACCTTCAATTGTAATATTTAAGAACTGAAACTGCGATGTTGATATGCCTCAGCCGTAGCGAGATTCCTCTCCGAGAGCGAGCCGTGAGCATTGAGCGGAATGCAGCAATTGTGAATATGAAATTTGATTATTTAGCCTATATCATGGACTGGATTGGTTAAATTGTAAAACAAATATCTAATGATTTCTTACATTTCAGCGAATACTACACTTTCAATAAAAATCATTTTGGATTTGTCACGTTTTATTTTAACTTATTTCATTAAAAATGTGTGTTACAAGCAGTAGAAACCGTCATAAAATTAAACTTCAGAATCTGATACTCTGATCAGGCGTCGGATAATTTAGGTTTTTTATTATAATATTATTACTAAGTTAAAAATTATTTAACATTTTATTCTACATTACAATTATAACAGAAATTACATAAATAGACTCCAAATTTTCAATTTAAATAAATGACAAGAGTGGTTTATTGTAATTAGAGTATGAATAATATTTTAATATTGATTTATTTAATGATAATTTTCGACCACAAGTGCGGCATAAAATTAAAGATTAGTTTAATTTTATGTTATAATCGTTATTTTTAAACATATATGACAAGCAGTTGGTTTAGCCTAATTTTTAGTGTAATTAATAAAAAATATTTTCTTTCGAGTAAAATTTATTTATAATAGCGCCATCTGCTTCTCCTATAGGTAAACAAAAATTGATTGACTCTCAAGGTGGTACGTAAAATAGAGGTTAGATGACCTGAAGCAATAAAATCATGGATTGTTATGATAATTTTATATACTGTTTATTTTATCAATTGAAATTTATATTATCCATCTTTAAAGCACCGCACAAAGAGGAGACAGAGATATTACAGACACTGTATTATTTTTTCAAATACTAGCAATGCTATTAACATTATTTATATTCCACAAACTAATAAGAAGTGTTTATATTCCCTTTAACCACTCCTTGTAAGCTGAAAATGCTTGTGTTACGAGTGGTTCACGACAGTAGTCTACTGGCGAATATGTGAGGGCCCCATTGAAGCTTCGCGTTGATTGTAATTCCGAGAAAAACAGAGGATTAAACAAGACTCATCTCTTTCCCATTTAAAAGCACACTGCTATTCACCTGTTCAACATTTTGTGTTGTAAATTTAATACATTTCTTTTTAATACCGTTTAAAAGCAAATTATTGACGTTAAACCAGTGTACTACTTTTGATATATAGTATCTACCACTTTCATATTTTAATAATTGCTTTTAATCCGGAAAATCAATGAAGTATCAACATCAAAAAACTATATCGTGGTTATTCCTACCAAGGAAGGTAAGTCATTAATATAAACTAAGAACAGGAAGGGCGAAGAATTGAGCCCTGAGAAACACTCATAGATACTACTTATCCGGAAGAACTGTTCCCATTAATAACAACTGTTTGCATTCTATTATTTAGATATGATGTAATAAGTTTAAACGCTATGTTTTACAACATAATGATGTAGCTTCCTGAATAATGTTATCATGGTGAACACAGTCGAAAGCCTTCGAAAATCACAAAATTTACACATAGCATCCTCAAAGCATGAATTCTCCCATGCACAGAAAATATGTTTGATTAGCTCAACACCGGCGTCAGTTGTCGAGCGACACTTTGTAAAACCAAACTGATTTTTATGGAGCAATTTATGAACATTTTGGAATTTATTTACATTAAAGAAAACTCCATCTGTAGCCATCTGTAGTGCTACCTATCAACTTTTATTTATATACTTCTCCCAGAATTAAGTCCGCCTATTGTAACCGGTCTTACTTAAGGTTTTTGTCTTAATTAAGGTGTATTACTATGAAGGCCAAATAAATAAATAAATAAATAATACTGATCACTTTTCTGAGCTTAAATACACTTTCATTTTATGTTTACTTGACATGGTTAAATAAGTAAAATTCCAGTACTTATTAACAATCGTAATGTTAATTAAAGTACTGGAATTTTTTATATATATAAATAATTCGTTTCCAAGCAACTACCGAGCTATAAGTCTCTCTCCGACCGACTCTCTATTTCTCCATTAGTTCTGGTTGGTCGGCACAATCTCCTTTAAATTCGATTCTCGCATTTTTATTTCGAGCAAGAGAGGCGAACCTTGGATAGAAAAATTTTTATTTTAACACGTACATATACGTTACTTATTTTTATATAATCGGTAGTATGAAGGATCGTTAGAACAGCAATTAAAAATGAAATAGAATATAATATTTTTTTTCCAATATAGATTTAAAAAATACTTATTGAAATTAATTTAAGCTTTACAACTGGTTCGAAAAAGCCTCTATTCTTGGAAGAACCAGCAAGAAACTCATCGTAAACATCAATCTATACATATAACTAAAATTGAAGTATCTGCTGTATTATTTAAATAACTGGCTTTTATTAAGCTCGGGATTATATGCCTGCTAAAAAGCATAACCATTTATAAAACTTTGTCTGTTTGTCCAGGCTAATCTTAATGTCTGAGCCAATTGTGATGAAACTTTACGAACAGATAGAGAGCAATACAGGAGGGATCTAGGCTATAATTTACCCGAATATTTTATACGTACAGGCATTGTAGCATATATTATGACTGTAGCACGAATGGGTCAGCTCGATCGGGGAAGGACCACGCTCTCACAGAATACCAACATAAAATAGAGTGTAGAGAACTAGACACCCTTTTACTGGATATTAAGCATTCAATCTTAGTCCTCAGGGTGATAATGCATCTGCATATTGATAAATGTTAATGTCTATGGGCCACAGCATCCACTTGCTATCAGGTGGATTCTGTGCTGGTTTACTAACATATTTTTTATAGAACCCAAACTAGCGTCTCAGCGATCAAGAAACCAGAAAGTCACAGAGTCGCCGACATTGTAACTATAAAGTATAGAACTGACGCAATGGAACTACTCGAGAATAAAATATACACAAAATAGAGAACTTTACGCTTAAGTATTTGCGTTTTGTCTTCTAGACTTGAGTGATTACGTTTATTTCCATTCTATGTAATGGAGTTTTCGAAATTCAGAGCTTGCCTGTATTTTAAGGAATAATGTCTGTAAACTTCACGAGTCTTTCCCAGCCGTATGGAAACTTGAATTTTGGAATTTTAACGCCAACTGAGTGAGTTTATTCTTAATTTTTTAAATAAAACATGTACCAATGTTTTATAATTTCTAGCTCATTTGTAAAACTAAAGTGACTATCGATCTTACAGTCCACCTGATGGTAAGTGGCTACTGCAGTTCATGGACACCTGCAGCCAACTTCAAAAAAAAAGCTACAGATGCGTTTACACTTTTAAAGATGGATAGATGGAATGCCTCACAGCCTGTAATCCACTGACTCCCTATAACCTTCAGACTGGAACACATTGAATCTAATTTTATCGATTTTATTTACTTTAGTTTTAAAGTTTGTACTCCCGGCGTTTCGAGTGCATCGCAGCACCCATGTGCTGCGAAGTCACCATGTGATAGTTTACCCTGGCAATCAGCAACTAATCATTTCCGTGGCGCAGTGGCTTAGCAGCATTGAGTTGTTGCGCCGAGGAACGCTGGTTCCAATACTGTACGGAGCAAGTGTTTGTATGGCCTACAAATAATTGTGCCATGTCTTGATGTTTGTTCGTCTGCAATTTATGTATGTATACCGCCCCCACGACACAGAAGAAAATTCTAGTGTGGAGGTAACGTTACATAAAGAAAAAAATCCAATACCCAGCTTTTAGTGTTTATTGGTACTATATATGTGGAACGATTATATAGTATCTTGAAGTCTTGAAATGGTATGTTGGGATATAGATACCGTAACTGTTACCGTTACAGTCAATTAAAGTCCACTGCATTCAGTAGGATATGTAGAACATAGATTGCCTCATAGGGGGGATATTTGCCATAGTTGACACGCTTGCCTAGCGGGTAGGCAACCGCAGTTTATTTTTTATTTTTAGTCGTTATTAGAAAGACGCTGTTGCCCATCTCCCGATTTATTACCTTCTGTCGCCTCTTGATCCGATGATATGGGGTAGTGGATATGCACAGCTGTTATGATATATTTTATTAATTACAAGATCCCCTAAGCAGGTAGACAGAACCGTGGTAGTTCAGAGGTTTTGTTATAGAATAATAGTGGCGAATGAATACGTAGTCCATCTGATGTCATGCGGTAATATCAATTTTTACTGACTTCAAAAAGGAAGAGGCATTCAATTCGACTGTATTTTTTTATGTGTTACTTATAGCTTTTTTTCTAGGTGAACCGATTTTTATGATTATTTTTCATTTGAAAGCTGATAGTTCCTGCTATGGTCTCATATAAATTTGATCGAGGTCTGACCACTAGTTTTTGAGTTATCCTTAATAATATATATTGAAGACCGGCTGTACAAAATTAATAACTTTACCTATTGTTATCAGAAAACATTGCAGGCGCGCGTATAACAACCCAACAAATTTTCGTCGCAATCGGATGAATAGTACAGGAACGCAGAGAAGACGAAAAAAGTTAAATATTCGTTTTTTTTGTCAAAACTTTCATGCGCACTACAACTTACTAAAAGTATCAGTATCATAGGATTCAATCAAAAGACGAACAAATACATTAACATTTTCATTGGAAACGATGCATTCCATCTTATTCCTCAGAGTTGACAACGTATTTTGATGCTTGATTGAGGATAGATGTAGATGTATACAGGACATGGCATCTACTTACCACTTTGTCACCTTTGTCACTTTTGTTCTATATAAAAGATTGGCAGTGCCGTGTTAGCTATGGGGCTATTTTATAAAATAATGGTGGTAAGTGAACACAGTTCACCTATGGCATGCTTAGTAATGTTTTTCTGTCAAAACAACTGTTGGCATGAAGAAGCAATTGAAAACACGCTTCGTCGTAATCAGATGTAAAGTGGAAAGGAAGAAGACGAAAAAACAAACAAATATTATTTTTTGTCAAAATCATGCGCGTACCCAACAACTCACTATATGATGAGAAGACGAACAACTATTACTCTTATATTAGATAACTTAAGTCTCCGTTGAGTTAAACGTGTTCACAGTAGTGTAGTATATAGTACATCGTAATTATATGAAATGTGTAGCTTCATTAGTTTCTTAAATAAATTAACTATTTAATATATCTGCATTAACATAAATTACTAACAAGATAAAACATCATCATCACATATTCATCATCATTACAAAAATAAATAAAATATATAATCTGTTCACAAGTTCACTGCTGAACATAGGCCTTCCCTAAGGAATGCTACAAAGCACAGTACCGAGCCACCTGCATCCCTCGACTACCTGCATGTATTACCAGGTAGACACTCCATCTAGTGGAGGCCGCCCTACACTTCACTCACTGGTACGAGGCTGCCACTCGAGAAACTTTCTTCCCTGTAGGTTGCTGATTCTTTGAGCTGTGTAGCCGGCCCATTGTCACTTGAGCTGTCTGTTGGGCTGAGTTTGAAACTTTGTTACTACTGCGGATATCTTCATTAAAAATTCAATTTCAATTAATTCAACTAGATAAATTGTTTCCATTGTTGTGCTTATAGCACTTCAAAGCGTTGCTGCGCTAGAGTATTGATGAAAAGCTCATTTCCTATTGAAATTCAATGCAAACTGGACATTAATAGCCTTAACGAACTGTACAGATGTATTGGTTGCGTCGCTGTAAAGGCTTTCTTCCATAAATTATTAGGTAGAGAACAGTCTCATATCAAAATTCCTTACATTTTACAAAGCAATACATATACATACTCTACATACGCTATTTAGTGGCGATGTAAGAATATCCACTACCCTATATCATCCGTGGGTTTTACTACAAAAGGCGACAGAGGAAACAAAACGGGAGATAGGGCGCAGCGTCTTCCTGATAACAACTAAAATTAAAAAACTGCGGTTGACAACCCGCCTGCCAAGCGTGACATTTATGGCAAATTTCCCCTTTGGGGAAATGTATGGGGGAGGTCTATGTGTCAAAGCTTCGCTGAAATCCAGCCCAATAGTCTCCCGCGGTGACGTCCAGCCGCAGGTGTTTCTGAAGTCATACACTATATCTTAGCGCCGACTTCAGAATCTATTATATGAAAATTATTTTATTCATTTTAGTTGTTTGAAGTCGGCTTTTACTTTCCGCAAACCACCATATATTCACAAGAACATTTTAATGAGAAGCCGTCTCAAATAATCCCTCTTGTAAGTAGAACAATCCTCGACACCTTTTATTATTCGGTCATATATCAGTGGGAAGTTATTAATGCCCGTGCGTTTCCGGAGAACGTTTTTTTTTAAATCAAATTCTTATTAGAGCTCGTCTAATTTTTTGTATATTTGATAGATTTTTTCACATTTGCCGTATTAGGTATGTTTCAGTTTCTAAATATCTTAGAAGTGGCTTAGAATTCATCCATTACAGCCTAAAAAAGGATTTTTCCATAGTTGACACGCTTGGCAAGCGGGTTGTCAACCGCATTTTTTATTAATTTGAATTGTCATCAGGAAGATGCCGCTTCCCATCACCTGTTTCAATTTCCCTCTATCGCCTCTTATGACACCCACGGGACGATATGGGGTAGCACTTTTCAGGCTTTAATACCTCAAGGTCTTTATTAGATTTATTCATTAAATTATTAAAGTGAGATTCAGATTTAATAGTTTATGAGTTATGTGAAGTTCGAAAGTAGTTCGAAATAACTCATATAAATATACAGACTGCCGGTGCGTCGCCATTTTCTTTTCTGAATTTGACACCCACCGTGTGTCTAGAAATAGTTTGTGTAAATAAATATACATGCTACCGGCTTCGCCCTTTTCTTTTCAACCTTGAACTTAGCTGACACAGTGCCGTGTATATAGATTTGATATGAATGGTCGACCCAATGCCATTTCTCGCAAGATAATTTTTTTGATTAACCTTGTCCGAGAATATCCATATTGAGTATTGGTAACAAATAAAGAACCAAACTACATATTATGTCTAAAATTGGACACAATCTCGGGTACAGGTCTCATGGCTGTGTACTGTGTACTACAAGCCCAGGTAAGTTTTTTCAGAGCAGAGATGGGTCTGTTCATAACGCGGATTAATTAATAGATTTTGTCCTATTTGAACTTCTGAGAGAATTTAAGAGTATTAAATATTAAATTAAAAAGCACTTAAACTCAGAGGTCCCTTGACCGATTTTTAATCCGACAATTTTTATTCCGTAATAGATTTTCTGACATTTAAAATGATCACTAATTTATTTAAATAACATTGAAGTATATACAATATTTAAAAACTATTATAAAATAACTAAAATATCAATTAAAAATTTAAAACAGATTAGGTACAAAGTGACACTATATGTATATATTTTAAAGAATAAGGGTGACAACCGAGCACACCGTCCACCTTACGGTAAGCAGATGCTGTGTCGCAAAGGGACCTACATCTACCTTCGATTAGAAATCAAGATGCAGATACGTCATTACCCTTAAGTCCTAAGATGGAATGCCTTGTAAAGGGGCCGGTTTTCTACACTCATTTTACAAAATATTGATATTCTGTGACAACATGGTCCATCCCCGGTCTAGCCGACTCATTTGTGCTACAACCATATTATTATAGCTGCAGGATGGCTCTACCACGAATAAAAATATTGAATTATTCATTCAATCATAAGTTTTTTTCTTTTAAAATGTCTGATTTGTTATTTTTGATATTATTGTTCATATTGACAATATTTGAAAATTTTGTTATTAATATTTTAAAATTAGTGTTATTATTATTGTAGTACCATGTCTCAGAAATAAATTAATAAATTAAATTAAATTAACTAAAAAATTGTTTATTTTAACTTTTAGTCCTCAGGGGTAACAACGCATCCGCATTTTGATTCTTAATCAAAGATAAATATAGGCCGACCGCATTTTTACTTACTAAGTGAACTGCGTGTTCGTTTACTGCTTTACCTTTCTTTTCTATAAAAGGAAAATTAACACGAAATTTCAAAGAGTTTGCATTCATTCTGATAGCCATGGCTCGAGGATTTGGTATGCAATACTTTAGGTTATTATAAAATTATTAAAGTTCCACATAATCGTTTCCGAAGTCGGTGTTAAGACATATAGTCTATAGAGAATTTCAAAACCCGACTTCAAATTAGATTAAATAAAATGAATTTTATAATAAATTTGGGTTGTATTTCTGTTTAAACAGCAAATCGCGAACAACAAAAGCAGAAAATTTTGAACTAGATCCAACACACACCTCTCTGCCGCCACGTTAACAAAATTACATGGAGAGTTCCAGCGGTCTATAATTTTGGCTAATCGGATTAGAAAGAAAGTCTTTCCGATAAAATGCACGTTCCGTATAAACGTTAATATTTAACGAATGTCGACTTTATTGAGTGTACTGTTGCTAATTTGTAAACATTTAAGGTCGAAAATTTAATTGTTTTATAGAATAACAAACGAGCAAACAGTCCACATGATGGTAAGTAGATGCTATGACCCATAGACATCAACATTTATCCTCGATTAAGAATCAAAATGTAGATGCGTTGTCAGCTCTAAGGACTAAGATGGAATGCCTCGTTTCCAGTAAAAAGGTCTCCGGTTCTCTTCACTCGCCATACGAAACACAGCATCATTATTCTGCTATTTTACGTCAATATACTGTAAAAGCGTGATCCTACCCCGGTCGAGCTAACCTATTCGTGCTGCAGCCTTAATATAGCTGCAGCGTGACTAGCACGAAAAAATATTAAATTATTTTATATTTGTAATTAACTATCGCCGCCATTGGCTTTGACACAAGCCTTACTTCTATAAAAAGTTATCTCTGGCAACAAATCTATGGATTACACAAGGAAATTCAGCCAGTGCCAACTTTAATACTGTCTTCAGATACTCAATGTCAGATTAACGTTTTGAGCGGGCTTGGCTCTAGTACTGGCTAAAATTTGTAATCCACCGGGTTCAGATCTAATCTCTACCGTGTAGTGGCGGTGTAAGAATATCCACTACACCATACCGCCCCGTGGGTGTTGTAAGAGGTGAAATAGGGAAACTGGAACAGGAGATGGGCAAAAGCATTTTCTCATAACAAATCAAAATTACAAAAAACTGCGGTTACCAACCCCCCTGCAAAGTGTGGAACCTATGGTAAATTCCTATATGAAGCTATACAAAATACGTTATACCCAAATATGAGGCTATGGATACAATGGTGGTGATCTATATTCACCAGCTATATTTTGTTAGATGTAATGGATGGAATAGATGGGTTCAGATCTGGACTGGACTGAAAGAATAATTAAACTAGTATTATAATGATTTTTTTTAAAAGTAACCCCGCACGGATGTATTACAACTTTCAACTCCTACTGTCAATCTTACCAACACGTGGGGCATCCTGTTGGTTGATTGACGAGGCTTTGGCGATAGAATATGCATTAAAATGCTGAATTCACATTTAATAAACTAGTGATGTGAAGCAGGTCCATCAGTGCGAGGGTATCAGTTATGCCCTCACCGAACCACCAGTCCTCGCTATAAGTATGAACGAATTTTCAAATTATTCATGGCAGCTTGCACATTTTGGAACAGCCTATGTTCAGCAGTGGACTTAAAATACCTCCTACTATAGTGTTGATATTTAAAAATGAGTAGCAAATGAGGACGTAGTTCATCTGATGGTAAGTGGATGACGTGACTCATAGACGCCTACACCGATCCCCGACTAAGAAACCAAATTCATATGCGTTATTATCTTTATAGACTAAGAATAAAAGCCTCGTTACAAGTGACAAGTGCCTCTGCTCCTCGTCACTCCACATACGAAACAGCAGAGTCATATATTATATTATATAATAAAAGACAAGTGAAATCCGCTAACACGAATTACAAGACAGGACTCGCGCAGGACTCTTCTCAGTAGGCCGCATAAAGGCTTTAACTTTACCTTTTAAATTTTAAACAAAAAAAACCTTAGGTTGCAGCAACAAAAAGGCATCCGACTCAGCATGATGCTATTGCTTTATAGTCACAGCCTTTGTTATTCTGTCGGTGTCTCATATTTACCGGTTTTTCGCTGGTATTCTGCTTGGCGTGTCTCTGGTCGATGCCATTTGTGTTGTAGTTCATAAACGCTCATGTATGATCCATAATATGCTCCGTGGCATTACTACATACATAGTTATTGCTATTATTGCGGAAACTTGTAAATCGAAATTTGATTAAAATACCCGGTTAAATTGATGTCAATCTAAGCGAAGGTAAGCCTAATAGAAAAGTTCGCTGGAGCGTAAGTAATGGAACATATGAACGCTTCTATTCGTCAAGCGGCTGCCTCTGGAAAATTATACAAACACTTATTAACTTAATTTTATTTTGATACTTTTATAAGATGACAACAATTAGTGGAAAGTGAATGTTGTAGCCCATAGATTTTATCCTCGAATATGAGTCAAAATACAGATGCGTTGTCACTACTAAAGAATAATGCCTCGTCACTAGTGGTTCTCGTCACTAAATAAATTAAGTTGTAAATGAAATATTACAAAAGTTGTACACAAAACTATATCTGACATCTAGAAAGACCCCAGAGTTTCTTACCTGTTTGCCTTTGAGAAGATCTTGCTATTGCGAAGCTGTGTAGATTTTGACGTTCCCTAGAATTTTTTTTTATGCAAACCATTCATGTTACTACTGCAGTGGCTCTACCACGTTGAAAATTTTATTTTTATGTTATCATATTATACAATAATACGCTATCTTATAAAGAAATGAAAAAAGGTTAAAATTTAAATCTAAGATGGCGTTAACAAACTTGTTTTTATTTTATAAAATATTGATTTTTTTTTAATAAGTGTATATAAAATCACTATAAAATACGAGTATACTATTTAAAAAAAAAAAAGAATCAAAAAAAGCGGTTCACAATTGACGAATATATCGCGTAACATACAATTAGAAAAATAACATACAGTAGAATTGTAAATATCCTCCTTTTTTTGAAGTCGGTAAAAATATTAAACTTTCAAAATCTTTGTGGTTTGAAAATCCGAGTTCTTGTATTATTGGACAAATTGGAGGATTCCTCATATCCCTTTCATTAACATTATAAGCCAGTGATTGAATACTATCCCACCTGATGGTAAGTGGCGATGCAGCCAAAGAAGGTAAAGCGCACTGACTTAGCTTAACAAAAGCCTATTCAGTCTTGCCTTGAAGTTACTCTAATTGTAATCTGATAGAAAAACAATACCGGCAAATTATTTCACCCCTTTGCTGTACGCATTATGAACGAAGAAGCAAACCGTTTAAAATCTAAGTAAAAGCAAATATTTTAATATGCAGTAAATGTTTCCACTGATTCAGAAGCACTTGTTCGTCATTAGCTACCGGTATCTGTCTATCGTGCATGTAAAATATCTATAGATATAATATATAAAAGGCAAACCTGACTGACTCATCTATCAACGTATAGCCGAAACTACTGAACGGATTTTGCTGAACTTTGGCATACAGACAGTTGTAATGACGTAGGCATCCTTTACGAAAGGATTTTAGAATTGCTTAACGGGGTGAAAAAGGGTTAAAAGTTTGTATGGAAGTCCATCATTTTAAGAGCTAGAAGCCTGAAACTTTGTTTTAGGTTAACGATTAGAAATAAACAATTACGTGTACTAGGGTTTTGAAAATTCAATCCTAAAGGTGAAAAGTTGAAAGTTTGTATGGGAAACAAGATTAGTAAAATTATTTTATTAAAAATTTCACAGGAGTACTCCTATCAATAAATGAGTTACTCCTATCAACAAGTGTTTCAGGCTCTTTCAGAATTCTACCCCTAAAAGGTGGAAAAGGGATTACAAATTCTGAAATCAACATGGTATCGTTTTTATGGTTTATCGGTCGTTGATTACAAAAACAACAACTATTTCAAAATCCAACCTAGCAGACGGAAATACCTACCATCATCCCCTGTGGGGGTGCGATGTGGTTGAAATGTCAATATGGGTGTCGTTTCATGGTTTTTTGGGACGTTAATTACGAAAATGGCATCAATTATGGTTTGAAACCAACATTGATGGAAGGATGGATGGATGTATGTTTGTATGTAAAAATCGTCATAGGTTGGGTGACTTGGGTGTCATTTTTAAGGTTTTTAGGTCGTAAATAACGTAAACGATATTGATAAATATATTAAGCTTAATTTATTAGAATAGAATAGAATATAGTTATATAGTTATATATTTAATATATAGTTTTATTCCACAAAACATAAAACAAAATTTAGAAGATTTGTTCAAAAAATTTGCACAAAATTACACCTGAACAAAAAAATACAAATTAAAAAATAAAAAAATAATGAAAATAAATAAAAAAACCAAATATATTTTTTACAATTTAATAAAATTGTAAAACCAAAAGAAATACTTAGGTACCTACCTATTTTGTGTTGATCTTCAAGTTCCGATCCCTACCAATAGATGGCGTTGGTATCGTTTTAGAACGCGGTAACGTTGTGTTTTTTTCGAACAAATATAAAGTGAATGGTGAATGAGCGCTTCAACCTGTACCACATACGGGTACCGTTTTACCGTTTTCCGTATCCGTTCACTGTTAACGGATATTTGACTAGACTTCGACTTTGTTTGCTTGCTTACGGTTTAAGATTTGCTTCGTGTTTCGGATTAGTTGCTTCATTTTGTTTTTCTTACAATCACTGTTCAAACTTGGAATTCGATTTGCTTTGTGATTAGATATTGTTGATAGAAGTATTTTTTCTCACTGCAAAAATGACTACAGAAACTCTTAATATTAAAGGAATAATGGAAGAACATACTGTCGTCCCCATTATAGGTGACGGCGCCTGTTTATTTCGTGCTCTTTCATTTTTAATGTACGGCACCCAAAAAAATGCGATGGTAGTGCGTTCACAAATTGTTAGATTTGTGGTAAATGATTGGCCTAGGTTTTCAGTTATGACCCACGACAGAAATGGCGATAATTATTCAACAGCAAATGAATATACCGATATGTTAAAAAATGAAACTTACGGTGGACTTTGTGAATTGGTAGCTGCAGGATTAATATTTCCGTTTCGGTTTGAAGTATATCGAAACGGTCTACTATACACAGAGTCCGGAACAGATATCTGTCCAGCAAGGCGATTACGATTTAGTCACGATTTATATAATGGACATTTTGACGCTTATCTGCCTATTGTTGCGAAGAAAATTACACAGCGTCGCATGTAGTTACCTGTCAAAGAGCGTGATCCTTTTTCAGAGCTTGACCATTTAACTTTTACATCTTTTGTAAACAGTGAAATATCATCTCCAACCAGCGGAACAGATCAATCTGTATCGTCGACATTAAAATATGAAAAAAAGAAAAATAAACGAAGGTTGAGATTTACTAATTACACAAGAAAAAGTAAATTAAAAAGTGCACAAGACAGATATAGGCAGAACAAGCCAGATTCAAATCGTAAACCTGTGTCCGCTTATCAGAAAAAAAATCCCGATGTACACAGGCAAGCTGTTGCAAATTACCAAACTGCGAATTCACAAGTGCATAGAGCAATTCCAGTGCGTTTATGGAAAAACAAGGTCCATTCCGCTATGGAGTATGACCCTGATATTGCTTATAGAACTGACAGCAGTTACTACCCCCTATACGCAGCCCCAAACTAATGGAAGATGGCTTTAGTGCACCCAATACTTCAAAAAGGCGACCGCTCAGACCCATCTACAGGCCTATCGCCATCACCTCCTTATTCTCCAAACGTCCAATGTCACTTGTTTTTTCCAATGTTTTAACCTATTAAATAAATCACATCATTGAGTATTAATTGGACTGATTTGTGCAGAAATAAAGCACCCATAAACTGACCATTGTAATAATCCAGAGGCTCAGTATGTTCCCAAGTATGAAAGACTTCTGATAAATGACAGGTCATCCCAAAATCTATATTAAATTTTCTTTAAAATAATATGCATTTTATACGTGGTAGAGCCAAGCTGCAGCTATATTATGGTTATATCATGAATAGGTCGACTCGATCGATATATATCATTTTATCAAGTTTTTGACACCATTGATCAACATACGCACCTCCCAGCTGCACGCTTGTCATTTAATTTATGCACTTACAGTTCTTGATACTTTTTATTTTCTATCCATTGAGTGACGACCAGGTAAGATATGCAGTAAGTCAATGGATGCAGATGGCTCAGGACCTTGCTTTGTGGCTTTCCTTGGGGGAGCTCTATGTTCAACAGTGGGCTTGTAAAGGGCTGTGATGATGATGATGTAATGATTTTATATCCAGTATAAAAAGACAAAATATTAATGGTAACTGAATACTCGCTTCGAAAACACGTTTTTCTACATTTCCCCGCGTATGTTAAGAGGCTGTTAACTATAGATCAAACTAGTTCTCCGCAATTTGTAAGCGGACAAGTAGAGTTTTATTTTAAAATAACATTGTTTATATACCGTGTAGTAGCGGTGTAAGAATATTCACTACCCCATAATATCATACCGTGGGTGTCGTAAGAGGCGGCAGAGGGAAATAAATCAAGAGTTGGGCAGCAGCGATTTACTAATAACGACTAAAATAAAAATCTGTGGTTGCCAACCCGCTTGGTAAGCGTAGCAACTATGGTAAATATTTCTATGAACAGTCGGAAGGCTTTCAATGAATGGGCGACAGTAGAGTCCATAAGAGAGACAAAGGTTATATGAACTTTACCATGAAAGGTCATATAACTCTAGCGTCAAAATTAGGGAATATGTTAAAAAACAGTCAAAAATATTTAAAGGAGTGTGCTCAAAGCCAAGTCTTTGCATTTGAGCAACAAAATTAAGACGGCTTCTAATAAAATTAAAATGACGTGGAGTATAATTAATAGTGAAACTGGTAAGGTCAACTCTCGCAATTCAAACTACCGGTTGAGTTTTAACAACAAATTAACGGAATCAGATCAGGATGTTGCAATGGTTTTGAGAAGTATTTTACGGATATTCCGATCTTAACCACTATGTCACTGAATTCTTCTCCTGCCGTCGCCGAATCATTGCTTAAACAAAATGTAAATGCGTGTACAAAGAATTTTACATTTCATAAAATATCATCAAAAGATATTGTAAAATATTTTAAAACTATTGATGTTAAGAAAACTGCGGATCTGTGGGCATTTCGTTAAAGTTATTGCGTCTATAATCGATATAATCGCGCCTCAACTAGCTATTATTTTTAATACTAGTATCGAATATGGTGTGTTTCTGATTTGATGAAGCATAGTAAAGTAATGCCTTTATTTAAATCTGGTAGTACATTAGACCCCGCCAATTTTAGACCCATTTCTGTACTGCCAACACTAAGTAAAATTTTTGAAAAATTATTCTTGATCAAATGTTAATTTTTTAATGTTAATAATTTACTTCATAAAATCAATTCGGTTTCATAGGGTCGCTCGACAACTGATGCTAGTGTTGAGCTGATTAAATATATTTTCAATGCATGGGAGAATTCAGGATGCTTTGGGTATATTCTGTGACCTATCCAAAGCCTTCGATTGTGTTCACCATGAAACATTAATCAGAAACTACAACACTACGGTATAAGAAGTAATGCTCTTAAATTAATTGTTTCATATTTAAGTAACAGAACTCAAAAGTTGTCACATAGTATGAGCTCTTCCGGGTCGATAGTACAAATGGGCGTGCCTCAAGGCCCATTCTCGGCCCCTTTCTGTTTTTGTATATATTAATGACTTACCTTACATAGTAGGGATAACCATAATATAGTATTATTTGCTGATGACACTTCATTAATTTTCAAATTAAAACGACAATTATTAAAATATGACGAAGTAAATAATGCTATATCTAAATTAGTAAATTGGTTTAATGTTAATAACTTGCATTTAAATAGCACTAAAACGAAATGTATGAAGTTCATGACTCCAAATGTCAGACAATTAAATACTAATGTAATTTTAAATGGGAGGAACTGAGTCTTGTCGATACCACCATTTTTCTTGAATAACACTAGACGCGAAGCTTCAATGGAGCCCCATATATCAAAGTTAGCAAGCAGACTTAGTTCTGCAGCATATGCTGTAAAAAGATTAGAAATCTTACCAGTGTGGAAACAGCTAGAGTTGTTTACTTTAGCTATTTCCATAGCATAATGTCCTATGGTATTTTGCTATGGGGACACGCAACTGACACTGAAATTATGTTTGTTTTACAGAAGCGGGCCATAAGAGCAATCTATGATTTAAAACCTAAAGAGTCGCTCCGACAAAAATTTAAGGAAATTAATATATTAACTTTGGCCTCTCAATACATTTATGAAAATGTAATGTACGTACACAAAATAAAAGTAGTTATACAAAAATAAGTGATATTCATTCTGTAAATACTAGGAACAAACACAAGCTAGTAGTACCAGTTACTCGACTCCACTGAGTCAGTAATTCATTCTTGGGGCGATGTATGCTTTTACAACAAAATCCCAGAAAATATACAAAATTCGACCTGCTCAAAATTCAAAACTTTATTAAACATAGTTTGTATAAAAGGGTTATTATAATGTTAAGGAATTTATGGATGATAATAACCCTGGGAATGAGTGTTCGCTGCCAGGCTGTTTCTAATTTGTTTTGTGTGGTTGATTGTGTAATATACATGATTGTAAGCTGTTATTTAAAAAAGTCCCGCTGGGTTTCTTGCTGGTTCTTCCCAGGGCAGAGGTTTTTTTCGAACCAGTGGTAATTAGACAAAGAGTGACTTTCAATAAGTATTATTTATAATCTATATTGAATAAAAAGTTTCTGTTTCTGTTTCTGTTTCTGTTTCAAAAAGGCAATCTATGGGGAGGCCTATGTAGAGCAGTGGATTTAGAGACATCATCATCATTATTACATAATGATGATGATGATGGTGAATACAACAACTTGATCATTTATGATTCGTGAGGTAGGGAATCAGTTTAAATGCATTTTTTAATTTAGTTTGTAGTTTCCGTGTATTGGTAGTAGAGAATCCACATCTTCATATCATCCCATTTCCATGGGTATTTTAAGAGGCGAGGAAGTATGAGATGTGTAGCAAGGTCTTCCTGATAAAAACTGCGGTTGCCCTCACGTCTCCAAACCTTACATTTCTAAACCTACTACGCCTGATAAACCCTTTTTATGTTTATGTTTTGATTATAATAATATAAATCCCGGAACACACTAACCGATAAATATGCTTTACTTCGCTAACGTCCGTAACATTAAGATCGACCGCAAGGCTTGAAAAAGATATAAAATTAAAAATAAGAATTTATTCATTATTTAATCATTACTCTGTACAATAGTTAAAGATGACATAATAAAAAGTATCAACAGTTATCTCATTTTGCTATATGTTTATGTTATATAATTTAGTCCTAAAATGTAGTAAAATCATTCTTCTAAAGTTTACTTGGCGAAAATACATAACAATATTTCATTCATTTTTCATTCGTCGTTCCTATTTCTAGTCGATTTATGACAAGCCGATTCACCAGAGGGTAACTAACGATGCACTTCGCAGTGAAGCTGGAACAAGGTATTGATTGAAACAATTCTCTTGTTCCTTATATATGTGTTAGCAGGAAGTTGGATCAAATTTATGATATTACAGCGGTATACAGGTTAATTAATCCAGTTTATATGGCCTTTGAACGAAGCTGATATATAAGCCATATAAACAGATATAATTTGCGTACTTTTACCCGTACAGTCTATGCAAAGTTGCTGCCCATCTCCTGGTTTGTTTCCTCTGTCGCCTCTTACGATACCCACGAGACGATATGGGGTAGTGGATATTCGTACACTGCATACACGATTTACTGTGTTTTTATTTGTTTTTTTAATGTCATTTATGTTTTTTTTTATGCCATTTTAAATTATTAATCTATTTAACTCGTCACTCCATTTATTGGGTGTCACCCCACATTCGTTTACCGGTACGAGGCTGCCACTGGGAATCTTCCTATTTTGGCCTAAAGCTTCCTTAGACTAAGAAAAAGAAGTGTTTACACTGCTGAATCCATCTATGTAATCCTGTTTTCTCAAATTTAAAAACATTCAGTAACACAGGAACGGTACCACTTTCGTCAGAAGAATTTAAAGAAAAGTCCCGCCATCGCAATTTTTAATTTAATGCCCATTTAGTTTTCTGAAGCGTCCGTTTTTGTAACTTGCTCTTTTATTAATTTTTAATTTTTTTTATTTATTGAATTAAACTACTTTACGGATTATATCGCGTTTAATTAACTTATTTATTAATTCCCGACGTTTCGGGTGCTTTACAGCACCCATGGTCACGGGGACTGAGGTGATTGACGTCCCAATGTCAAAGTTAATACGGAGTACCTTCAGGTTTTTTAATTATTAATTTTGGTCCGATCTACGCAGAATGAACTAACTGTGTCTTGAAGTCTTGCAGTGGTATGCTTGGGTTTAGTTTTAATTTTATTAATTATAGGATCCCAAGCAGGTGGTAGTACCCAGCCTCCCTCTCTATTGAAATTAGATGTTTTTAATTTCAATAGCTTCACGTATCATCCTTGGCAGGAATCGATGTTCTTTCGCGAGAATCTGTGGTTTATCAAATCCAATGTAATGGCGGGGGCCGTCTAGGATATGATCACAAACTGCAGACTTCCTGGAACGTTGGTGCTTCACGTCAGCTATGTGTTCTTTTACGCAGGTTTTTATTGATCGTTTCGTTTGCCCTATATATGAGAGACCACATTCACAATCAAGCTTGTACACTCCTGCAACTTGTAGAGGAATATTGCACTTGACGGATGGTAAGAACTGACTAATCTTCTTCGGCGGCTTGAAGAATGTTCTAATAGAAGCTCGTTCAAGATGTAGCCAATCTTGTCTGTGACACCTCTGACATATGGTAGTACAGCAGGTACACGCTCGACTGTGGCCGGCTTCACTCGGTCACTGTGACGTAGGCGGGGACCCGAAGCTTGTTGTCGTGCAGAACCTGCTTGACGTGCTGAAGCTCGGCGGCCAGGTGTTTGCTGTCACAGATTCCTCGTGCTCTGTAACAAAGATTTGCCCACGGTAGCCAACTGTGAAGGATGATGGTGGGATTCACCATTTAAATATCTGTTTGTATGGGTCTTTTTCTATACACGGTGTGACCTATGGTGTTGTTAGGATTTCGAATGACTAATACATCTAGGAAAGCTAAAGAATTATTTGCCTCTAACTCCATAGTAAATTGAATTTTAGAGTTTATGGAATTAAGATGTTCTAAAAATGCAGTTACTACGTTACCGTATTTCAATATTACTCTTTCAGAAAGGAAACACTACGTTAGCTATTTCTGACACATGGAGGCTAAAGTAATGTTACTGGCTTAATGTAACTTTCCCGTCACGGCCCTTTCTGACCATGAAACGATAAACTCTTGTTTTTAAATCTTTAGCAATTTTTATTCAACAGCATACAATGTGTGAGCTCTTGAATACATTTCATACAGAGTTTAATAAGTAATCTTCTCTGAGGAACACTGCGCACACTGCACTGATCGTACTATACACTGAAGACACAGGGCACGCAGCTAAACGCGCTCCAGCGAACGGTTACGTTGCGTTCGCGCCAGCGAGCTGTTTCACCGCACCAGTGCCAGCGACCCGCTGCGCCGTACCAGTGCCAGCGAGCCGCCGCGCTACAATCGCATCAGCAAGCCGCTGTACCGCACCAGCGCCAGCAAGCCGCAGCACCGCACCAGCACCAGCGAGCTGTCCAGTGGTTCCCAGTGACTGTTGACATAGGCAAAGCACAAAATTAGCGTTAACTACTACACCTGAAACCTTTGAAATATTATATTTTACTATTAAGTAGTTTTAATGTAAAATTTTGAATACACCACGGTAAAAGCAAAAGATATGGAAACAACTACGTCAGATGCACAAGCATGCACTTAAGTAAATCCAACACAGGTCTCCCAAAATAGGTATCCAAAGTTATTTAAGATTGAAATAGATGTAAACGTTTCAGGTGCTTGAAACAATTAAAAAATCTGCTTTGCAAAATTAAAAATTGAAAGAAAGAAAGATAAATCTATTGCGAACCATAGAATTCGGGACTTCCAATGTTCACCACACATTCTCTTAAGAAACTGCAACTATGTGATATGGCACTCACAAAGTATTTCACACATTGCAAAAACGTCAACTATGTGGAGAGACTGATCCCACCACATATTCCTAAGCGAAGGAGGCAACTGCGCAAGATCTACGCATTGCAAAAGGCAACTGCATGCAGAGGCGTAGGCCACTACATACATTGCAAATATAAAAAGCGACTGTATGAAAATATCACACATTGCAAAAACGGCATCACACCAATCGCAACAGTCATTTAATCGTCTCGTTCGGATAAATATCCGCGTGACATGGCTCACCACTTACAACGAAAGCTGAGTAAGCGTGCGGTGTCCATTTGTCACGCCAAAGCACCATGTGTTCGGCGGCCGCTTGAGTTGCCTTGCCGTAAGATCCGCCGATAAGTTGCAGGCTGTAGCGGTGTAGCCTCAATCTTACCAGGGCTCGGCCGCACCGTAACATCTCCAATTAGCCGTCACGACACCTTCCTTATTGATCATTGTTGTAGCGACTTCTACGAATCTCTCGACATCAAACCCCAATTTTGTCGACTACATAATATTTGGAGTAAACTGCAACACTTATCAACTCATTAGAATACAAAAAATGCTACTAATTTTTTTCAATTCATAGCACGTTAAAGTTAAACATTTATTTTGGTACATCGCTTAAACATTTCGAACTTTAAAACGTAGCCCATGTAAATCATATTTCGCATGAACTATCCATTATAACAAAACTCGAACAAGTTAAGTTTTCACTGAATGCGAAACTGTAACTCATCTAGGTGCCTTAAACATTTTTTTCAACATTTGTTAACATATTTGGGTACGTGAAGAAAAATGAAAGTACTCGCGGGTACTTTTAATATAAATCGAACAAAAAGACTTAATTTTTGGCTTAAAACATTTCACTTTATACTTTTACTTTACACTTTCATGGTATGTCAATGTCGTAAATAGGGCAGCAAATTTCATTACGACAATTAACATAAAAACAAAGGTGATGCATTTGTGACGCGAAGCGCATCATAGTGTTTCACCAACGTAATAACCTAACACTATTCGAAGATTATGTGTACGAACACAGGGGCTATCCCAATTCTGATGTAAGAAATTATCCCACTTCTAATGTAAGAAATTACTCCACTTCTGATGTTAGAAATTATTCTCAAAAGTATTTAAATAAAAGAACACTACTCGGTTACAAACCCTGCTTACTATCAGGGCACCAATTACATGATAACACCAAAGTATGCAAATCAACAGCATCACTACCCATCTAAATGTAACACAGGGCAGCCTCTCAGCAACACGACCTTCCTTGACTACACTAGTAGAATACCCCATCGGGCATAATAACGACAGTAGAGTCTTAGAATTACAGACTGATGCCTCTTAGTCTTCATACTTTATACTGCTAAAATAAGTGGGAGCATTCTACCTTCATTTGTTCGTATTTCTTTTATTTTTTACCCTCATTCCAACAATATATTCATAATCATATGTTAAGTAGCTAGATTTTAGTTATTCAATATCAAAGTCAATTCAAAACGGCAAATATTATCTTCTATAAAACATATAAACTTATTTAGCCTTTTATTTTAGCTCAGGAGGTTATTTGCTACTAAGCATTTATATATTTTAATAACCATTTTAAAATTTTGATGTGATGTAAAATGATGTTCTATATACGCGCCTTGGCAGTTAAACCGACTCGTATGCCATAACGGCAAACGGCATGACTCTTTCTTATGCTGTCATACCCCTACGCCACTCTTGATTTCTCATGTGTGCGTGCGCGTATACTATACATTTCGTTACTTCCCTGTGTGAGTTGTGTGCTGCGTGTGCCTTTCTATTCGACTATAGTATACTTGACGCGTTCACCGCTTGTATACACACTTTGTATTTATTTTTAATACTTGTTTCTTTATTTTACTATATTCCTTTATCGATTTTATTAATTAGAATTTTTGTCTGTCTGTCTGTTCAGGCTCATCTTTGGTATGGCTGAACCGATTGTAATTTAACTTCACCAACGGATAGATAACAATGCCAGGAGTGATCTAGGCTATATTTTATGTAAAAATCTCCAAGTGAATGGTCTTAAATGATTACCTTACACCTAAATGACGCCACATTAATATATCCAAGACAATGGTCGCTAAGATTATATATATCGCTAGTATAGTTTTACATAATATAGTATTACAATATCAGTTCAATTCTATTGCGTTCGGATGGTGACGAGATCCTTTTTATTGGTACCAAGGTACCTACTCCATTATTCCTCACCATCCATAGATGTAGGTGTCTATGTGATACAGCATCCACTTACCATCAGCTGGACTCGTTTATTTCATCATCTTAAAAGTTTAAGTTACAGCCTATATGTACGTCCCACTGCTGGGCACAGGCCTCCTCTCATTTCTAAGAGAGTTTTAGGGCAAAGAAATGTCCGCCGCGAAGCTCCAATGCGTGTTGGCGAACTTCACATGTCTTCGAAATATATTTTTTTCTTATTTCTAGTGGTAAACCAGCACTTAAAATTGTAATTAACAATTTCATTGGTGCCGGCGGAGATCGAACCCGGGTTGCTCACGTACTGTGAAATTTACAGCGAACGCTTAGCCCCTGAGCTACCATGGCTCTCTATTTTCAACCGACTTCAAAAAAGGAGGAGGTTCTCATTTCGTCGGAATCTTTTTTTATGTATGTTCACCGATTACTCAAAGACGCCTAAACCGATTTCGTAAATTATTATTTTGTTTCAAAGGGTATACTTCCCAGGTGGTTCCATTTAAATTTTATCGAAATCGGTCAAGCGGTTATTAAAAAATCAACAATATATTATTTATATTGAAGTCGGTTGTACAAAAATTTTAATTTTACCACTTGTATCATCTTACTTTTATAAAATTTATTTTTACTAGTAATAACAACACTGTCTTAGTCTTCGGCAAGATGAATGAGATCGAGTACAAATGAGTGTCTATGGGCCACAGCATCCACTTACCATCTTACAGTGGTTTACTTTTAGTTCGTTTAGAAAATTTCCAATAGTTTGCTTCTGAAAATATTTGTCCAGGTGAGAGCGTGTGAAATTGTTAAAGTTGAGATAAAAGACAACTCAGCATCTCGACACTGCGCTAGAAAACCAAATTTGAAATTCAAAACAAATACATATTTTCAATCCAAGAACAAGAAATAGAATATGTTATAAAGAAACATATTGATATACTATTTATGTTTATTTAGATTATTTATGTGCCTTACCTTAACCTTGTAGTGGCAGTATAAGAATATCCACTACCCCATATCTACCCCATACTACTCGTATAAGAATATCCACTACCCCATATCGTCACGTGGGTGTCGTAAGAGGCAACAGAGGGAAACAAATCAGGAGGTTGGCAGAAGTATCTTCCTAAGAAACTAGAAAATAGCCATAATTGCCAGGCTTGGCAAGCGCGTTGGCAACCACAGTTTTTATTTTTAGTCGTTATTGTGGGGTATCTATATAGTTTTCTCACCTGGTTGGGCTGTATAAATATATAAATGTAAATGAAAATGAAAAAAAATAAAATAAATACATAAAAGTACATAAATAAATAAAAACCCTACCAGATGGAAGCCCTCAGCAGGGGAGACCAAACGGCCGAGGGTTAGGAAGAAAGAAAAAGAAACTGGCGGACGATGCGGGCGTTATCGAGGAGCACCGCCTTCTGCATCTGAGTCCGGAGCGATCCGTCACGGAGTCCCAGTCGCCTCAGATGACCTGAGGGGCTGTAGGTCGTTATTATTATTATTATTGTTATTTTTTATAGGATAAGTGTGACAAACGAGCACACAGTCCACCTGATGGTAAGTGGTTGCTGTGGCCCATAGACATCTACATCTATCCTCGATTATGAATCAAAATGCAGATACTTTGTCACCCGTGAGGACAAAGATGAAATGCCTCGTTTCCAGTAGCAAAGGGTCTTCGGTTCTCTACACTCACCATATGAAACAGAACAGCGTTAAGCTGCTATTTTACGCTGGTATTCAGCGTAAAATCGAAGACGCTGCTGCCCATTTCCTGATTTGTTTCCCTCTGTCGCCTGTTACGTCACCCACGGAATGATATGGGGTAGTGGATATTCTTACACCGCCGCTACACGGTAAACACCCCAAGAAACAGATACAGAAACAGAAACAGGAACTTTTTATTCAACATAGATTATAAATAATACTTATTGAAAGTTTAATTCTCTTTGTTTAATTACCACTGGTTCGAAAAACCTCTGTCCTGGGAGGAACCAGCAAGAAACCCAGCGGAATTTTTTAAAATAACAGCTTACAGTCATGTATGTTACACAATTAACCACACAAAACAAATTAGAAATAGCTTGGTAGCGAACACCTCATTCCCAGAGTTATTATCATCTATAAATTCCTTAATATTATAATAACTCCTTTATACAAACTATGTTTAATAAAGTTTTGAATTATGAGCAGGTCGACTTTTGTGTGTTTTCTGGGATTTTCTAAAAGCGTATACATCGCCCCAAGAATAAATTACTGACTCGGTGGAGTCGAGTAACTGGTACTACTAGCTTGTGTTTGTTCCTAGTATTTACAGAATGAATATCACTTATTTTGTATAACTACTTTTATTTTTGTGTACGTACATTACATTTTCATAAATGTATTGAGAGGCCAAAGTTAATATATTAATTTCTTAAATTTTTGTCGGAGCGACTCTTTAGGTTTTAAATCATAGATTGCTCTTATGGCCTGTGCTGTAAAACAAATATCATTTCAGTGTCAGTCGCATGTCCCCATAGCAAAATACCATACGACATAATGCTATGGAAATAACTAAAGTAAACAAATCTAGCTCTTTCCACACTGGTAAGATTTCTAATCTTTTACAGCATATGCTGCAGAACTAAGTCTGCTTGCTAGCTTTGATATATGGGGGCTCCATTGAAGCTTCGCGTCTAGTGTTATTCCAAGAAAATTGTGGTATCGACAAGACTCAGTTCCTCCCATTTAAAATTACATTAGTATTTAATTGTCTGACATTTGGAGTCATGAACTTCATACATTTCGTGTTAGTGCTATTTAAATGCAATTTATTAACATTAAACCAATTGAATAATGAGTCGTGACTATGGAGATACAGAGCCCATTGCTTTTATCTTTTCAGTTTAGAACTTCCTCCACAACAGATAGCCAGCTGTAGGCTTACAGAATATGCAGTATTACTCAAACACTGCCTTACATCTGGCTATCTGTTGTGGAAGGAGGAGTTCTACAAGCAAGTAGATGGTGTAGCAATGGGCTCACCTGTATTCCTATAGTCGCCGACATATTCATGGAGGACTTTGAGGAGAAAGCCCTTCTTACTGCTCCTGTATATCCAAGATTCTACAAGCGGTACGTAGACGACACTTTCACAATTTTACCATCTGACAAATTAACTGCATAAATAAACCACCTTAATTCCATAAAGTCTAAAATGCAATTCACAATGGAGTTAGAGGCAAACAATTTTTAGCTTTCCTAGATGTTTTAGTCATCCGAAATCCTGATAACACTATTGGTCACACTGTGTACAGGAAAAGACCTATACCAACTGATATTTAAATGGTGAATCGCACCATCATCCATCACAGTTAGCTACAGTGGAAAATCTTTGTTTCAGAGAGCACGAGGGATCTGTGACAGAAAACATCTGGCCGCCGAGCTTCAGAACGTCGAGCAAGCATTGCAAAACAACAAGCTTCGGGTCCTGCGCCTACGTCACAGTGACTGAGTGAAGCCGGCCACAGTCGAGCGTGTGCCTGCTGTACTACCCTATGTCAGAGGAGTCACAGACAAGGTTGGCTACATTTTGAAGCGAGCTTCTATTAAAACATACTTCAAGCCGCCGAAGAAGATTAGTCAATTTTACCATCCGTCAAGTGTAATATCCTCTACAAGATGCAGCAGTGTACAAGCTTGGTTTGAATGTGGTCTCTTACATAGGACAAACAAAATATCCATTAAAACCCGTGTGAAAGAACATATAGCTGATGTGAGGCACTGACGCTTCGGGAAGTTTGCAGTTTGTGAACATGTTCGAGATCGTCCCCGCCATTACATCAGATTTGATAGACCACAAACTCGCAAAAGAACACCATGATATGCGAGGCTATTGAAATTAAAACATCCTAATTTCAATAGAGAAGATGGATGGTGCTGCCATCCGCTTGAATCCTATAATTAACAAAATTAAATCCAAACCCAAGCATACCACTGCAGGACTTTGACATACAATAAACTCGTTCTGCGTAGATTGAACTAAAATCTAATATTCAAAAACAGAAGGTAGCCGGGCTAACTACGTCAATGGGACGTCAAACATCTCAGTCCCTCCGTGACCATGGGTGTTGTAAAGCACCCGAAACGTTGGGAATCAAAATAGTAAAATTAAACGCGATAAAATCCGTAAAAAAATAGTTTTATTCAATGTGTAGTGTTCGCGTAAATATAAGAAATCATTAATTAAACCAATTTACTAATTTAGATATAGCATTATTTACTTCGTCATATTTTAAAAATTGTCGTTTTAATTTGAAAATTAATAAAGTGTCATCAGCAAATAATACTATATTATGGTTATCCCCTACTATCTAAGGTAAGTCATTAATATATACAAGAAACAGAAAGGGGCTGAGAATTGAGCCTGAGGCACGTCCATTTGTACTATCAACCCTGAAGAGCTCATACTATTAATGACAACTTTTATGATTTTTTACTTAAATATGAAACAATTAATTTAAGAGCATTAATTTTACACCGTAGTGTTGTAGTTTCCTGATTAATGTTTCAGAACGCTTCTGAACGCTATCAGCGTTCGATACCAGGTTCATCTCAGTCTGATGTTTTATTTAGGAGTCAAAGTGCTCTCATTATACTTACATGACTTTACCAGATCATTCATGGCCAATATGTGTTCCTTTATCTCATCCTGAGTCGATGCATATTTATTTGATATAATTTGTAGGGAGTTTTAAGTGATAAAATTGTTGAATTTAGACACTCTATATCAGTCTCATAACAGTTATTCATATTTTCTACCTCAATAAAATATAATTTAAGTTTATTGATTAATTCTTGCTTTTCTTTACATACATTTATATAATTTTTAACATTAATTTTAGTTTTAATTAGCTTTTGCACTTTACTAATATATTTATTAATTTTTATGCATTTCTTTAATTTTATTCTACTGCAGGTAATCCTTGCTGCTGTTCTTAATGTGACATAATCATCACCAGTCAAATCGATTGTTGTGGAGGGTAAGAGGCATCAGAATAATACATCGGCGTAATATCACGTTAACGTTGATTTACTAAAAATGCACAGCATCTATATTGATTGCTAAAATATCTCAAAAAAGAACATTTTAAGTAGATTCATTAGAATTTTATTTATTGTCTTTTTATAGAGCCTTCTTTTATTTATATTAAATGTACGTGGTAAAAACTAAAATATGAATAATACGTAGTAGAGCATGCTGCAGTTATATTATGGTTGTAGCACGAATGGGTATGCACGACCGGGGAAGGACCACGCTCTCACAGAATACCAGCGTGAAATAGCAGCTTCATGCTGTTGTGTTTCGTATGGTGAGTGTAGACAACCGGAAACACTTTTTACTAGTAACGAGGCATTTCATCTTACTCCTCAGGGTTGACAACGCATCTGCATTTTAATTTAATTTGATATACAATGGTTTGATAATGCATTCTTTTATTACGAACAACAAACGATCTAACACATTATCAGATGGTATGTGGTTTCTGTATGCCAAATACATGCAGGTTTTGTCACGTTATTTTCTTTAACTCACGAGCAAGTTATAAATCAGTGTCGAACCCAGTTTGCTCACGTAATATAAGTATTTTAAGACATGCGGTTATTCCCTGAGCCACATCGGGTTGAAAATCGTTTATGAAATTCGACGCTATAATTAATTTTCTATCAATTAATTGTTCTAGTGGTATCATAAATAAACAAGTAGGCGATTTATGTTCAAATAAAATATATTGTTTTATTTTATAAAACTGAAGTGAATAAAACCGACAAAGTGCGAGTCGGACTCGCGCATGAAGGGTTCGGTACCTTCGTAAAACACGTTTCTAGTAGGGGAGCCCCAGTTTATTTTTAATTTATTTTTATTTTTATTATTTGTTGTTATAGCGGCAACAGAAATACACATTCTGTGAAATTATCTATCTACTTATTACGGATCATGAGATACAGCCCGCTGACAGACAGACGGACGGACGGAAAGCGGAATTAAAATGCTTAGTAATAGGGTCCCGTTGGTTACCCTACGGGTACGGCAGCCCAAAAACAAACTTACAGTCCACCAGATAGTAAGTGGCTGCTGCTGTATAAAGAGATATGTGTGGCCAACTTCAAACAAAGAAGGCTAAAGATGCGTTGTCACCTCTGAAGACTAATGTGAAATGCCTGGCAGCCTGTTATTATACTGGTCTCTTTACCGTTTAGACCGGAACTCAGCAATGCAATCATTGCTATTTGGCAGCAGTAATAAATAGGAGGTGGTAGGTAGCTTTTTTTATAGAATAGGGTGATAAGAGAATACACAGTCCACCTGATGGTAAGTGGTTGCTGTGACCCATAGACATCTTCATCTATCCTCAATAAAGAATCAAAATGCAGATGCGTTTTCACCCGTCAGGAATAAGATGGAATGCCTCGTTTCACTGAAAAGAGTAATTTTACTGAAAGAGGGTCTCCGGTTCTCTACACTCACCATATGAACATAGTAGAAGAGCCGTTATTTCTGGTATTCTGAGAGTGTGATCCTTCCCGGATCCACAGAAATACCCACTCACAGAATACCGGAGTAAAATAGCAGTTAACACCAAACGATTCCATTCTGTGCTACAACTATACTACTAATATAGCTGCAGCATGACTCTAACGCGTATATGCTACCTGGACACGGGACTCTTATACAGTAAATTTTTTGGCTTGGATTTGTGCACGTAAGTTTATATAGTAGCTTTTTTGTTGGCTTTAGAAAGTTGTGTCGTTTTTTGAAAAGTTAAATCGAATAAAAATCAAGAAGTCGTTATAAAAAAAAAGAATGACTAAAACCCTTATTAAAGAAAATGACAAAAATTTAAAGAATTCTCTAAGACTACTACGAATCAAGTCTAGTAAAAACTCAAAAGAACGTTGACCCTTGTCAATATCTAATCAGAGGGCAAACGGACAGACGCAAGGCAGAATTTATTTATTTTTGTAACTCAGCTCGAAAGAAACTTTGTGATTAAATTTATGGAATATCAGAGAATTTATACGTTATAAAAGGTAGGTACAAAAGATCGTCAGCATTTTTGCGAGCGCCTCGCAAATTATATTTTGTCAAAGTTGGAATTTCGAAATACTATTTTAAATGAAAATACGAACTTTCAGGGTTGACTGGTGAGAATGCCATGAATCATTAAGTCCGCCCTTTATATACCTTATTATAAAGTATGTGGAAAAATATTAAATAAATAAATAAACTTTTAAAACGCTAAGGCGTGTGAAAGTAATGGGACTTTTGCTATTTTTTTTGTAAGAAGTAACGTTGATAAACGAGCATACAGTGAGATGATGAATAAATTATTTCAAAAGAGAATATAAATGGGTGCTGCCATCTGCTTAGGATCTTATAAGTAATAAAATTAAATCCAATCCCAAGCACATAACTATCACATCGGGACGTCAAACACCTCGTGACCATGGGTGTCGTAAAGCACCTAAAACGACGGGAATTAAAAAGTTAAAAATAAACGCGATAATATCCTTAAAATTAGTTTCATTTAATGTAGTTTTCGCATATATATATATATATATATATATATATATATATATAAGAAATCATTATTTAGAAGGCATTGTATTTGTTACCTTGACCTTGTGGTAGATTCATTCGTTCTACAACCATAATATAGCTGCAGCATGACTCACCACGTATAAAGTGTAAAATAATAATAATAAAGTACTTAACTGGTAAATAAATTTGCAAAAGAATAAAATGGATCTTCGACCTTTGTCAAAAATTAATCAACGGACATATGCCAAACTTTATTGATTTATTTATATTCGCCTAGTGCATTGCAAACGCGACTGACTTTTTTTATCTGCCTCTTCAGTATTTATTCATATAATACATACGTGCGTCACAATAATAATTTTTGAAATATTACTAGGTGGTCGGTGGAGGCATTCTAGCTTCTCTTTCTTTCTCTCTTTATTTTAGGAAAATATATAGCTATAGCAATACAAAATTAATGTTTTAATTGAGTTATTACAAAAGCCAATTAAGTTCTCACTAACTAATAATAACATACTTGATCATTGGGCAGAAATACTGAAATACAATATTTTTTTTAAAGGTAATAATAGAAAAGGTAATAATGGAATAAAAGGTGATAATGAAAGAAAATGTTAAACCTAAGGACTGTGTAAGTTGCTTGATGGCAGTTATATATTTAAAAATGTTGAAATTAAATATATCTAAAGTATTATAACGTTGGTTATAGAAATTACTGGTTCTAACTATAAATCGATTTCTTCCATAGTTAGTCTTACAAACAGGAATGTAAAAGGTCGATTTTAAGTTATTAATGTTATTTTACTCAATAAGTATGGGGAGTCAATATAATTAATAAGGACTTTGTACAAAAAAAACATCACAGTGTTCACGTCTGATTTCGAGATTAGTTACTAAATTTTCAGTGGCATCCTGAGGACATTTGCTGACAGGTTCGGTGTATGTACTGGAAACACTGCTGCATGATTCATGTGATGTCAAATCGTTCTTGTCTTAGGTTAGGTAGAAATACATAAATAGGTTTAAGATACTTGTACTACTAACAAATATTATGATCCATAATGGTCGAAATAATATTTATTTTTATTTCACCTTAGTCTACAGTCCACAGAGAGCCGTGGTAGCTCAGATGGTTAGCGGTTATAGTACGCGAGCAACCCGAGTTCGATTCCCGCCGCCACCAATGAAATTGTTAATTACAATTTTAAGTGCTGATTTACCACGTGCTTGGCGGTGAAGGAAAACAACGTGAGGAAACCTGCACCTTGTGAAATTCAACGCCTCTAAAACACAAGCGTGTCTCTTCACTGCAAAAAGGAGCCAGCTCACCTTGGCTCCTTCTTTCCGAAATGTATCACTGGAATATACCGACCGCCTTCATTTGTTAGGGTTTGGGATATCCTCAAATCTGAACTTCTGGCGGTTCATTGAGTCCAAGGCCAAAGCAGCTGCAATGAAGCTGGGAGTCCTTGCAAAGGCGAGGCGATACTTCACGCCGGGACAGCTGCTTACTTTATATAAAGCGCAAGTCCGGTCGTGCATGGAGTATTGCTTTCATATGGGCTGTTGTTGCAAAATGCCACCAAGCAGCTCTGGACTCAATGGAAAGGCGTGCCAAGAGGCCTATTGGTGATCCAAATTTGATTAAAACTAATCTTACCAGCCTCGAACACAGACCAAAGTAGCCAGCCTTTGGTTTTCTACAGGATGCATTTCGGAGAGTGTACGCAGGAATTGCATAATTTAATTCCTCCCTCTCCCTTCCACCATCGGACAACCAGACGTTCGGCCAGTCTCCACCTTTCGGTGTTGACTTACCCCGCATTCGAACCAAACGATTCGCTACGTCATCAGCATTCGTACATCATGCGTACAGCAAAGGAGTGGAATAAGTTGCCAGCATCTGTCTTTCCATCCGATTACAGTATGGGTGTCTTCAAGGCAAGAGTGAATAGGCTTTTGTTAAGTCAGTGCACTTCACCATCTTAGGCTACACCACCACTTACCATCAGGTAGGATTGTAGATAAGCGCTGGCTTAGCAGAATATAAAAAAAAGTTCTGATAAATAAAAAAAATATATTTTCGAAGACATGTGAAGTCCACGCGTTGGGGTGGACACTTCCTTGCCCTCAAACCCTCTCATAAATCAGGGGAGTCTTGTGCCCAGCAGTGGGACGTATATAGGCTGTAACTTTAACTTTTTTTAGTGCACAGAGGTGTTAGCCTTCTTTGTTTGGAGTGGCTACAGGTGTCCATGGACTGCAGTAGCCACTTACCATCAAGTTAACTGTAAGTTCGCTTGGCACTTCAGTTTTATAAAAAAAAAAGAAGAAAATATAAGAAGTTGTTAATGCTATTGAATATTCGTATATTATATCTTTTTTAAAAGGGCTCTTCTTTTTACGTGGTAGAACCATGCTGCAGCTATATTAGTAGTATAGTTGTAGCACGTATGGGTCGACTCGACTGGGAAGGACCACGCCTCACAGAATACCAGCAAATAGCAGCTTAACGCTGCTGTGTTTTGTATGGTGAGTGTAGAGAACCGGAGACCCTTTACTGGAAAAGAGGTATGCCATCTTAGTCCTCACGTGTGACAACGCATCTGCATTTTGAATCTTTATTGAGGATAGATGTAGATATCTATGGGTCACAGCAACCACTT
The DNA here is from genome assembly GCA_029286625.1 of Parnassius orleans. Taxonomy (NCBI): domain Eukaryota; kingdom Metazoa; phylum Arthropoda; class Insecta; order Lepidoptera; family Papilionidae; genus Parnassius; species Parnassius orleans. The sequence continues at coordinate 32,932 of JAGSMP010000852.1, read as the reverse complement.
ACCATCAGGTGGACTGTGTGCTCGTTTGTCACCATATCCTATAAAAACCGTCGAGAGGGATCTCTTAAGGACTTTTTGAATACAGTGAAAACAACATATTCAGGATTCACAAGGTTGATTACATGACATTTTAGTTTGACAATATTCAGAAATACTACAAATTTGAAGTAAACCTTTTATCGGGTTCAGAGTCAAGGGCGTTACAAACTCATTGATTCTTGCCACGCGTAAAATAGGTTGCACGTGATATAAATTTCGTTATTTTTAATCTCTTTTTTTTTCAAAATTAAAAAGTATACATTAAAAAGTTGAAGAAGTCTATGCCGAAAGCTTCAACTTTCTCATAATTCCACTACTGCATCAGTATGTATGCAACATACATTTATAAATATATAGAAATAGAATGTCCGATAACAATTTAGTAACATTACAATACTGTAGACTCAGGCAGATATCGTACACACATTGAGGCTAACAAATGCCTACTCCTTGCGGAACTATTCTGCCGCATATAATTTCGTGGCTTAACAACGCAGCGATAATTCAGAGCAGGTAAATTCCACTATAATTACGGTTTTAGGCTGTGAGTATTTAAAGCGGAAAATTAAATTATTTGAATCTTTGAAACTTCAATAGGTGTTTTATTTGCATTTTTTATTATATTCTCTTATAAAAGTAAATTGAATAAAACTTATTTTACGGATTTAATTGCGTTTAATTTAAGAAGTAAATTTTAATTGAATAAATATATTTTACGGAAATCATTGCGTTTAATTTAACTTATTTTCAATTCTCGATGTTTCGGATGCTTTACTGCTGAAGCTGAAGGTAGTTGGGCTAACACTTCGCAGGTTGGAATTCCGCACGGAACAAATATTTGTATGGCTTATAAATAGCTGTTGCGGGTCTCAATGTTTGTTCTTGTCAAATTTTTGTAAGTCAACTGCCTCCACGACACTGAAAAAAATCCTACTGTGGGGGTAAAATATAGAAAAATAAGAATGCCGGTAGTTGTTCCATCAGTCATGTGTAATATCCCTCTGCTAGATGCGGAGTGTAGAAGCTTGATCGTGAATGTGGTATCTTACATAGGAACTAAAAGTCAGTTAAAACCTGCGTAAAAAAACATAGCTGATGAGAAGAATCGACGCTCAATATAGCTTATCAAAGTCCACTGCTGAACTCTGCCTCCCGCATAGATTACCTGAAAAGGGAATATATCCGTCGTTGCCACGCTTGGCAGGTGGGTTAGTAATCGAAATTTTCATTTCCGTCCGTTCCGTTACGGTTCAACAAGAAATCCACATCAACATAGCTGAACATAGGCCTCCATAGATTGCTTCATAGAGGGTATTTGGCATGGGTTGCGTGGCTGGTGGTTTTTAAAATTTTAGTCGTTATTAGGTGGACGCTGTTGTCCAACACCTGGTTTGTTTCCTTCTGTCTTCTCTTACAACACCCATGATACGATATGGGTATTATTATATATTTTACTATTTTTTTATATTTGTTTTAATGACATTTTACCGCCATTACACGGTATTTTTTTTAATTATTTGGAGCTATTATCAGTAAGTTAAACTTAAAAACAACATTACACAAACAGTGCGTGTTGTTAGTGATGACATAACACACTCTCTATTACTTTACATTTTGCTTACTTTCATAGTCCGATGAGAAGGTAATCCGACACGACATAAGAGACATCTGGTGCAGGAATTCCGGCTTTACGTGTTTTCGAAGGGGGTGAAATATTGCCAACTTCCTGACTCTTAGTCGCTACTAAGAATTTCTTGACAGAAAACTTAATATGGCTTGACCGAGTGAATGTGACAATTCGAAACAAGGACTCGTTGGTCTAGTCATCGTAAGCCGATCAAAGAATTATAGGCAGTCAAAGAATTATACAGGAGCTAAGAGTCTTAATTTTTAAATCGAACTTATTAATAATGTATGATATTCTTCGTTTCTTTTGAGTAAAAGTCATTTTAGAATCCCTACCTTCCATAATTTTTTATAGCAGAAGTGGCAAACGGGCATACGGCTCATCTGATGGTAGTGACTACCGCCGCCTATGAACAACTGCAACACCATGGGAATTGCAGACGCATTGTCGGCCTTTAAAAAGAGGAGACTCTTTCATGAAGGTCCCTAAGACGTATCGGTCCGGAAAAATCTGCTAGTGCTTGTCGATTCCACAAGGAAGTTGTGCGAGGAGGAAAACTTCTTCTAAATCGCACAGTGGTGGACCGCCAAGCATCCAGATGGTATAAATGGTATCGCAAGTTTTGTCGCGATGTGCGATGGTGAAATTAAGCGGCTAGAATTAGTCCTTACAATTCCTCAGAGCACTCCCCGTGGTAGATGCGATAAAATACGCAAAGAGATGCAACATCTCTTCGCAGTGCCAGTGAGTCAAGCCGATCGGAAAGAACTCGTTCGTCGACGATTCGAGACGTGCTGGCACTGGGGATCGATTAGAGGAAAATCACATATGATAGAGTCAAGCTGCAGCTATATTATAGTTGAAGCACGAATGGGTCGGTTCAACCGGGGAAGGACTACGCTCTCACAGAACACCTGCTTAAAATAGCAGCTTAATGCTGCTGTGTTTTGTATGGTGAGTGTAGAAAACCGGAGACCCTTTTTACTAGAAACGAGGCATTTCGTATTATTCCTTAGGGGTGACAAAGCATCTGTATTTTGATTCGTAATTGAGGGTAGATGTAGATGTCTATGGATCACAGCGTCCACTTACCATCAGGTAGACTGTGTGCTCGCTTGTCACCCTTTATTATATAAAAATACCTGCATGTATTATGGAATTGTAGAAAATTTAATTTTGCTAAAGGTATGTCAAATTAACTGAAATATTCTTTCATATTACGATAAAATTACCCATGCGTACAAGCAGTGAATTATGCAAATTCTCAACCAGGATAATTGACACTTTTGCGTTCGACCTTAGAGTGCGTACGTTGATCCGAGCAGAAATCATTGTTTAATATTAAACTTAGCCTTCTGAATATGATAAATTTGATCTTCGAATAGATTTTACTTATGTTTCGTAGAGGAATTTCAAAATCCTCAATTTATAAGCACTCGGTATCGTAATTGATCAAACTGAACGTTGTATAATTCATGAATCACCTATGCCGTATATTTATTTTATCGTCCCTCCAACGAATCAAATTCATTTGAATAAATTTGAAATTTGAAGACAAACTCTTCTCTTGCTTCTGTTCAAGGGCTCTTAACTTGAATACTGTTACTGTTAACAGTTACAAAATATTATTTTTAAATTTTGTTCGGGTAAACCACCGTATACGTTTTTTACGTTGTAGAGCTGGTTGTACAGTGGTTGTAGTACGCATGGGTCGCTTCATCCGGGGAAGGACCACGCTCTCACAGAATACCAGCATAACATAGCAACTGAATGATGCTGTGTTTCGTATGGTGAGTGTAGAGAACCGGAGACCTTTTTTTCTGGAAACGAGGCACTCTATCTTAGTCCTCGGGGGTGACAATGCATTGTCACCCCCGAGGATTTTGATTCTTAATCGAGGATATATGTAAATATCCATGGGCAACAGTATCTACTTACCTATGTTACTAAAATTATGATACTGGAAAAAAACGTAATTTACTCAAAATATCGTATATTTTATCGTATATTTGTTTATATGATTTTTCATAGAGATTTAATAAATAAAAATCTATCATATATGTAAATAATTGAATTCAAATTAAAAATGACAATTTTTTATAAAATATAAATTTGAAATGAAAAACAAACTTACAGTGCACTTGATGGTAAATAGTTGCTACAGCCCATGGACACATGTAACCAACTTCAAACAAGGAAGGCTACAAATGACTAAGATGACGAAGACAAGGTGGAATACCTTACAGCCTGTTATAAATCGCGGCACGTAAGTTGAACTATGATCTGTATGCGCAGTAACACATTTTCGGGTCTCAATCGAAGTGCTGTATGAGGTGCGCCGCGAGGGCCGCGCGTAACCATAGCAACGTGGCGGCGCTAGACCCACTCAGTCGCACTTGTCCTCGCTACCCGCGCACTCACCGCGCGGGTAGCGAGTACAATCGCGTGCGAAGTTTTCAACTCTTTGACATTTATAATTTTCTCGATTGCGTGATCATTTAATTTAATTTCAAAAATGACTCACCACAACCAACTTTAAGGAGACAGGGAGAAGATAGATATTTGATGTTTATAGTTATTTTTTTAAAGAAAATAATATAACTGATTCTCTGAATAAAACTGCAGAAGCTACAAAAAGTCTGTATCCACAGTTAAAAGGATTGTTAAAGAAAGTAAAAGTTCAGAGTTTATAGTTACTTTTAGGACCCCTGGTAAAAAGAGGCAACGAATAAAGCCAGTCACAGGCATAGACAATTTTGACAAGGGGGTAATAAAACGATGTATTCACAATTTTCATTTAACTGAAAACGAATTACCGACCCTTGGTAAACTTTTGCAAAATTACGTGCCGATATAAAATTTGAAGGTTCTGAAAAGTCTTCGTCGCATTATTAAGGAACTTGGATTTAAATGGAAAGCCACCGAGAATAATAGGAAAGTTTTAATAGAAACATCAGCCATCAGATTGTTAAGAATAAATTACTTAGAAAAATTAAGACAGTATCGACAACAAAACAGACCAATTGTATACACAGATGAGTCATATGTTCACGCTACTCACACTACACCGAAAGGTTTGACAGATGGGTCAAGTAAAGGAATAAAAACCCTTATCAAAAGGGCAACGTGTTGTGATAGTACATGCCGGATCGGAGACTGGTTTTGTGTCTAACGCCTTGTTAACGTTCAAGTCAGGTATGAAGTCCGGGACTATCACGACGATATGAATTTTGAGAATTATGAGAAGTGGATTCAAAATCAATTGATACCGAATCTTCCCCAAATTCAATTATAGTTGCAGACAATGCATCATACCATAATAAAGAATATGACTTAGCACCAAACGCGAATTCAAGGAAAGCTGATATGCAGGCTTGGCTTCAGAAAAAGGAATAACATTTACGTCTGAAATGTTGAAGCCTCAATTATACCAATTAATAAAAAATAACAAAGATCGCTTCAAAACATTAAGTATAGACAAGATTTTAAAGAATATGGTCATGACGTACTTCGCCTGCCTCCCTACCACCCAGATCTGAACCCTATAGAAATGGCATGGGCAGCTATAAAGGGCTATGTAAGTAGCAAAATGTACGATGGAATGTGCCCTGAGTTATAGAGTAAGTGAACGAAAAGGTAAATGCAATGGGACCATGTGATTGGAAAAACTATGACAAAGTTAAGACAATCGAAGAAGTTTATGTCAAAAGCGACCATGTCATCGATAAAACGACGGAAAGACGACGGATAAAATGATGGAAGAATTTATAATACGAGTTGGAGATTCTGACAGCAGTAATTTGAATTGATTCTCAACTGACATAGAAGATGAAATCGCAACTCCTGGCCCAAGTTCTGGTATACCACTAGGAAATTATATAGAAGGTGTCATGCCAATGAGTGAAAATGATTGAACATGTAGATAAACAGATTAACTTTTGATGTATTAAATATTTATTAGTATTCCTTTAATTGTTCTATTTAATAATACCTAACAATCACAAATAAATTATGTAATAAGAAATACAATTATTTGAAAGAAAATCGAAATTATTTTTATGAAACTTCATTTTTGTTTAATTAAATTACTTCATTTTCACACTTATTAAAAATATATTTAAATACGACGAATTCACGGTTTTTCCTTTAAGATTTTTGAATTTTTCAGGCAACCGTGGAGTGTGTGTCAACATTTTGTCCATAATTGTACCTGCGCAAACGTCCGCCATTTTAGTTCAACTTACGTGCCGCGATCTATACTGGCTCATTATACACTTCAGACCAGAAAACAGCAGTGCACGCAATACTGCTTGGTGGCAGAAATATGTAAAAGCGGACTCCTAGGCATGAATATTTACTCCTACATATTGTTATGATGCAGGATAGTGTAGTTGGACACATTCACATATCTACCTAGCACATGACCGTTCAAATGATAGAAGATACCAACAGAGTTCTTTCGTTCCATTCCTTTTATGGTTAGGGGAAACACACTTAAAACGGAAGTATATTAAAAATTAGGTTGGCAAAAGAATTTTTAATCTTTAATATCGAACAAGTAATTAAGTTAGTTTAGTGGACATGGGCATTCAGGGGATACAACGAAATAAAATATATACTTACCTATTTTATTTGAACACAAGTGACCTGCCGCGCTTCGCCTGGGTAGAATTTATTAATGTGGCGTTAGTAAGATTTATAATTATCATCTTAGAACATTTATTTTATCCATTTTTCGATCTCAATCAAAAATACAAATTCTCCAAGTATCCGTCACGCTATCTGTGAATTTCTGCAACATCAGGGGACTGCATTCGAACCTTAACGCTGTCCATTACCATCTGGAGACGGCGAAGCCGGCCTTGCACTTTCTAACCGAGACACAAGTGTCCTCTCCGGCTGATACTTTGTATCTCTTCTCTACCCGGCGTACAAATAAAAACACTCCTTTGTGCCTCGAGCTAGAGTTTGCGTATACGTCAGAGAGGACATCTGTTTTTGACACCTCGGTAGTCTTGAAGGTACGGACCTGTCCATCTTATGGCTGCGCGTAGACAGCGACGACCATACACGCGTCTACGGGTGCCTCTATAGGTCCTATAGTGGTAATGCCGACACAGACCGACTCATCGACCACGTCCAAATGGCTGCGGACTCCGTGCTACAACAGGTTTCATCCGCAGAGATCGTGATGCTCGGTGATTTTAATGCCCACCACGCTGAATGGCTTGATTCTAGTTTAACCAATTATGCGAGTAGATCTGTTTATGACTTTGCCTTCGTATATGGTCTGACACAACTGGTTACTTCTCCTACGCGGATCCCAGATGTGGAGGATCATGCACCTTCCTGTTGGACCTTCTGCTGACCTCTCATCCGGACGGATATCAAGTGTCCGTCGATGCCTCTCTTGGCTCCTCGGACCATTGTCTAGTCCGGAGTATGGTGCCACTCACTCACTCGCGGATGTGTTCTGCAGGTTGCCGCCGTGTTTGGCAGTATACGTCAGCCAATTGGGACAGGATGCGGTCTTTTTTGCATTGCTACTCGTCGGACGATCCCAACGTTGTGGTTGATTCTGTCGCTGACCACGTCAGCTTAGGAATAGAACATTTTATTCCATCATCTATGGTACCTATCGGAGGCAGAACTCAGCCAAGGTTTGGACGCTCCTGCAAAATTACTTCACGCCATAAGCAGTACTACCGGGCCTGGGCTGACTCATCGACGTCTCTGGATGCAAATACCAGCGCTCTCAAAATTAAGTATAATTCCGCCTCCAGGTCCTTCAAAAGTGTCATTGCCATGGCAAAGTCAGAGCACATCGGCAGAATCAGCGAAAAAATTAGTTCGACTTCCTTCGGGAACTCGTGCATTCTGGTCTCTCGCCAAGGCTGTCCAAGGGAACTTCTGTCGGCGATCTCTCCCATTTCTGCACAAAGAGGACTACTCACTGAAAAAAACAATCATAAACTGCCAGCTCATGAGGTACCTTGAGGATCACTAGCTGATTAGTGATCGCCAGTACGGATTCCATCGAGGTCGCTCAGCTGGTGATATTCTGGCTTACTTAACTCATAGATGGGTGGAGGCAGTAGAGTCCAAGGGGGAAATCTTGGCCATTAGTTTTGACGTAGCGAAGGCCTTCGATGGGTTTGGCACAAAGCGCTTCTCTCGAAGCTCCCTTCCTATGGGCTTCCCGAGAAATTGTGCAATTGTATCACCAGTTTTCTTGCAAATCGGAGCATTGAGGTCGTAGTAGACGGTGCATGCTCCGACTACAAGCCCATTAATGCTGGTGTTCCACAAGGCTGCGTGTTATCATCAAAGCTGTTTCTTCTGCATATCAATGATATGTTGCAAACCTTTAAAATTAATTGCTATGCAGACGACAGCACTGGTGATGCTTCATAAACTGGCAGTGCAAATGTTTTTCGGGGAAACGTCGCCAAGTACCGGAATAAACTTGTATCTGAAGTCGAGTCTTTGTTGAATAAAGTCTCGGATTGGGGGCGACTAAATCTAGTCCAGTTTGATCCGTAGAAGACACAAGTTTGCTCGTTTACCGCTAAAAAGTACCCCTTTGTGTTATCTCCTCAGTTTCAAGGCACTCTCATTGTTGCCTCAGCCAGTATCGGAATCCTCCGTGTCGACATATTGAGTGATGTGTAGTTTCGTGGTCACTTGGGAAAGAAAGCCAAATTGGCGTATAAAAAGCTTGGCGTACTCAGCAGAGCGGGAAAGTATTTCATACCGGCACACCGCTTGCAACTTTACATGGCGCAGGTTCGCCCCACATGGAATAGTGTTCCCATCTTTGGGCAGGGGCTCCCTAGTGCCAGCACGTCTCGAATCGTCGACGAACGAGTTCTTTCCGATCGGCTTGACTCACTGGCACTGCGAAGAGATGTTGCATTTCTTTGCGTATTTTATCGCATCTACCTCGGGGAGTGCTCTAATGAATCGTTAGACTAATACTAGCCGCATAACACTCACGCCACCCAGACGGGTAGGCATAGACTATGGACTTCCATTTGGCACGATCCTGACAAACCTCTCTCGCATCCTCCATCCATATACCTACGCATACACGCTCGTCGGTTAAGGGTACTCTTAATTTGGCCCATTTTCAATATATCGCCAAATTGGTCCATAAATTTTCGCCTAGGGCGTCCCTTCCAGACTCTTCCGTTCACTTCTGCATCATAAATTTGCTTTGTCACTTTTCCTCATTCATTCTTTCTACATGAACAAACTAGAGTAGAGACTTTCCACAATAGAGTGTAGAGCCCCATTTACTCTATTTCTTGCATTCACTCGTCGTTCTATATCCTTATCATATCTACCATCCTGCTAAATACACATCCCAAATACACAAACTCATCAACTTGCTCGACCAATTCTTCTATTCTTATTGCACATATCGTTTTACTTTCTTCTTTCAAAAACCATAACTTTGTCTTACTTGCGTTCACTTTCATTCCCTTTCTTTAATGAACTGTTCATTAATGTAACCATCATTTGCAACTCGGCCGCCGACGACGCAAGTATGACGCATCGCGATACAAAAGGCATTTGATGGTTAATTCACCCATTTTTAACCCGCATTCTTCAACTTTCAAATTTTCCAAATAACTGTCCATAAATAGGTTGAGCAGCCACGGGGAAGCCACACGGCCCTGTCTGACATCTTTATGGATGCCAAACCAGTCTGAGTAGGCCCTGTTGATCCTGACACAAGCACTGGAGTCCTTATACAGAGACTTCAATGCCTGTATCAACCCAGCGCTCAACCCAAATGAGTTCAGTGTTTGCCATGATACATCCCTATCCACTCTGTCATAAGCCTTTTCCAAGTCCACGAACGCAGAAAACCTTTGGTTTTTGGCCAAAATTCTCCGCGATCATGCGCATGGAAAATATCTGATCCGTACATCCCATTCCCTTTCTACGAGGGGTGATCCAAAAGTAATGATAATGAAAATGAAACACGGTAATTAAAGTTAAAATAATAATTTATTTTTCTACATAGTCTCCTAACAAATCAATACATTTAGTCCATCTTTTTCTAAACCCAGGATTCCTTTGAAAAAATTTTGTCTTGACCTCCCAAAACGCTTCAACAGCGGCCATGACTTCGCTATCGTCTTCGAATTTCTTGCCTCGGAGGCGTTCCTTGAGCCGAGGAAAGAGGTAGAAATCACTAGGAGCTAGATCTGGCGAATAGGAGGGTGTTCAAGCAGTTCGAATCCTGTTTCTGAATGGCAGCCATCGCAACTGTGGCTTTGTGAGCCGGTGCGTTGTCTTGGTGAAACAGCACTCCAGCTCGCAGTTTGCCGCGTCTTTTTTCCTTAATGGCCTCCCGTAATCTTCTTATTTGGTCTGCGTAGTAAGAGCCCGTAATAGTGGCTCCCTTTTCCAAATATTCCACCATAATTATGCCTTGAGCGTCCCAAAAAACAGATGCTATAACCTTTCCCGCCGAACTTGAAACTTTGAATTTCTTTGGCGTCGGTGAGGAGGCTCGCTTCCAAGTCATCGATTGTTGTTTCGTTTCAGGATCAAACGGTGGATCCAGGTCTCGTCCATAGTCACAAAACGGAACAAAAATTTTCTTAATCTGCTTGGAACTTTTCGAGATTGACCCTCGAAATGTCAACTCGATTTTTCTTTGCTCGTCGGTTAACATTCTGCACCCAACGCGCAGAGACCTTTTCATATGCAACCTCGTTCGCAAGGATTCTTTGAACGCTGCCATATGAGATTCCTGTGACCTCAGCTACATGCCTGATGGTCACTCTTCGATCTGCCAACACAACATCTTCGACTTTTTCACGTTGTCTTCAGTGAGGGACGTGGATGGGCGTCCTTCGCGATGTTCATCTTCAGTGGATGTTCTGCCCAGTTTAAACTCCTTGGCCCAGCGTGCAACTGTAGAATATGGAGGAGCAGAGTCCCCAATGTTACCACTTAGTCACTGTGTATGTCTTTTGAAGACATTTTCTTCAAACAGAGGTACTTGATGACAGCTCTAATTTCGTTTTTCTCCATTTTGATCTTATCTCTTTGACAGTTCGTATTCAAATGAATGTATCTCCGGAAATCGTGATCTATTTATATGATTTTTAGGCTGACGTAGTGAGTATAAGCAAGCAAAAAATTTTTGTTTGGATTTTTATGCGGACCTGAAGTAACTGATTATCATTACTTTTGGATCACCCCCGTAAATCCTGCTTGCACATCCCAAATTTTTCCGTCAGTATCTTTCACAACTCTTTCAATTAGCACCTTAGCATACAGTTTTCCACAATGCTAAGAAGGCTGATACTACGATAGTTTTACAGTCATGCTGCGATCCTTTTCCTTTTATATTGGGACAATCACGGCTTTGCACTAGTCTCCGGTACTCGCTTAAGATCCCAACACAAATTAAACAAGGTGTACAGCAGGTCTGCTAATTACCCCTCTCCAGCCCTCAGCATTTCGAGTGATACTCTATCATATCCGGCTGCCTTAACTGCTTTCATACTTTTCATTGCTTTCATTATTTCATCTATACCTATCTCTATCTCTTTCCTCTTCTTTCGGAATATCTATTTCATTTAATTCAAACGTCTCATAACTCATAAACACGCTTTCAAATTATTCCTTCCATCTCCTTAAACTCTAAACTTCGTCATTCAGAATACAGCCATTCTGGTCTCGTATAGCATCCATTCTAGGCTGTTTTGAATGTCCCTGACAGTTCTTACGAGTTTCCAGAACATTTTAATATTTGCCTGAAGTTATCCGATATTCTTCTATCATTCTTATCCGTTCTTTCTTGCTTTTTCCTTTCAACTACTTTTACTCTCTTATTTAGATGTCTAAAGACTTTCAATATCATCATTCATACTGCTAGAATGACGAGCCTTGGTTGCTAGTAAATATAACCATGCTCTCTTCTTCTCTACTTCCATCTGTACCTTATCATCCCACCATAAAGTGTTATTTTTCCTTTCATTCGTTCTCTTAGTTACATCACATACTTCGGTAGCTGCATCCACCAAACCTTTCTTGACATTATACCATACAGTCTCCAAGTCTAAATCTTTCATACACAATTCATCCATACCACTTATATTTTCTCTCAGTCTACATTTAAACTTCTTCACACCTTCATCTTGTAACCTCTGTTGTTATACGCTGTAACGCAGTGATAGAAACAGATGTCCGATGCCGCCAACGTCTGAATAGCCCATTAATTCGGCATAAGACCACGTAATGATCCGTCCCTACGTTGGACCCCGGTAAACCCTTGTATCTACCACTGCGCTCCTCATTCTGTCATCCACAATTATGAAATCTATCATGCTTCTATCACCACCTCTTTCCCATGTATACATGTCAATCTTCTTATGACGAAATAAAGTGTTCGTCACAAAAGATTCTTTCCACACATACGGTGAGGAGGCTTTCATCATTCTCATTTATGCTTTCATCACCAAACGTTCCCAATATCCTTTCATAACCAAGCCTTTCATAACCAAACTTCTTCTTCCTGTAGTGGTGGGTAAGAATACCCACTACCCCATATCTTCCCATGGTGTCGTAAGAGGCGACAAGGGCAACTGATACAGAAGATGGGCAGCAGCATCTTTCTGATAAAAGCCAAAAACAATAAAACTGTGGTTGCCAACCCGCTCACCAAGCGTGGCAACTATGGCAAATACCCCATGAGAGACGATACAAATAAACGGCCCCATTCTCGGGGCCCCGCTATTCCTGGCTACGGTGGCGACCATGTTAACGGCGGGCAGGGTGCTAAGAATCTCCGGTGGAGGTTCGATTGCCACCTACGACGACTCGACCTGGCAACATATAACGCACGTACCCTGAGGACTAACGAGAAGATCCTGGAGTTGAAGAAGAGATAGATAGTTACGCCGGAATATAATAGGACTATCCGAGGTCCGAAGAGAGGGAGAGGACACGGTAATCCTTGAATCCGGCAACTTATTCTATCACCGGAGGGCGACCATCTGTCCCAAGGAGGTGTCGGATTTATCGTCCACAAGTCTCTCGTTAACAATGTTGAAAGATCGGGAGTGTCGACGAGGGTTGTGTACCTTATACTCAGAATCACCAAACGGTATTCGCTGAAGGTCATACAGGTTTACGCACCAACCTCAGCACACCCCTGATGAGGAGGTTGAGGAAATGATGAGGATATCTCTAGAGCCATGCATTCCTCTAAAACCCACTATACGGTGTAAATGGAGACTTATACGCAAAACTAGGCACAAGAGAGAGCGGTGAGCTGAAAGTAGGGAAATTCGGAATAGGGCAACGGAATCAAGGGCCAGCAGCTGGCCGACTTCATGGAGAAAGAGGGACACTTTATGATGATTCAGTGATGTCTCAGTGATCGCGAGGGTGAAAACTGGCAGCGATCACCGAATGGTGAGAGGCACACTGAACCTAAACGTTGTTGGAGAGGTCACGTCTAATGAACTCAACGCTCCGTCCCCTCGTGCTCTAATCCAAAGTCCCGAAAACTTTCAGCTCGAGTTACAAAATCGTTTTCAGTGCCTAGAAGTTTGCAATGAAGTGGACGATATGAATGGCAAGCTTGTGGAAACTCTACATGCGGTCAGAGCTAAGTTCTGTAAGACCCATCGCAGAAGAACACAAAACCTCCGATCACACTCTTATGCATGCGGCGGGATTTGCGCAACTTCAATACAGCCTGTATTGAAGAAGCGATCGAGCGGAACCAGGGCTCCAAAGTCTTTGCCAGAGATCTGTCTGCCAGAAAGAGCCAACTGTCGAAGCTGAAGACGGATTGTAGCAGCATCGTTTTCGGACACCTGCGATTTTGAGTGAGATTGAGAGGTTCTATGGGCAGCTGTACACGTCATCGTTGGAGCCACACGCAAGTGTGAGTAACGATCCAAGAGCAAGTCTTATCCGACACTATTCCGATGATATCCCGGACGTCAGTCTGAGCGAGATTAGAATGGCTCTCCAGCACCTTAAAACGGCAGGCCCCAGGCGAGGATGGAATTACAACGGAGCTTCTGAAAGCGGTGGAAAACCGGTACTTGAAGTCCTTCAGAAGCTCTTTAATTCCGTCCTCCATGGTGGCATTACACCGGGGCGTGGAGCAGAAGTGGCGGTCTTGTTCTTCAAGAAAGGCGACAACGCCTCTTGAAGAACTACAGACCGATTTCCTTCTGAGCCGCGTCTACGTGCTGTTTTCGAGAATCATTACGAATCGTCCCGCATGCAGACTCGACGACTTCCATCCTCCCGAACAAGCCGATTTCCGAAAAGGCTTTAGCACCATAGACCACATACATACCCTTCGGCAAATTGTACAGAAGACCGAAGAGTACAATCTGCCACTTTGCCTTGCGTATGTGGACTATGAGAAAGCCTTTGATTCCGTCGAAATTTGGGCGGTGCTGCAGTCCCTTCAGCGGTGCCAAGTTGACTGTCGGTATATCGAAGTGCTGAAGTGTTTGTACAGTAGGGCTACGATGGCTATCCGAGTACAGAACCAGAGTACGAAACCCATCCAACTGCAGAGAGGTGTAAGACAGGGTGACGTAATATCCCCGAAACTCTTCACCGCTGCATTGGAAGACGTTTTCAAGCTACTGGACTGAAAGGATACGGTATTAACATCAAGGCGAGTACATCACTCACCTTCGATTTGCCGACGGTATAGTCCTTATGGCAGAATCGCTGGAGGACCTAAGCACTATGCTCAATGACCTCAATAGTTTCTCCCAACGGATAGGTTCAAGATGAACATGGACAAAACAAAATCATATTTAATGTCCATGTCACACCTATGCCGGTAGTTGTTGGGAGCACTAAGCTCGAAGTTATTGACGAATATAATTACCTGGGACAAATAGTCCGACTAGGTAAGTCCAACTCGTCCGAGAGGTCAATCGACGGATTCAACTCGGCTGGGCAGCGTTCGGGAGATTACGACCATCTTCTCGTCAGGCATACCTCAAAACCTCAAAACTAAATTGTACAACCATTGCGTGTTGCCAGTGATGACATACGGAACTGAGACGTGGTCCTTCACTGCTGGCCGTATGAGGAAGCTCAAGGTCGCTCAGCGAGCTATGAAGAGGCTATGCTCGGGTTTCTGCGTGATAAACTTAGAAATGAGGATATCCGCAGTAGAACCAGAGTAACTGACATAACCCAAAGGATTAGTAAGCTGAATTGGCAATGGCCGGCCATATAGCTCGAAGAACCGACAACCGATGGGGAAGAAAGGTTCTCGAGTGGCAGCCTGTACCGGCAGGCTAAGTGTAGGGCGTCCCCGCACTAGATGGAGTGACGACCTGGTAAGACATGCAGGAAGTCAATTCATGCAGGTGGCTCGGGACCGTGCTTTGTGGCATTCCGTGGGGAGGCCTACGTTCAGCAGTGGACTTGTGAAGGGCTGTAATGATGATGATGAACCAAGCCTCTTCACACGAAACCCTCCATTAAAATCTCGTAATATAACAATATTTTAATTACCCTTGAATTACATTAGCACCATCCTTACCATCTCCCAAAACTATTCTATTCTATTCTATTCTATTCTATCTTATCGTTCATTGCTCCACATACATTCAGTGTAGCCAGACGGCTTCCGCAATCCACTTTTCGCTCCTCCGGGAGACGGAACGTGACGAGGGCAAACTCGTCGCCGGTTTTCCTCCGGAGATTCTTCGCACCCCTGCCCCATTAAAGGCGCCGAACTCAGGAAGCTTACTATAGTTTTTTGATATTGTGCTTAACCTTTTATTTAGATTTAACTAGTTGTTACCCGCGGCTTCGCCTGCATGGTCACTGGAAATGAACTATCCATTGCTTTTTGAATTGAAAGAAAACTGAGTTTTATAAATTTGTCAGAGATGCAGCCATTAAAAGGAAACTGAGCAAAATTGATTCGTCAGCCTATTTAAATGTTTCGAAACGCAGCGTATAGGAAAGCATGAAAATAGCATGTTTATTCCAAATGGAAATGGGATATTTTTAATTAAAGGAAACTACATATTTATCCGTCAGGGATGCAGACTTTAAAAAGAAACTGAGCTAAATTGATTCGTCAGAGATCCAGTTTTCTGAATTTAAAGGAAACTGAGCCAAATAAGAGATCCGTCAGAGATGCAGCCTTTGAGTTGAAAAGAAACTGAGCTTAATAAGTCCGTCAGAGGTGCAGCATTTGGAATTGAAAAGAAACTGAGCTAAATAGGAAATTTTGAATTGAAAGGGAAGATCTGGGAATTTGATTAATTGATTGTGGGAATTTTGGAAAAAACTAACTGAACACTATTTTAAGACGCTACTGTACACAATGTTATATGTTTTTCCATTCGGGGAAAGAATGTGGAGATTCTGGGCATTTGACACACGCGAACATGCTACATAAAGCTGACCATGAGAGAAGCACGGTTTTCTAAGTTGACCTCGCTACCTGTAACGTTTGCCCTTGCGCTTTATTAATTGTCATTGCAAAACTGAGCTTAATAGGAACTGCAACCTTGAATTGAAAAGGAAGATCTGTGGGAATTATAGGATCCGTGGTATAATAACATTTTCACCTTTTCCTACGCCTGTCAAAATTGTAGAACCGATTATGTTCCGTCCAAGAATGATGTCACACGCAGCCTTGTCCCGTTACATAACCGAGGAGCATCTAAATTTCGCATTAGCATGACTGGGACGCCTAATTTTAATTGAAGCTTATGAGGGCACACCTGACAGCTCTAGAGAATTTAGAAACTCTACGGGATATGAAGTGCTCTGTTCTGTGTCCATAACTGTGTCTACTGACAAATACTCTGTTATTTCTCCTGCTACTCGCTTAATATATCTGAATTTATTTTGTTAACGCTCTAATTTTGGTGCAAGAATCGCCCTTCACATAACCATTTGTCTTCATGCATGTTGTTCGTTAAATCTGAATTAACGCTCGCAATTAATTCGGAATGACTCTGTACTAAATTACAAAAATCTCTCGTCAATTTAACGCAGCCCTCAGCATCCGTTTCCAACCGCACATCGCCAATTTTTAATAGTGTGTCAGCATAGTTTCCAGCATTGATATCATTATACAAATGCACTCTCATATTCGTAGTTAAACTGAATTTTGTCACCTTGTTCCATAAAATAGACGACTTGAGGCATGCTTTAATTTCATCTGCAGGTGTGTCCTTTTGAATGACAGGTAAAGTTTGGCGAAAGTCACCAGCCAGTAAAACCACCATTCCTCCCATTACATCGGTATTGCTGCGCAAATCCTGGAGCGTTCGATTTAGTGCTTCTACAGCTTTTTTATGCGACATTGTACTTTCGTCCCACACTAAAAGTTTGCATTGTCATAGCATTATACCTCGTGCACTATTTTTGCTAAAGTTGCAGATCGGCGATTCTTCCTGGGCTGATTTAGAGGAGTTTTAAACAGAATGTGCAGTGCGGCCCTCGCTTAGCAGCGTGGCGGCTATACCGGAGGAAGCTACGGCCACAGCAATGTTTTTATCTTTCCGTATTGCGCTAATAATAAATTTAACAAAAATGTCTTCCCAGTTCCTCCAGGGCATCTAAAAGAAAAGTGCACCCTTTCCAGATTCAATTTGTCCTAATACTTTGTCAAAACTCGTTTTTGTTCGGGAAGCAAGCGGGTACAAATTCGGCCTCTTGCTGCAAAGCTGGTATATCGTAGTTTGTTTCACGTATAATTTCATCACGTAATTCATTTTGGGTTGTTCGCTGAGGGCTTATCATTCCAAAGTCGCTTAATATTTTGCCTACCATTGCCATTACTTTATCTTCAATTTTTCCAAGTGCTTCATTATAAATGTGTTCATTGTATGTCCTGTTCGCGTGTGTCTGCTGTAACCTTCGCAAAATATCTTCCGCCATGTACTCTTTATATTTGTCCCACAATTTATGTGCATAAGATAGTCCGCAAGATGATATGAGAGTTGCATAAAGATCTCTAATTTTGGCTGGTGACTGGCACTGCACAGCTTCCTCCATGGTTTCATCCCAGTGATTATCGTTTTCAAAAGATGCAAAGCTTCACATGCTTCTCTATAAGTTGCGCATTCCTGACTGTTGACAGTTTTAAGGTCTTTATATCCTGTAGGACCCCGAACATGGTGCAGCAGCAATCGTAAACAGAAACATTCAAAATTAGTTACATGGACGGTATACACACGATCAAGGGCATCTCATGACTTTACACCGGGCCAATTTGCAACAGGCTCGCCTTGAATACGGCGTTTCCATTCCTTCCTACATGTGTTCCAAGTATAATAGCGGGGACTTCAGAATATAACAATGTTTTTGCAAAGGGTCGGTTTGACAAAGTTGAATGAAGGCTGTTAGTGTAGTTTTTGGCGGTGATGCAATTCTTTCTTGAAATTTTTCGGTGAAATATACACGCCTCCATTTACTAAGTGCACAGCAAGGTGAGTAACTGTTGGGTGCTTTTCGTGTAAAGGGAAGCCAAGGAGACGCCACGCTGCCTCGTTACTGCTGACATAACGCCCTGCTTGAAAGGTCTGCACTTCATTAACGGGATTTGCCTCACCTTCACTCCTGAGATTAAATATTGCTTGGTCGCTTCCTTTATTTATGTACTTACAGATATACTTGATTGCGCGGACAGAGCTACATGCTTCTACATTAATGTGCCCATGTGGGCATTAAACATTCTACATAGAATGGGCGAATACGGGACAATCCAGCTGTTATCTAAGGTTTCGAACGCTCCAGAGCGAGATTTGATTGTAACTTTCCTGCCACCATCTTCGGGAGCTCTGCGTCTGTATAAAGGGTAGCCATTGTCATTGTGCACTGTTTCTTTTAATAGCTGTTTAGGGAATTTCTTTGTACATTTTCCTTCTTTCATACATGGCGATATTGAATTTCGTGCTCCACATGGACCGTGAATCATATTTCGGACGATGGTATCATACAATTCTTTATCTTGCTCAGGATCCGGAATCTCGGCGCTTATTATGTCGTCTATTTGGCTGAGCCGCAACTTCTCTTTAAGCCATATTAGAATGTGGGCATGCGGTAATCCTCTTTTTTGCCATTCAATTGAATACATGAAGCACTGCATCTCCGAAAATTTTCTTTGTTAATTACATACATTAATTTTTTACTTTTAATCTAAATACTCTAGCAACTAAATCGTGTCTGTCAGTACTTTTTGGCCCGGCATTAGCTCCTCGGTTATTTCTTTTTCCATGGGATTGAGAGTAAAAGTAACAAAAAGATCAGGTCTTCCGTAAGTTCATACATAGGCGAATGCGTCTTGTGTGTACTCATGTAGGTAGCGGGACTGTTAACGAATGATGAGGGCAGAATTACCATTTTACCTAAATCTCTGGGGTTAACATTGGCGTCGCTAAAACTGCATCTTGTAAATGTATATAATTCTCAACGCGCAGCTTTTTTGAATTAAAATATATAACGGAGACGTTTACTTTCTACCTTCACATACATGTCTACCAAAATTGATGAAATAATTGTCTACAGCGGGCTAAGAGGTTAAAATCATTTTCTCGCAACATCATACGATACGCATAAAAATCCATACATGATACTTTTTGTTCGAGTAGGCCTTTGTGACCGTTAATGAGTGGAATTTGAAAATGATAACCTCTTGTCCTTTGCAATAAATCAATGGGTATTGCAGAGCGTCATAGTACTTGTGTGTATCGGCTATCCGTTGCAACGTATCATCACGTGCTCGCAAGACAATGTCTCGTGAAGAAAATTGATCACCACTAATTACGGCTGCTATTTCGTTTATCAAAGGTGCATTGTAGCGCCTTTCATGCTCTCCTCGAGGGGTCCGATTTGCGTGAATGACGACTTTATAATCCTCTTCAGGAAGGTTTTCAAAGCAGTTTTAAATGTTTTGACTAAAATGTTAAGAATCTTGAATTTTGAACACTGTGTCTCTCTCAACTCCTGGATGAATTGGCAGCGACGGTCTACCTCAATTTCTTCGTCACCCATAAAATATACTTGTAAAAATTTATGCTGTTCGTTTTCAGCTGGAAAAGTGAACCTATTCTATGATAAATTTGCCCTTGCACCGTAAATGTAGGAAAATCCCGGCATTATTATTTCGTCAACCCGAAGGACGTCATTTGAAAGCATGAGTTATACTTCCGGATCCTGTTTAAAAGCGCCGTGACTCATTAGCATCATATAAAAGAGAGTTTTCAAAGGTTCTTCTGGTTCCCCAAGTAACGGAAGAGACACTTTGCCATTGAACAGCACATGCCTGCGGTCTCATCTTTCCATTTTAAAGCGCTGCAAAATCGACACGCCTTGTCCATCAGTCCGATAACAACTAACCTGTGATTTTTATAATCAATCAACGGATCATAATTGAATGCTGCGTCATTAAAAACCGACCAATTGTTTCTTTGAAAATTTTGTCGACGTTCAGCTTGAGCTGCATTTGCATCTCTTCGCGCCTGTGTCTGTTCTGGTGTTTCAGATGCCCTCATAGTAGTAGATTGACGTTCAGCTTGCTCAATGAGTCTCTGTTGAGTTTCATCAGGTGTTTCGCGGTTTTAAGGCGGCCTGACGTTCCGCTTGTTCGAATAGCCTTTGCTGACTTTGAGCAGGTGTTTCAGTAGCTCTTAAAGTAGATTGACGCCTGCCTGTTCAAGACGCCTTGCTGACTTTGATCAGGTGTTTCAGTAGCTCTTAAAGTAGCGACGCTCTGCCTGTTCAAGACGCCTTTGCTGACTTTGAGCAGGTGTTTCAGTAGCTCTTAAAGTAGCTTGACGCTCTGCCTGTTCAAGACGCCTTTGCTGACTTTGAGCAGGTGTTTCAGTAGCTCTAAAGTAGCTTGACGCCTGCCTGTTCAAGACGCCCTTCCTGACTTTGAAAAGGTGTTTCGAAAGCTCTTAAAGCAACCTGACGCTCTGTCTGTTCAAGACGCCTTTGCTGACGTTGAGAAGATGTCTCAGATGCTCTAAAGCAGTCTGACGCTCTGCTTGTTCTTGCCTTCAGTTCAGCATCTTCTAAAGATTCTAGCGATCGAGCTAATCTTTTCGCTTATCTTTGAGAAGATACCTTGAAAGGCTGGACTTACGTTTGCGAGGCATTATGAAGTAAGAAAACCTATTTATAAAAACGTTAAAATACCTAAAAGGAATTAAATTTCCTTTTAAATATTTTTTAATGTAAATCCAAAATATCTAAATGGAATAAATATTCCTTTTAAATATTTTTAAAATCAAAACCACATAACCAATTCAAGACACAACACGAATCCGAAAACGATAGCCAAAAAAATCGAATCAACTTAAACCAAATCACAAAACAAATCGCAGAAAACCGAAATCGAAAGCAGTAGTCAATATAAATATAACCAACGAAAAAGAAGTAAGTGTATAGGTACTGTATACATTATTTATACTATTTATATTCCTTTGAAATATTGTTAAACAACCTAAAACAACGAAAACCAATTCACGATTCTAAATAAACAAAATCCAAAATCAAAGCCAGAGTCTAAATATGTATAAAGGAATACCAACCAAATCAACAAAACCGATCCAAGAAAATACATAAATCCGAAAATGAAAGCCAATATAAATCCATTCAACCTTAACCAAATCACAAAGCAAATAACAAACAACCGAAATCGAAAGCAGGTAGTCGAATAAGCTACGAAATAGAAACAATTTAAACATATAGGTACCGTATGCATTATAAGTTGACGCGCGGCTCAACGGCGGGAGTTAAGTACATGTCAGGAAACATTTCGTTACCGCGTTTTAAAACCTAGTAACGACATCTAGCGGAATCAATTTAAACTATGTATACGTTAGTTAATAGAACTCTCAAAAATATTTTTCTTATACTTTTGCACAATTTTTCTTATTGTAATACTGATTCATTCATAACCACATATAAGAACTGTATTCATTTCCGTTCAATAAATATTACTAAGGCTTATAAATAAGGCTTACTAAGAACTGTTTCTACCATTGTTAAGTAATAGTTAAGGTGAAAACGTGACAGGTGGTGATAGTATTTGATCCATACTTATAATCACGCTTTGTAACCTTTGCGGAGTAGGCAGAGCATCAACGGATTACTTAATATCGTCTGCGACGTTATCGCCTATTCTGTGAATTACGATGCACCAAAACGTTTGAAGAAATCAGCTGGTGAATTTTATGTTTTTATCGCTCTTCCCGGTCCTGCGTGGAAAAATACAGATCCATACATTTTTATCTTAATTTTGGTAAAAGACATAATAATCCAGATATTCTGACCTTCTGTGTTCGTCCATCGTACCGTCGTCCGTCTTGTAGAATCACGGTGGCGCCAACTAGCTGAATTTAATTTTGCAACATATTCGATTTTCCCACGGAATGATATGTTTTTCCGCTGAAAAAGTAGCCTATGTTACTCCACAGCCACCGAACTATCCTCATAACTACATGAACTATCAACAGAGCGTCGGCATGAAATAATCATGCCATGCCGACGCTCTGTTGCGAAGTGAAAGAAGGACAAACTTGTGCAACATATTCGATTTTCCCACGGAATGAGATGTTTTCCGCGGAAAAAGTAGCCTATGTCACTCTACAGCCACCGAACTATCTCCTTACAAAAATCATGCCATGCCGACGCTCTGTTGCGACGTGAAAGAAGGACAAACTAACACAAACAAACACACTTTGGCATATATAATATTAGTATGGATTTTTATTGTATTTTAACATAAATCACATGAATATGTCTAGCTTTGTTCGAGATATGTGATAATAAGTGCAACAGTTAAACTATTTTATTAAATATTTCTCTCTATCTGTTCGTCAAATTTCATTACAACCGGTTCAGCAATTCCAAAGACTAGCCCGGACAGACAGAGAGACATCCAAAAAAGTTTAGTTATTTCAATATTACAGACAGACTTATTTATAGGTATAGATAAAACAACAACAAGTAAACAAATAATTACATCATCATCATCACTACAGCCCTTCACAAGTCCACTGCTGAAGATAAGCCTCCCCAAGGAATGCCACAGGCGTTAAGCCACCTGCATCCTTCAACTACCTGCATGCCTTACCAGGTCGTCACTCCATCTAGTCGGGGTCGTCTTCACTTCGCCTACCGGTACGAGGCTGCTACTCGATATCCTTTCTGTCCCATCGGTTGTCGGTTTTTCCAGCCCTATGGCTGGCCATTGCCACTTCAGCTTATTAATCCGTTGTGCTATGTCAGTCACTTTGGTTCTACCGTGGATATAATTATTTCCAGTTTATCACGCAGAGAAACTGAGCATAGCCTCTCCATAGCTCACTGAGCGACCTTGAGCTTCCTCATACGGCCAGCAGTGAAGGACCACGTCTCAGTTCCATAAGTCATCACTGGTAACACGCACTGATTGTACAGTCTCGTTTTCAAGTTTTGAGGTATATCTCATGAGAAGATGTGCCGTAATTTTGAACGCTACCCAACCGAGTTGAATCGATTGACTTCTGGGTCGCTGTTGGACTTACCTATCGTTATTTGCCCCAGGTAAACATACTGTCAACGACTTCAAGCTTAGTGCCCCAACAAATACCGGCATAGGTGTGACATGGATGTTATACATGATCTTTGTTTTGTCAATGTAATCAATGTTGAGGCACTATTGAGGTCATTGAGCATAGTGCTTAGAACATTCAGCGATTCTGCCATTAGGACTATATCGTCGGCAAATCGAAGATGAGATGTACTCGCCGTTGATGTTAATACCGTATTCTTTCCAGTCCAGTAGCTTGAAAACGTCTTCAATGCAGCGGTGAAGATTTTCGGGATATAACGTCACCCTGTTTTACACCTCTCTGCAGTTGGATAGGTTTCGTACTCTGGTTCTGTACTCGGATAGCCCGTAGCTCTACTGTACAAACACTTCAGCACCTCGATATACCGACCGTCAACTTGGCACCGCTGAAGGGACTGTAGCACCTTAAATTTCAACGGAATCAAAGGCTTTCTCATAGTGCACATACGCCAGACATAGTGGCAAATTGTACTCTTCGGACTTCGTACAATTTGTCGAAAGTTTTGTATGCGGTCTATGGTACTAAAGCCTTTTCGGAAACCGGCTTGTTCGGGATGCTGGAAGTCGTTGAGTCTGCATGCGAGACGTTTCTCAATGATTCTCAAAAACAGCACGTAGACGCGGCTCAGAAGGAAAATCGGTCTATAATTCTGCAAGAGAGCATTGTCACCTTTCTTGAAGAACAAGACCAATGCACTTCTGTTCCACGCCTCCGGTGTAGTGCCACCATGGAGGACGGAATTAAAGAGCTTCTGAAGGACATCATGTACCGGTTTCCCCACCTTTCAGAAGCTTCGCTGTAATTCCATCCTCGCTTAGGCCTTGCTGTTTTAAGGCGCCGGAGAGCCATTCTAATCTCGCTCAGACTGATGTCCGGGATATCATCGAATAGTGTTGGATAAGACTTACTCTTGGATCGTTACTCGTGGCTCCAACCATGACGTGTAAAGCCCCATAGAACCTCTCAGTCTCACTCAAAATACAACAAAATAAAACGATGCTGCCACACTTGGTCTTCAGCTTTGAAAGTTGGCTCTTATGGCAGACAGATCTCTAGCAAAGACTTGGGAGCCCTGGTTCCGCTCGATTGCTTCTTCAATACGAGCTATATTGAAGTTGCGTAAGTCTCCTCATCGGAATGTGCTGAGGTTGGTGCGTAAACCTGTATAATCTTCAGCGAATACCGTTTGGTGATTCTGGTATAAGGTACGCAATCCTCGTTGACAAACTGTCAATCTTTACAACGTTGTTATACTTATATTTTCAAGGAATCAAATAATTTTTACGTGGAAAAGAATTCACGTTGTTGATTTATTTCTAAAAATACGCAGATGATAACGAAAATAAATTGCATTTATTTGTCATTTGTATTTATATATTCAAGCATCGTTGAACTGTTTTATTATTTGTCACCAAATTACCACCAAAGCACCAAAGAGATTTTAAGGTATGTGTATTTAAATGTCTTTGTTTGTAACGAATAACGTAAATTGATACTATTTTAAACCATTTATCGTTTTTAATTTAAAAAATTAAACACTTTACCATTACCGTTACAGCCTTTTAAAGTCTACTGCTGAACATAGGCCTCCCCATAGATTGCTTCATAGGGGGTTATTGTAGGGTAGCTGCCACACACATTGTGGCAGGTTGGCAATCGCAGTTTTCTATTTTAGTCATTATTAGGAAGACGCTGCTTCACATCTCCTGATTTGTTTCCTCTCTCTCTTACGAAACCCACGGGATGATATGGGTTAGTGGATATTCTTACACCGCCACTATATGGTAATACTTTTAAATCTCTAATATTAAACATGTGAATAATGAAAAGAGCTAACACAGCTGTTACACACGCAGAGTCCAGTTCTCCTAATAATGCCTCTTAATGAGGCAAAACAAGTATCGTATTATGAATGGTATGTGTTTCTTCGAGTAGTGTTAAATTGTGTTGGGGTTAGTGATATTTCATTGGTGGTAGTGACAGAGTACGAGATAATAGAATAGATGTGCTCTTCAAACTGGGTAATACGCACCACTTCATTTTTGACGCTGAAATTACTTAGCTATAAATAATTTTCTCATATTTAGGGTTTATTATAGGTTATTAAGTTGTGTGTTGTGGTGTGGTGTAGTGTAGTTTATTATGATCGTAGCTCGATGAACCGACAATCGATGAGGACGAAAGGTTTTAGAATGGCAGCCTCATGTTAGGCGTGTGAAGTGGGTCCTCACGAGTTCGATTGACGACTTTATGAACATACATGCAGGAAGTCGATAGATAGGTTCAGGACCGTTATTTGTGGCGTTCTTGTGGAGGCCTATGTTCAGTAGTGGACTTGGAAGAGCTGTAATGATGAAGATGAATGTAGTGGCGGCAAGAATTCATTACCCAATATCATCCCGTGGTTTCTTAAGAGGCTACTGGTAGAAGTGATACAGTAGATCGCTGTACCGTCTTCTGATAAAACTGGCAAATGTAGGGAATATGAGGCTATCTATAGTAGAGGCCTATGTTGAACTGTGGACTTATGATATGCTGTAATAAATGATGATGCATGAAGCCATGATTGAGTCGCGCTATTCGATCTGCAGGATAAAACAGTTTGTTGTACCCTTCCTACTTAGGGCTAAGTTAATTTAAGTAAGTGAGCCGTGGTCAGCACATGGACTAAAGGCTCGCCGTAAAAGATACCCACCAGCATCAATTCATTAATTAATTCATTACAGCCTATAAAAAGTCCAATGCTGACCATAGGCCTTCCCATAGATAGGCAAACGATTTTTTTTAATTATTTTGAGTTGTTATCATGGAATGTTGCTATTGTCTCGTTTCAGTTTCCTCTTTCTGCTCACCCACATTTTGGGATGTTATAGGGTGGTATTCTTACACCATTAAAATTGTTAATTGCAATTTTAAATTTGAAACATCGTTTGGAAACCTGCTTATCTGAGAAATTATAAAATAAATATTTCCGAAGACCCGAAGTCCACGAATTGGGGCAGGCAGCGCGGCGAACATTTTCTTGTCCTAAAACCCTAAATGTACCGTGTAGTGGCGATGTAAGAATATTCACTACTCCATATCATCCCATTCGTGTAGTAAGAGGCACAGAGAGAAACAAAACTGGATTTGAGGCATCTTCTCTTATAACTAAAATAAAAATGCGGTTGCCAACCCTTGTCAAGCGTGGCAACTATGGAAAATATCCCCTTTGAGACAATATATGGAGGCCTATCTTCAGCTGTGGACTTTAATAGGCTGTAACAGTAACGGTAACGGTAAAACCCTAAACGAGGTGAGGCCTGTGATTAGTAGTGGGATATAAATAGACTATAGCTTACTATTTAACTGGAGGTACAAAACCGATTTAAATTGTTGTTCTCCGTTTCGGTCCTTAATCAAATGCTCTTTAAAATAATTTCAATAACTTACTTATTCTCGAACGAACGGTTCCCGATGTTTCGTTTTCAAATTTTCAATCTTGTAATTACTCTGCTACAGCGTTGTTTTATTCATGAATTTGAATTACCAAGGCATTATTTATTTCCAGCGAATAAATTTGTATTATTATAAAATTAATTACATTATTATTGATAATCTATGTTTGTTAAAAGTCAGTCTTATTCCCTTCTATAAATTTGAAATTAAGATTTACACTAAATTATTAATCATAAGCGGTTTTGTTGAATTATGTTTTGTTAAATATGAAAAAGTTGAAAAATGCTACAATAACAGTTTCAAACAATATGAATGAACTCAATAGAATATTAGATTAATAGAGCAATAGAGCAACCAATGAGTTTACAGTGGAACTAGTGTAAATAGTTACTGAAGTCTGAAATAAAAGCATAGAAGGTTAAAAATAATATTGTCACTCCAGAGATCTAAGACATTTATACAAAAATAGACGAACACAAAGACCACCTGATGGCAAGTGGATGCTGTGGCCAATAGTACCTCTATCTCTTTACAATTGAGACTCAAAATGCAGAAAACCTATATGAGGCAAAGCAGCATTTTTTATAAAAGTAAGTATGACAAATGATCACACAGTTCAGTTGATGATAAGTGGATGCTGCGGTCCGTAGACACCTAACCTATCCTTTATTAAGAATTAAAATGAAAATGCGTTGCCACCTTTGAGGACTAAGGTGGAATGCCTCGTTTCCAGTAAAAAGTTAATCCATTTTTCATTTTAAAAAGAGGCAGTATACAAACAAAAATTGCACGAGGAAAACATCCAGATCCCGAAGAATTATTTGTAGGCCATACAAATATTTGTTCCGTGCGGGATTCGAACCCAGCCCTCAATGCCGCAACTCAATTTAAGCCAGTGCGCCACGGAGCCGTCTCTATACTCATCATATGAAACAAAGCAGCATTAAGCTGCTATTTCACGCGGGTATTCAGAGCGTAGTCCCACGCCGGTCAAGCCGAGCCAGTCGTGCCACAACTACGAGTATAATATAGTTGCAGCGTGGCTCTACCACGTTAACCATACTGGAAAATAAATCAATGTTACTTCTGACTTGTAAATATAACGTCATGTGCGCATATCACAAACTAGTTTGTTACATATACGAATGCTGATAGATAACAGTTGTAGATGCTCTACAACAGATGCTAAGTCAGAGTCTTTTAATTGTCCGTTTTACATTATTACTTTGTGCCAGTTTTAATTTTTACACGGTTTGGTTTGGTCGATGAATAAATATTTTATTGAAGATATAGTGAAATAATAAATAGTGATTGAACAAAAAGGTGATATTATATTCTTCTTAGACCCACATCAGATATATTTCTAGTAACAAAAGTATAGTTTTTTTTTTTTTTTTATAGGAGAGGCAAACGAGCATGCGGCTCACCTGATGGTGGTGATTACCGCCGCCCATAACAACTGCAACACCAGGAATTGCAGATGCGTTGCCGGCCTTTTAAGAAGGAGTAGGCTCTTTTCGAAGGTCCCTAAGTCGTATCGGTACGGAAAATCGCTGGTAATCGATTCCACAAGGAAGTTGTGCGAGGAAGAAAACTTCTAAATCGCACAGTGGTGGACCGCCAATCATCCAGATGGTATGGATGGTATCTCGAGTTCTGTCGCGATGTGCGATGGTGAAATTGAGTGGCTGGAATTAGTCCGAACAATTCCTCAGAGCACTCTCCCGTGGTACATGCGATAAAATACGCAAAGAGATGCACTCACGCAGTGCTAGTGAGTCAAGCGATTGGACAGAACTCGGTCGCCGACGATCGAGCTGCTCTGCGCTGGATGCGGTCAAGGGAAGGAGCTGGCACTGGGAGCCCCTGCCCAGAGATGGGAGCAGTATTCCATGGGCCGAACTTGCGCTCTGTAAAGTTGCAAGCGGTGGAAATACTGTCCAGCCTCTGCTGAGCATTTTAGAGGCCAATTTGGCCTTCTTCCAAGTGACCACGAAACTGCACATCACTCGATATGTCGACACCGAGATTCCGATACTGGCTGAGGCAACAAGGAGTGCCTTGAAACTGAGGAGATACGACAAAGGGGTTCTTTTAGCGGTAAACGCGCAACTTGTGTCTTGGGGATTGAACTGGACTAGATTTAGTCGTCCCCAGTCTGAGACCTTGTTCAACAAAGTCTCGACTTCAGACACAAGTTTGTTCCGGTACTCAGTGACGTTTTCCCGAGAAATATTGGCACGGCTGGTGTATAAAGCATCACCAGTGTTGTCGTCTGCATAGCAATGAATGTTACCAGTTTGCAACATATCATTGATATGCAGAAGAAACAACGTTGGTGATAGCACGCAGCCTTGTGAACACCAGCGTGAATGGGCTTGTAATCGAGCATGCACCGTCTACTACGACCTTGATGTCGATCTGCAAGAAAACTAGTGATCCAATTGCACACTCTCGGGAAGCCCATAGGAAGGAGCTTCGAAAGAAGCGCTTTGTGCCAAACCTGATCGCCTCGCACGTCCAAACCAACGGCCAACGCCTCTCCTTGACCTCCTGCCTGCCCATCTCATGAGTTAGGTAACCAGAAGATCACCAGCTGAGCGACCTCGACGGAAACCGTACTGGCGGTCACTAATCAGCTGGTGATCCTCAAGGTACCGCATGAGCTGGCAGTTGATAACAGTTTCCATTACTTTGGAGAACAAGGAGGTGATAGCGATAGGCCTGTAGTTGGACGGATCTGAGCGGTCGCCTTTTTAGGATCGGTGCACCAAAGCTGCCTTCCATGGGTTCGGGACTACGCCTAGGGAGTAGGAGTACGGAAAGACGCGTTAAAACCGGTGCCAACTCCGGAGCACACGTCTTCAGCACAATAGGTGGGACTCCATCAGGCCCACTCGACTTGTTGACGTCCAGGGAGAGAAGTGCTTTACGCACCGAGCGCTGTGTAACAGCACTTCCCGCATGGAGCACTCACACCGCGGGATGGTAGGCGGTATGTTCCCCGTCATCAAGAGTCGAGTTGGCCAAAGAGAGCCTAGCAGATCGGCTTTTCCTTTGCGTCATGGGCCAGTGAGTCGTCCACCCCTGCAGAGATGGCAGAGATGGCTGACAGGTTCCTTGGACAGCCTTGCGAGAGACCAGAATGCACGTGTGTCCCGTAGGGAGCGAACTAGCTTCTCGCCAATTCTGCCGATGTGCTCTGACTTTGCCTTGGCAATGACGCTTTGAAGGACCTGAGGCGGAATTATACTTCTTTTTAAGAGCGCTAGTGTTTACATCCCGGACGTTGATGCGTCAGCCCAGGCCCGGTAGCACTCATGCTTATAGCGTGATGCAACTTTACAGGAGCGACCAAACCATGGCTGAGTTCTGCCCTGATAGGCACCAAAGATGATGGAATAAATAATTCCATTCCCTGAAGTACCACATCAGTGACAAAATCAGCAACAACGTTGGGATCATCCGGCGAGAAGCAAACCTGCCCCCAAGGATAGGATGCAAAAGACCGCATCCCATCCCAATCGGCTGACCTAGTGCCAAACACGGCGGCGAGCTGCAGATCGCAACTGCGATGGGAGCGTGAGTGGCACCGTGCTCCGGATCAGACAATGGTCCGAAGAGCCAAGAGGGGCATCGACGGAGACCTGATATCCGTCCAGATGAGGTCAGCAGAAGGTCCAACAGGAAGGTACATGGTCTTCACATCTGGGATCCGCGTAGGCGAAGTAACCAGTTGTGACAGACCAAATGCCAAGGCAAAGTCATAAACAGATCTACCCGCATGATCGGTTAAACGGGAACCAAGCCATTCAGCGTGGTGGGCGTTAAAATCACCGAGCATCACGATCTCTGCGGAAGGGACCTGTTGTAGCACGGAGTCTGCACCCATTTGGACGTGGTCGATGAGTCGGTCTGTGTCGGCATTACCGCTATGGGACCTATAGAGGCACCCGTAGATGCGAGGATGGTCGTCGCTGTCTACGCGCAGCCATAGGATGGACAGGTCCGTACCTTCAAGACTGCCGAGGCGTCGATAACAGATGTCCTCTCTGACGTACACACAAACTCCAGCCCGGGGCACAAAGGAGTGTTCCAATTTGTACCCTGGGCAGGAGAGATACGAAGTATCAGCCGGAGAGGACACCTGTGTCTCGGTTAGAAAGAGTAAGGCTGGCTTTTGCGTCTCCAGATGGTAGTGGACGGCGTTAAGGTTTGAATGAAGTCCCCTGATATTGCAGAAACCACGGAAAGCGTAGCAGGGTTGCCTTTGTCTTTGTCTCGCTTGCCCTGAGTAGGTTTCTGTCTTGAGCGGAATTTCGCCCCCAGAATACGCGGGCAGCCTGAGCACCCACGCTCAAAAAAGTAGGGTAGCATGGGCGTGGATGCTAAGCGAGGGATTCTCCAGGGATGCTGGTACCTCCTGGGGTAGTCTTCTGTTTAATTCACTACCATGTTGATTGGGGATGATTAATGAAAGTAAAAAGGAAAACTGAATGAAGCCTAAATGTGACGCAATATGACTTAAATTTATTTAAAATGTAAGCCTGAAGTGACAGTAGCCTAGTTAAGGCTGTGGACTGCAAGCTCGGAAAGTCGTGAGAAAGATTCCACCATTCAACTGCTGGTCGTGAACCACTCTTAACATACTTTAATGTAATTTTACTTGCACTGGGTTAAGGGAGTTGTAGTAGTAATGATTTCTTATGTTTATGCAAACACTACACATTTATATAAAACCAATTTTGATGGATTTTATCATGTATATTAACTTATTTTAATTTTAAATTTAATCTGAAGGTAGCCGTGGTTAACAATGACATTTTAACCACGGCTAAAATTCAATTTTATTATGGTGTTGTAAAGTGCTCGAAGCGTCAGGAATATAAAATAAGTTAATATTCGCGATAAAATCTGTAAAAACTAGTTTTATTTTGCAATGTTTTATCTATAACCAGAATTTTTAAAATTGCAAATTGATAAAAACCAGACATAGAAGATTATTTAGGTCAAACAAACACTTGTTCATTCGGGGATCAAACTCGCCAACACAAGCGCCACAGTCAGATAATCAGCCACTGCACTAGCCTCGCATATACCCTCCGTAAATAAAAGAATCACCGCAGTAATTAAATTCAATATTGGAATTAAAAGCTATCTAGGACATCGAAACTTTAAAACGTTGAAGTTGGTGATGCGTGAAAATCTCGGTACCTGAGGAAATCCTCGCTAATTGAATTAAATTGCGCTTCTGGACTTTTCACTTTCATATTTAAAACATAGAGCATTAAATTCAATTTCATTTGATAAATGCATTTAATTATCATAAATTAATGTTAAGATATGAAAGTAAAAAATCCGGAAGAGCAATTTAATTTAAATGCATTTATCAAATTAAATTTTTTAAATATTAATTTTATTATTTATTCAGTTTAATTTGACAAATATAATAAAATATTTATTTTATTATACATTTATTTTACTATTTAAGTTTGCATCTGTTTGTGCCTGATAAGGCGGTGGTTAGGCGTCGCCCACATCCCACCTTTAAGGTGCCGCACGCGTGGACTAATCTGCTCAGGTTTGCACCTATGTCACAGGCTTTAAAATTATTTAATATTATTTCCCAAGAAACGGACATTTACCACTGCAGCCCGGCAAAGTTCACAGAAGCGGCGCACAGGGTCTGTGAGATTTTTTTATAATTTTTTTCTTTTTATAATTTTTTTTGTTAATTATAATAGTATAAGCTTGTATATTTTTTATGTCAGTAGTTATATTTATCAGTTCTTGTTTGGTTTTTGTACAGCATTGTCTTGGTCTTGTACTGTTATGATGCTGTTACTGTTTTTGTAATACATAAATAAATAAATAAATAAAATATTTTTTTGTTTGTATGAATAACGTTTCCTCCAAGCTAGGAAATTGCCCTGTATTGATACAAATTTCAGATGGTGAGTGACGAGAGCCAGATTTTCTCCTTACTGGTAACGAGGCGTTTCCTCAAGTCCTCAACGATCTCCATTTTGATTATTATTTATTTTGAGATTATATAAAGGTGTCTATGGGTCACAGCATTCACCTACCATCAGGTGGCCTGTGTGATTGCTTGTAA
The DNA here is from genome assembly GCA_029286625.1 of Parnassius orleans. Taxonomy (NCBI): domain Eukaryota; kingdom Metazoa; phylum Arthropoda; class Insecta; order Lepidoptera; family Papilionidae; genus Parnassius; species Parnassius orleans. Next base: position 108 of record JAGSMP010000852.1, on the reverse strand, counting down.
CCGTTACATCCATAAAATAAGCTAAATAACTTGTTTTTATTGCATTACCTATAATCCACTTAAAGCCTGTAAGCGTTTTCTACTAGATAACCGATGTAGTGATGACAA
>JAGSMP010000851.1:0-99609 GCA_029286625.1 Parnassius orleans | reverse complement strand
TCAAATTAAATTTTATAACTATTAATTTTATTATTTATTCAGTTTAATTTGACAAACATAATAAAATATTTATTTTATTATACATTTATTTTACTATTTAAGTTTGCATCTGTTTGTGCCTGATAAGGCGGTGGTTAGGCGTCGCCCACATCCCACCTTTAAGGTGCCGCACGCGTGGACTAATCTGCTCAGGTTTGCACCTATGTCACAGGCTTTAAAATTATTTAATATTATTTCCCAAGAAACGGACATTTACCACTGCAGCCCGGCAAAGTTCACAGAAGCGGCGCACAGGGTCTGTGAGATTTTTTTATAATTTTTTTCTTTTTATAATTTTTTTTGTTAATTATAATAGTATAAGCTTGTATATTTTTTATGTCAGTAGTTATATTTATCAGTTCTTGTTTGGTTTTTGTACAGCATTGTCTTGGTCTTGTACTGTTATGATGCTGTTACTGTTTTTGTAATACATAAATAAATAAATAAATAAAATATTTTTTTGTTTGTATGAATAACGTTTCCTCCAAGCTAGGAAATTGCCCTGTATTGATACAAATTTCAGATGGTGAGTGACGAGAGCCAGATTTTCTCCTTACTGGTAACGAGGCGTTTCCTCAAGTCCTCAACGATCTCCATTTTGATTATTATTTATTTTGAGATTATATAAAGGTGTCTATGGGTCACAGCATTCACCTACCATCAGGTGGCCTGTGTGATTGCTTGTAACCGTTACATCCATAAAATAAGCTAAATAACTTGTTTTTATTGCATTACCTATAATCCACTTAAAGCCTGTAAGCGTTTTCTACTAGATAACCGATGTAGTGATGACAATTGAACGAAGTTAAAAAATAACTGGCGTACCAGTAAAAGAGGACTTGGCCCCTTGGTAGTGCGTAAGAACAAACATCGACCGAAGTTGCGCATGTCAATGCATGTACACACCATACAGAATATGATCAAATCCAACCACAGTGAATATACGTCACACGGTTTAGGCACCACGTCGAATGATACGTACACTGGCCATTAAAAGTCCTCCGTGAGCGCCACCACCTACCAGACCGCCATTCCTGCAGATGTGATATAAGTCTAAGGTATCACCACCAATTGCATGATCAGCACGGCTTTTAGCCGCAAAGCGTGTCATGAGTCTACTGCTCACCTGAAGGAAATGGGCTCCCCCGTTGAGCGGCATTCGGCCGCAGCCTTGAGAGTCTCCTCCCTCCAGCTACCAGCCGCATGAGGTCACGACACATATGCTCCACCAACCAATACAACGGCAGATATATATCCAAAAGGCAGTTATAGGATTATAATAATAATTCGCCTTCAGAAAGGGTTTCTGTAACTACGTTGAGTATATGCATTTTTCGATCATGTTTGTCTCACCCACCAACAAGTTGCCTTCAATCATTCAAAAGTGGGAAATTTACAGAGATAATTTATTTTGTGGTTATATAAAACACCGTGGAGGTTAGACAGTCTGCAACTCCGTAATGAAGGGACCCGACTTGGGCAAACCTACTAAGGCGTGAGTCAAACAAAGGCACAGAGAGCGCCATTGAGAATAGTGACCCGCCAAACAACCATCGCAGAGATGCAATACTGCATAACGCAACAAGCATCAATACGACTATCGTCGGCTTACACCATCCCAAGGTCCCTCTTACAATCCCCTTCCCCTTCCCCTCGGACCTCGGCAGCGAGCACACGTATTCCATGTTATCGTCATTTTATTTTAAAATTTAGTTAAATTTAAAACAGATTTTAATTATATTTAAAAAAAATAGGAGCGGATAAAGTAAAAAGAGCTCTCAATTAGTGACGTCACCTTCGAAGCGCGGTATCACAAACAACAAGCAGCGCCCCGTCCAACTGCCATTACGGAAATCGCGGCGACCAATCATTGCTGACCCGGCTACGCACGCACCGCCCAGCCCAGCTTACACAGACCATCTGCGCGCAAATCAGCGGCCATCTTCTCAGCTACGCTCTTTTTGGTCAGTCATAATTCACTTACCTGTTTATGTGCGCCTAGTACTCCAAGTGTCAGACCTTCTTACTTTGCAATTATAATAATTTTGATTTATTTAAGAATATTTGTTTATGTGCGCCTAGTACTCATAGTGTCAGACCGTCTTACTTTGCCATTAACTTTAAGCGAAAGTACTCCGATAAAACAGTTTCACTAAAGGAACCGACAACTAACGTACACAGGGGTTTTAAATACCTATGGTGCTATGGCTTCAAAAACAAAATTGTGCGCGGGATGTTTAAATAAAATAACTAATAAGGACTTTGTAACATATTCACTTTGGAAAGAAATATATGACACAGTTTGCGCTAATATCTCTCACCAACGCCTTATGCTGCTGGAGAAAGACAAGAAAGAGAATGGATCTGCCCTGGTTGTAGGAATAAAGAGCGAGAAGGTGACAATTAAACACCCCATTCAGTCCAGAACGGGCCCGCGCGACCGTGGTGATTCGTCGCAGGAAATTAGTACTCCTAACAATGATTACATAACACAGCGTAAAAAATCTCAACTACCTAGTATTCAGAAGGTGAGCTCACCTACAAACCGGAGATGAATCCTTAATGCTAACAATTAGATCAGAAATTAAATCATCAAGGGTTTTTTAAATCAAGCTATAGAAGAGTCATCTATAAAATGGATTTAAGAACTATAAGAGAGAGTTAAGTTCTTAAAGATATCAAAAGCGGGCTAGAATTTAAGTGCGGAATATGATAGAATGAAAAGAATTAAAACGTCAGAAGAGCACATAAAGTCACTTTTCAGCTGAAACAGCAACTTTACATATACAAAAGTGAACGAATAATCAAATAGACTTGTTTTACTTGAGCAATACTCGTGAGACGAATATTGAAGTGAATGGTGTTCCGGAAAGTAAGACTGAGAACTTAATTAATGTTGCCAAACAAATATGCAATACTGTATCTATTCCTACCGATCTCATCGAAACAGCTACCTGTTCCAGAGTTAGGAAGATAAATGACTCAAATAAGAGGCCCCGCGCAATTATTATAAAACTTCCTTCAGTAAAAACTCGTGATGAGATATTAGCAGCGGTAATACAATTTAATAAAAAGAACGCATCCAATAAACTAAACACAGGACACCTGGGATATATAGAAAGCAAGTCGCCTATTTTCGTCTCCGAACATCTAGCACCGTATTTTAAAGCTCTACACGCGCACTGGTGATGCTCTATACGCCGGCCGTGCGAATATTTCTCGGGAAAACGTCGCCGAGTACCGGAACAAACTTGTGTCTGAAGTCGAGTCTTTGCTGAACAAAGTCTCGGATTGGGGGCGACTAAATCTAGTCCAATTTAATCCTCAGAAGACACAAGTTTGCGCGTTTACTACAAAAGAACCCTTTGTCGTGTCTCCTCTCTTCAGGCCTCGCCTGCCCTCAGCCAGTATCGGAACCTCGGCGTCGACATATCGAGTGACGTGCAGTTTCGCGGTCACTTGAAGAGAAGGCCAAATTGGCCTCTAAAAAGCAGCGTGCTCAGCAGAGCGGGACAGTATTTCATGCCGACACAACGCCTGCAACTTTACAAGGCGCAGGTTCGGCCTCACATGGAATACTGTTCCCATCTCTGGGCTGGGCTCCCAGTGCCAGCTCCTTCCACTTGACCGCATCCAGCGCAGAGCGGCTCGAATCGTCGACGACCGAGTCCTTTCCGATCGGCTCGATTCATTGGCGCTGCGACCAGATGTTGCATCTCTTTGCATTTTTTTCTTCGCATTTACCACGGGAGTGCTCTGAGGAATTGTTCGGATTAATCCCAGCCGCCATTTCACGAACGCACATCGCGGCAGAACTCCTGATACCATCCACACCATCTGGATGATTGGCGGTCCACCATCTGTGCGATTTAGAAGATGTTTCTTTCCTCTCACAACTTCCTTGTGGAATAGTTTACCACCAGCGATTTTCCGGACCGATACGACTTAAGGACCTTCAAGAAAAGAGCCTACCCTAAAAGGCGGCAACGCATCTGCAATCTGGTTCCCCTGGTGTTGCAGTTGTTCATGGGCGGCGGTAGTCACTTACCATCAGGTGAGCCGCATGCTCGTTTGCCCCCTCACCTATAAAAAAAAAAAAAACTCGTCAAGTTGCTAGAGAAAAGCAATACGATTTCGTCTGGATCCGTAACGGCCGCATTTTTGTTAGAAAAAATGACCAGTCCCCTGCAAAACATATAAAGTGTTATGATAACCTAAACACACTATAATAATACTTGGACATTTTTAATGGGAATTGATTAACGCATAAAAATGGCTACCTTAAAGATTTATTACCAAAATTTCAGAGGCCTGAAAACTAAAACTAAAGACTTGAGATTTGCAACGTTGTTGGGAGACTACGATGTTATTGTTGGGACTGAAACCTGGTTGGATGACAGCGTTTACGATGACGAGCTATTTAGCAACAACTATTATGTATACCGTAGAGATCGCCAATCAACCAGCCTGGCCGGAAAAGGTGGCGGAGGCGTTTTGATCGCCGTTTCCATTAAGTACCACTCGAAGAGAATGTTTCACTATGAAAGCACTGGAGAGGATTTGTGGATATCAGTAAATACATCGACAGATAAAGCGATTTTAATTGGTACCATTTACATACCACCACCAATAACCGTGTCGTCACTCGAACCTATTATCGACAACTGCAGTGATGTGATTTTATCTCATTCCGGTGATGTGATTGTTTTAGGTGATTTCAACCTCGGATTTATAGACTGGAATAAAAATTCAAGTGGATGTTGTAACTTGACTCCATTAAATTATCAGGTGTAGTAGTATTTATTGATTGACTTTATGTCGTTAAATAGTTTGTCTCAGTTTAATCATGTTGCAAACCATAACAGTCGTATTTAGATCTCGTCCTAAGTTACTTAGACAGTATAATAGTCGATAATTGTATTAATCTGCTCTGCAAATTAGATTCACACCATCCAGCTCTGTCGATTGGGTTCAGAGTTTAAATAAGTATCACTCTTTACGTAACAAGCAATTTGCAACGTATAATTACAAAAGCTGATTATGCAATTGTAAAAAGTAAATTAAGTCATATCGATTGGGTCAAAGAACTGTCGGATCTGGATGACGTTGACATCGCTGTTTAAAAATTTTATCAACTTATACATGATGTTATTCAATCAACTGTACCCAGAACTAAACGTCGTAGTCCGAAATATCCACATTGGTTTACAGGAAACCTTATAAAATTAATAGCCAAAAGAAATAGAATTCATTCAAGATACAAGATTTACCGGAAACCTAGAGATAAGATTGAACTTATCTTATCTAATAAACGCGTAGAGTCATTAATGTCATCTTGCTACAATACATATTCAAAAAACACTGAATATGCTCTCATTAAAAACCCAAAAAAATTCTGGGCATATGTCAAATCCTTACGTGGAGGTCTTTCCAACTTACCGTCTGAGATGTATTTAGACGATAAGGTTGCGCGTGGTAGTGAGGAAATTTGTAATCTTTTTGCAACACGTTTTTCTTCGATTTACTCTCCCCCTGAGAATTCAACGCAACCGGATCTCGGAGATTGCTATCCTCAATTAATTCTAAGCAATGTTGAAATTACAGAGCGAGACGTCGAGGAAGTATTAAAGTCAATTGACTCTAATAAAGGTGCTGGACCAGACGGCATCCCACCCTACTATATTAAAAAAACTTATAAATATTTAACTCTCCCACTTAAATTGCTTTTAGATAAATCAATTAAAACTGCAAAATTTCCTGACGAGTGGAAAGTTTCCAATGTGATACCCATCTACAAAAAAAGTGACAAAAGCAATATTGAAAACTACCGTCCTGTTTCTTTAAGCTTGTTTCCTAAACTTTTAGAAAAAATACTCTGCCCCATTTTGTCTTCTCATTTATCAAAGGTAATTTCTAATTGTCAGCATGGTTTTTGCGCAAATAAGTCTACAGTTAGTAACCTACTAGAATACACCTTGAACTTGGCGAGATACGTTGATAAAAATAAAGAGGTTGATGCTATATACACCGATTTTAGTAGCGCGTTCGATAAAGTTAACCACGCCATTCTTTTGTCCAAATTAAATTATTATGGTATTCACGGAAACCTGTTGATTGGATAAAACTACTTATTTAATCGAATTCAAAGAGTAACAATACAGGGTTTCAAGTCTTTTTCGTTTTATCCAACTTCAGGCGTTCCACAGGGGTCGCATATCGGCCCTGTTCTCTTTTTGGTCTTTTTGGTACTCAATATTTGCAGATGACTTAAAATTGTATAAGGTTATAGAGTCTCCAGATGATGTAGTTATATTACAGACAGATCTCACCTCTATCTCAGGTTGGTGCAAAAGTAACAAAATGCTACTAAATCCAAAGAAATGTCTGTCTATAAAAATTACCAGAAAGAGAAAAATTATTCGCTCCAGTTATTTTGTAGATGGAGAAAAATTAACAGAATCCGAAGTAGTCCGTGACCTTGGCGTAATGATCGATAAAAAATTAAATTTCAACATCCATATTGATAATATTGCATCCAAAGCATGGAAGATGGCAGGATTCGTAAAGCGAATATGTAAGAATTTGCGGAACCCTATATCTATTCTCACTATATACAAAGCTCTTATTTGTAGTACAATAGAATATGCATCACCTGTTTGGAATCCATCATACCAAATTCACAGTGATCCAATAGAGAGTATCCAGCGCAATTTTACCCGCTACTTAGCCTTTAAAGATCAAACTTGTCCTTACCGTGCTGACTATAATACTAGGCTATCCACTTCAAATTAGAGTCTCTCAAAAGACGTCGACTTAGCGATCTTAAAACACTTTATAAGCTAATTTACGCCTCCTACTATCACCGGCACTATTAAATCAAATAAGTATCAGAGTTCAAAGATCATACCAAGACATCGATTATCAAAATCTTCTGTTTACCTAATCATAGAACAAATTTAGGTAAACAGCCCCAATAAATAGGTTAATGCAAAGCGTATAACGACATAACCACCAACAGCAGCGTCGACATTTTCCATACGGATAACGTATCAGAATTTGCTAGATTATGTAATAAGTATTTATAACTCTTTCTCTCTTCTTCAAGTTTAGCATTAGTTTATTGTAAGCAAAGTACTTATAATTTATTAATGATATTGTTCTAATTAAGTAAGTTAACAAATGTCTTATTGTAGCTGCACTATTTTTGTGTGAATGTTGTATATACCTTTAAGGCGAATCATTTTGAACAAAACCAGGTGTGTTATATTTAACAATATCTAGTGATAAGCCAATGATGTGTATATGTTAAAATAAATAAATAAAAATAAATAAAATAAAAAATCCCAGCAGACATCGCCATCCACATACCTCCATCGACCAAAACCACAAGATGCGTCGAATCAGGCGCAGCACACCCGCAGATCAATCACAAGATGCAATACCGCAAGTAGCACGCTACGTAAGTAGTCATACGGATGGCGCTGACTCACAACATTACGTGGTAGAGCCATGCTGCAGATATATTAGTAGTATAGTCGTAGCACGAATGGGTTGGCTCGACCGGGACAGGACCACGCTCTCACAGAATACCAGCGTAAAATAGTAGCTTAACGCTGCTGTGTTTCGTATGGTGAGTGTAGAGAACCGGAGACCTTTTTTACTGGAAACGAGGCATTCCATCTTAGTCCTCACGGGTAATAACGCATCTGCATTTTGATTTGTAATCGAGGATAGATGTAGATGTCTATGGGCCGCAGCAATTACTTACCATCAGGTGGACTGTGTGCTCGTTTGTCACCCTTATCCTATAAAAAAAAACAACACACCCACATGATCCCTACCGACTTTGGCAACGAAATTGGTACTGTTGTTAACTAAAAATAGCCCAAACGTATCATAGTGGCACGCTTCTAAAACGCCAGTAGCCAAAAATCCACGTATCTATAGATATTGCACTAAAACATGGAGTTGGTATGCTGCATTTAAAAGTACTACCAAACACACTCACCCTAATCCGAAAGATAGCCGACGTATCATAACACTATGCGCTAAGACGCCGCACCACCCACAATCGGTAGGGGTGTGCGATGTCCACGGGCAAGTCGTATTGCTACTATAAACCCGCTTAACACCGGCACAAAGATGATATGCCTAGGACATATCGGTTAGCGAGTCCAAGTTTGCCTCAGTCTCGGACGCTGTAAAGCAGTCTACAAGGCACTATAATATACCTTTTCAAGTCCCATTTCTATCAATACAATGCTTTAACATATTTGAGACCTTCCACATATTTGCTTTATTTCATAGAGCTTACTATTATATGTCTTTTATATATGGTGTTTTATATTTTATATTCTCCTGGTGTTGCAGTTGTTCATGAATGGTGGTAGTCTCTTACCACCAGAGTCGCATGTTCATTTTCCTCTCCTTTTATTTATATTTAATAATCTGCAGCTATTATTGAACCGAATAATATTCATTGAAGCAATCTATTAACTTTCTTAAAGGCTTTTAAATAAAAGGCACGCTTTTAATTTTTTTACTAAAGGAAGCACCATTTCAAAACCATTTATTAAATTAAAAATTGACTCTCGATGAGAATTCAATTTATAACTGCATCTGATACACCATTCTAGTGCATTATAGCTGGCAGATTTTAAATGGTCTAATTAAAATGTTTTATTTATAAAAACACTTGAGTAATGATGTCAGTGGCAATAATTTATAGTTATTCGTATATTTATATCACTCATGAGCATTCATATTCTCGTAGTGGCGAAATGTTTTTTTTACAGGTATCTTAAATTTTTTAAATTAGTAAGCCTTCTTTAGTTTTTGTGTATTATTTAAACAATAATAAATTAATAATGAGACATTCGTAGCGCAGTGGATTAGGATTGAGTTGCGGCGCTGAGAGCCGCGGGTTCAAATCCCACACGGAAAAAGTATTTTTATGGCCATTACAGAACTGTTCCTTAGGTTTTCCTTTGTATAAAGTTGATTGCAGGTGCCCAAGGACAGCATTAACCACTTATTTTTTGATTGTAAATTCGCTTGTCACTTCAGTTTTATAAAAGAACTTCCTATAATTAAGTTTTTTATCATTCCTGTTGCTTGTTACGTGTTTTGTGAAATTTCGATAATCTAAATGAAACTATTTTTTTACGGATTTTGTCGCGTATATAATTATTTTTATTTCCAACCTTTCGCGCGATCTTTTCTTTTTCTTTTCTTTTTGAGATCAATTAAAACCCGCGTAAAAGAGCACATGTAAAGTATCGACGTTCCGGGAAGTCGGCAGTCTGTGAACACATTTAGGATCACCCCCGTCACTACATCAGATTTGAAAGACCACAAATCCTCGTTAAAGAACACAATTCCTTCCAAGGCTGATTCGTCAGGCTATTAAAAAGATAAAACATTCTAATTTCAATTTCGAAGATGGCTGGGTGCAACCATCTGCTTGGAATCCTATAATTAATAAAATTAAATCCCAACCCAAGCGTGCAATTACAAGACTTCAAGATACTATGTATATAGATACTATATAGATAATAGCTTATTCTCCAGAAAACGGACCAAAAATTAATAATTTTTAACTGTAGGCAGCCGTGGTTAACTAAATATCGGGACGTCGTACACCTCAGCCTCCCGTGACCATGGGTGCCGTAAAGTACTCGACAGATCGGAAATATAAAAAAAGTTATAATATCCGAAAAATTTGATTTATTTAAATGTGTAGTGTTCACGTAAACATTAGAAATTATTTCGATAATCTCTTTATTGAATGAGTTACACTTTATTTATAAAATGGCTTTAAAGTTTACTGCAGTTTTTTGGCATTTACTCGGTAAATCCGTAGACACACCTTTTAAGTACAGAAAATTGGTGTTGCGGACCACGCTACGTCATGTATTAAGCTGCAATCACCGTTGATACCAAATACGAAATAGAACTTTGAATGACACATCGTTAAAATAAAGACAGGTTTATTCTTTAATGCTTATATTTGTTGATAATCATTAAGATTCTTCTTATAGTAGTAAGAACGACAATCAAGCACATAGTCTACCTAACGGTAAGTGGGTTCTGTGGCCCGCAGACTGTTACAGATTTTTTCTTTTCTTCATTAAGAATTGAATCGCAGATTTACCGTCACCCTGGGAACTATGATGGCACATGAAAAGTCGCGTCGAAAGGTCTTGGGTTTTCGTTACTTACAATATAGTGCCACTGTTATTTTATTAGGAGTAGCCCTCTCCTAGTCTGCCCATTTTGCTGTAGGAACCATATAACTTTACAGCGTTGCTTTACTACGTGTATATCCCGCGCATAGAAGTTTTGCCAATAGTGTCATGATTTCGAAACATAGCAGTGGTATTACGCTGCTTGAAAGGCCAGATAAAGGTAAATAGAAAATCCATGTACTAGTCCAGAAATACTCCTACACATAAAAGGAGTCCTACCATCTGGCACATCGTTTGGTTAACACTGATGGTGTTTTTTTTCCACTATCAGCATAACAAATTAAATAGATAGAGAACTGCGTACATTTCTAGTGATACTGAAATTAATCTCAACTTCTTGAACTCTCGAACAAATCTCTCTCTCTCTTTAATATCTCGTAAAATTCCACTGTTGGACGCACACATTTGTAACTAAAACCATCCCAGTAGTTATTATCAACCATGTATTCATTTATATTATAATAACCCTTTTTGTTCAGTTTTAGTTTAATAAAATATTTAAACTTGTTAATAGAGAGCTTGTATATTTTCTGGGACTTTGTTTTAATAGCGTATACATTGCCCCAATAATGAATTACTGACACTGTGGAGTCGCAAAACTGGTATCACTAGCTTGTGTTTGTTCCTGTATTTACAAAATGTATATCGCTTTTTTTTACTAAAACTACTTTGGTTTTTGTGAACATACATTAAATTAATGTATATATACTGAGAGGCCAAAGTAAATATTATAATTATTTATTTAAACTTTTCTCTCAGAGACTCTCTCGGTTTTTGGTTGTAAATAGATCTTATAACCCTCTTCTGCAAAACAAAAACAGTTTCTAAATCTGCCGCATTTCCCCGTAGCAAAATCACATAAGACATTATGTTATGGAAATAACTGAAATAAATTAATCTAGCTGGCTCGACAATAGTGAGACCTCTAATCTTTTTTACAACATAAGCTGCAGAGCTTAGTCTGCTAGCTAGTTTTGATATATGGAGGCCCCACTGAAGGTTTGCTTCGAGTGGGATGCCATGAAAAACAGTGGATTAAACAGGGCTCAGTTCTTCCCCAGTTAAAAACACATTGGTATTCAGATTTTTAACATTCGGTGTAGTAAACTTAATACATTTAAATTTATAGCCGTTTAACGGTGGTAGAGCCACGCAGCAGCTTTTGCTGTTGCACGTATGGGCAGGCTCGAGCCGGGTTAGTACCACGACCTCACAGAATACTGGCGTGAAGTGGAAACTCTGCTTTTGCGTTTCGTCTGGTGAGTGCAGGTGACCGGAGGCCCAATTCTCCGCCCCCCCCATCAACATGGTAGCGGAATTAAATTATAGACTACCCCAGGAGGTACCAGCACCCTGGAGAATCCTCGCTGAGCATCACGACCATGCTACTCCACTCCTGAGCGTGGTGCTCAGGCTGCCCCGTATTCTGGGGGCAAAATTCGCTCAAAGCAATAACTGCTCGGGGCAAAGCTGAGCAACAAGACCAAGGCGACCCTGCCACGCTATCCGTGGATTTATGCAACATCAGGGACTTCACCGAACCTAAACGCCGTCCACTACCATCTCGAGACGGCGAAGTCGGCCTGCTCTTGACCGACACGCAGGTGTCCTCTCCGGCTGATTGCGTATCTCTCCTACCCGGGTACAAATTGGAACACTCCTTTGTGCCTCGGGCTGGAGTTGCGTATACGTCAGAGAGACATCTGTTCTCGACGCCTCGGCAGTCTTGAAGGTTCGGACCTGTCCATCCTTTGGCTACGCGTAGATAGCGACGACCATCCGCGCGTCTACGGGATAGAATACAATAGAATAGAATAGAATAGAATAGAATAGAATAGAATAGAATAGAATAGAATAATTTTATTCAATATAGATTACATGTAATTCTTATTGAAAGTCATTTTTTACTTTACCACTGGTTCGAAAAAAAAACCTCTGTCCTGGGAAGAACCAGCAAGAAACCCAGCGGGACTTTTTTTTTAAAAAGTAAATTTTACATTAATGGTTGTACAAACTATTTAAGTACAAAATTTATTTTAGAAACTGCTTGGCGATCACCTCATTCCCAGGGTTATTATCAATCATATATTCATTTGTACTATAATAACCCTTTTTACATTTCAACAATAAAACATTTAAACTTGGTAATAGAGAGCCTGTACACTTTCCGGGACCTTGTTGTACATTACCCCCAAGAATGAATTACTGACTCTGTGAGTCGAGAAACTGGTATCACTAGCTTGTGTTTGTTCCTAGTGTTTACAGAATGTATATCACTTTTTCTAAAACTACCTTTGTTTTGTGAACATACATTAAATTTTCGTTAAATATACTGAGGCCAAAGTTAATATATTTATTTCTTTAAATTTATCTCTAAGAGACTCTCTCGGTTTTAGGTTGTAAATAGCTCTAATGGCCCTCTTCTGTAAAACAAAAATAGTTTCTGAATCAGCCGCATTTCCCATAGCAAAATCCCATAAGACATTATGCTATGGAAATAACTGAAATAAACTAGTCTAGCTGTCTCGACACTAGTGAGACCTCTAATCTTTTTTACAGCATAGGCTGCAGAACTTAGTCTGCTTGCTAGTTTGGATATATGGGGGCCCCACTGAAGCTTTGCGTTGAGAGTGATGCCAAGAAAAACAGTGGATTCAACAGGGCTCAGTTCTTCCCCATTTAAAAACACATTGGTACCCAGATTTTTAACATTCGTTGTTGTAAATTTAATACATTTAGTTTTATCCGTTTAAGTGTAGATTATTAACGTTAAACCAATGCACTAATTTTGATATAGCATTATTCACTTCGTCACATTTAAATGATTGACGTTTAAGTTTAAAAATCAAGAAGTATCATCAGCAAATAATACTATATCATGATTATCCTACAAGGAAGGTAAGTCATTAATATATACAGAAATAGGAATGGGCCGAAATCGAGCCCTGAGGACACCGATTAGTACAGGTGACCGGAAGAACTTTTCATTGATAACAATTTTCTGCATTCTATTACTTAAATATGAAATAATAAGTTTAAGCGCTATGTGTTCTTGACACCATAGTACTGTAGCTTCCTGATTAATGTCTCATGGTGAACACAGTCGAGAGCCTTGGAAAGGTCACAAAATATACCAAAAGCATCCTCCGAATTCTCCATGCAAAAAATATGTTTAATAAGCTCAACTCCAGCGTCAGTTGTCGAGCGAATCCTTGTAAAACCGAATTGATTTTATGTAGCAATTTATTAATATTAAAGAAACTTAAGATCTGATCTAAATTATTTTTCAAAAATTTTACTAAATGTTGGTAGTACAGAAATCGGTCTAAAATTGGCGGGGTCTAATGTACTACCAGATTTAAATAAAGGTACGACTTTACTATGTTTCATTAAATCAGAAACACACCAGATTCGACGCTTGTATTAAATATAGTGGCTAGATAAGGTGCTATTATATCTATTATAGATAAAATAACTTTAACGGAAATCCCCATAAGTCTGCCGTTTTCTTAACATCAATTGTTTTAAAATATTTAACGATATCTTTTGGCAATACTCTATGGAATTTAAAAGTATTTGAACAAGCCTTTACATTTTGTTTAAGCAATGATTCGGCGACAGTAGGAGAAGATTTAATTTTGTTGTTGTCAAAAAGGCATCAGTAAAATGTTTCTCAAAAGCCATAGCAACTTCTTGATCAGATCGAGTTAAACTGTTGTTAATATTCAATTGAAAATCCGAGTTGCGGGTTTTGACCTTGCCCGTTCACTATTTATTATTCTCCAGGTCATTTTAATTTTGTTGGATGCAGTTTTAATTTTGTTACTTAAATGTAAAGCCTTAGCTGTAGCACACTTTTAAATATTTTAGAATATGTTTTGACATAATCTCTAAATATAACACTAGTATTATATGATCTTTCATTATAAAGCTCATATAACTTTCGCCTACTTTTATAAATTCTACTGTCGCCCATTCATTAAATGATTTGCGACTGTTAAAGAAAAGTTTTAAAGTAAATATTCTACTAAATTCACAAGTTATAATTTTAAATAACATACCATACAAATAATTAGCACTATTTTAAATGAAAGTGATGGAAGTCTTTTTATTATATTACTTCTAAACCTCTCCAAGCGATGGTCATTTATTGGAACAAACACAACTTTCTTATTTTTCTGTTTTTGTGTATGTAAGGTAATGATACCAACTGTCCACAGTGATCTGAACTTAAATTTTGAATAATTGATTTATGCAAGGGCTTAATATCTGTAAAATATTATCTATACAGGTTGCACTAGGCCCAACAATACGTGTTGGTTCTAAGAATAAATTAACAAGATTATACGATTTAAACAATGATCTAAACTTAATACTAATGGAAGAAGTTTCAAGGAGATTGATGTTAAAGTCTCCACATATTACAACAGACTTGTTCTGTTTACTAGTTTGAGCAAAACTTCTTCCACAATTCTTGAAAATAGTCATAAGTAGCACATGGTCTGTAAACACTTACAACAATGGGTGCTCGACACAAAGCCATTTCTACAGTTCGCTCAACAGAGATCACAATATCCCGTTCTTTATATAATAATGATTTATCTGCTAATATTAAAGGCCACCACGTAAACTTTTTCTCTATTGAAGGAACACCACCTGGTGATTTCTGAAATTAAACATGAATTATAATCTTTAGCCAATGTTCAGTAATACAAAGGATATGTATATTATTACTATTTAAAACAATTCAACTTCAATTCTTTGCCCATCATGCCTTGTATATTTTGATGCACCAGGTGTAAACAATTTTATTACTTATTTGTGGGCTGCATTCAAAATCAATTAAACTCTTATTATTGCTAGATTTGCCTCTATTGTCGCATTTACTAATTTAAATTAGTTGGAACTGATTCAAATTAAATGTCAAATGATTATCATGCTCAATAAAAGCAGTCTTGGTAGCCAAAAACTTGGCTGAGTTAAAAAGTAAATAATAAGATAGCACATTTGTTACCAGTCTTAAATTATATTTGGATAGGTAATACCTATCTTTTGTCCAAAACTTTTTATTAAATTATTTGTGTCAATTAAATGAAATTTGTCATTATTATCACAATTATATGTCAAATTTAAATTATTGTTACATATTAAATTATTCATTTGTATATTAAATTATGTCTTAGATTATTTTCCTGTGGCAATCCCTGTATGTGAGCCAGTGTGAACAAGACAATTTTGTACATTTAAGTTATTAAGTTGTTCAATATATCTTAATAACTGTTTGTTGTTTACACTGCCTCTTCTACTAACAAAAATTATTATTGTACTATTTGGGCAAAATTTAGTATACTATTTTTATTTAGGATGTCACTAAAAGATGCTCCAGGCATGCAGCAATTTGTAATTTTGTCTCTTTAAAGAGTTATTTAAAGTTATGCCTAGATTTTTCCCATGTCATCGCTATACAAATTATATTATTATTGTTAATATTTGAGTAATTTTTTATTTCAAGGTCTCTGCTATGGCACTGTCATAGAGTTTTGGTGGTGTATAATATTGTCAGCACACGACTCCGAAAAGCTGGTATTGAATGTTGACACTCACATTGATGTTTAACTAGGAGTCAAAACGCTCCTCATTATATTTACATGTCTTTACCAGATTATCCATAGCCAGTATGTGTTCTTTTATTTCGTTTTGGGCTGATTTATATTTATTGGACTGGTTTGAAGAGTTAGTAAGTGATAATATTTCTGATTTAAGGCACTCTACGTCAGTCTCATAACATTTTTTATGTTATCACCACAATTGAATACAACTTAAGTTCATATATCAATGCTTGCTTTTCTTTACATAAATTATATTTTTGGTATTAATCTTATTTTTATTAATTTTGTACTTTCCTTATGTATTTATTAACTTTATACTTCTAATTTGATTGCCTCTAGGTCCCATAGCGGTAATGTCGAAACAGACCGACTCATCGACCACGTCCAAATGGCTACAGATTCCTTGCTACAACAGGTCCCATCCACAGAGATCGTGATCTTGGCAATTTAACGCCACCGGACGCAGCTGGACGTTCACTTTTCGAATCGCGGGGATCTGTTTATGACACCTTGGCATTTGGTCTGACACACTGGTTACTTCGCTACGCGGATTCCAGATGTGAAGGATCACTCACCCTTCCCTATTGGACCTTCTGCTGACCTCTCATCCGGACGGATATCAGGTTTCCGTAGATGCCCTCTCGGCTCTTCGGACCATTGTCTGATGCGGGTGTGGTGCTCACGCTTTCCCCTCGCGGTTGCGTTCTGCAGGTTGCCGCCGTGTTTGGCATTACAGGTCGGACGGAATGCGGTCTTTCTTTGCATCCTACCCATGGGAGCGGGTTTGCTTCTCGCCGGATGATCCAGCACTGTGCTGACTCTGCATCACTGCGATGTGGTGTTACAGGGAATGGACAATTATTCATCATCTGTGGTACCCATCGGAGCAGATCACGCGCCTGGACTTTGGTCGCTCCTGTAAGACTGCATTACGCAGTAGTAGGAGTGCTATCAGGCCTGGGCTGCGGCAGCTCAGGATGTAAACACCAGCATAGCAAAATAACTTTGCCTCGGTCCTTCAAAGAGTTATTGCCAAGGCAAAGTCAGAGCACATAGGCAGAATTGGCGAAACTAGTTCGCCTTCTTTCAGGAACCCGTGCATTCTGGTCTCTCCAAGGCTGTCCAAGTTTCTGTGGACATCATTACCATCTCTCTGCACAAGGAGGATGACTCACTGGCCCACGACGCAAAGAAAGCCGACCGATTGAGGCTCCTTTTGCGTCCAACTCGACTCTTGATGACAGGGAACACACCGCCGACCATCCTGCAGTGTGGTGCTCTATGCCTGATGTGCGATTCAGGTGCTCAGTACGCAAAGCAATCTCCCTGAACATCCACAAGTCGGTAGGCCTGATGGAATCCCGTTGTGCTGAGGACGTGCGCTCAGGTTGGCACCGGTTCTAACGCGTCTTTTCGGTACTCCTACTCTAGGCGTTGTCCCGATTCATGGAAGACAGCTTTCGTGCACGATCCTAAAAGAGTAACCGCCTGATCCGTCCAATTAAGGCCTATCGCCATCACTCCTTGTTCTCGAAAATAATGGGTCCATTATTAACTGCCAGCTCATGCGGTGCCTTGAGGAGCACCAGCTGATTAGTGACTGCCAGTACGATTTCCGTCAGGGTCGCTCAGCTGGTGATCTTCTGTTCTAACACATAGATGGGCACGGCGATCGAGGTCAAGGGAGGCATTAGCCGTTGGTTTGGACATAGCGAAGGCCTTCGATCGGGTCTGGCACAAAGCGCTTCTTTGAAGCTTCCTTCCGACGGTGTGCAATTGGATCACAGTTTTCTGGCTGATCGAGACATCAAGGTCGTAGTAGACGGTGCTTGCTCGATTACAAGACTATTAACGCTGGTGTTCCACAGGGCTGCGTGCTATCACCAACGCTGTTTCTTCTGCATATCAATGATATGTTGCAAACCGGTAGCATTCATTGCTATGCGGATGACAGCACTGGTGATGCTCTATACACCAGCCATGCCAATATTTCTCGGAAAACGTCGCCGAGTACCGGAACAAACTTGTGTCAAGTCGAGACTTTGTTGAACAAAGTTTCGGATTGAAACGACTAAATCTAGTCAGTTCAATCCCAGAAGAAACCTGGGATTTGCGCGTTTACTAAAAAGAACCGCTTTGTCGTATCTCCTCAGTTTCAAGGCACTCCCCTTGTTGCCTCAGCCAGTATCGGAATCCTCGGCGTTGACATATCGAGCGACGTGCAGTTTCGTGGTCACTTGGAGAAAGGCCAAATTAGCCTCTAAAAGCTTGGCGTGCTCAGTAGAGCGGGGCGGTATTTCATGCCGGCACACCGCCTGCAACTTTACAAGGCGCAGGTTCGGCCTCACATGGAATACTGTTCCCATCTCTGGGCAGGGCTCCCAGTGCCAGCTCCTTCCCTTGACCGTTCAGCGCAGAAACGGATCGAATCGTCGACGACCGAGTTCTTTCCGATCGGCGACTCACTAGCACTGCGTAGAGATGTTGCATCTCTTTGCGTATTTTATCGCATGTACCACGAGGTGCTCTGAGGTGTTCGGACTAATTCCAGCCGCTCAATTTCACCATCGCATCGCGACAAGACTCGCGATACCATCCATACCATCTGGATGATTGGCGGTCCACCACCATGCGATTTAGAAGATGTTTTCTTCCTCACTAAAACTCCTTCATGGAACCGATTACCACCAGCGATTTTCGGACCGATACGACTAAGGGACCAATAAAGGCCTACTCCTTCTTAAAGGCCGGCAACGCATCTGCAATTCCTGGTGTTGCAGTTGTTCATGGGCGGCGGTAATCATAACATCAGGTGAACCGCATGCTCGTTTTATCTCTGTAAAAAAAAAAAGGCGACCGCTCAGACCCGTCAACTACAGGCCTATCGCCATCACCCCTTGTTCCAAAATAATGGAATCCATTATAAACTGCCAGCTCATGCGGTACGCAGGAGCACCAGCTGATTAGTGACTGCCAGTACGATTTCCGTCAGGGGTCGCTCAGCTGGTGATCTTCTGTTACCTAACACATAGATGGGCACAGGCATGCGATCAGGTCAAGGGAGGCATGGCCGTTGGTTTGGACATAAAACCTTCGATCGGGTCTGGCACAAGCGCTTCTTTCGAAGCTTCCTTCCTATGGGCTTCCCGAAGTTGTCAATTGGATCACCAGTTTTCTGGCTGATCGGACATCAAGGTCGTAGTAGACGGTGCTTGCTCCGATTACAAGACTAATAACGCTGGTGTTCCACAGGGCTGCGTGCTATCACCAACGCTGTTTCTTCTGC
Source organism: Parnassius orleans (assembly GCA_029286625.1). NCBI lineage: Eukaryota > Metazoa > Arthropoda > Insecta > Lepidoptera > Papilionidae > Parnassius > Parnassius orleans. Next base: position 80,428 of record JAGSMP010000851.1, on the reverse strand, counting down.
ATATCAATGATATGTTGCAAACCGGTAGCATTCATTGCTATGCGGATGACACTGGTGATGCTCTATACCACCGGCCATGCCAATATTTCTCGGAAAACGTCGCCGAGTACCGGAACAAACTTGTGTCTGAAGTCGAGTCTTTGCTGAACAAAGTCTCGGATTGAGAACGACTAAATCTAGTCCAGTTTAATCCTCAGAAGACACAAGTTTGCGCGTTTACCGCTAAAGAACCCTTTGTGGTATCTCCTCAGTTTCAAGGCACTCCTTGTTGCCTCAGCCAGTATCGGAATCCTCGGCGTCGACATATCGGTGACGTGCAGTTTCGCGATCTCTTGGAAGAGAGCCAAATTGGCCTCTAAAAGCTTGGCGTGCAGCAGAGCGGGACAATATTTCATGCCGGCACAACGCCTGCAACTTTACAAGGCGCAGGTTCGGCCTCACATGGAATACTGTTCCCATCTCTGGGCTGGGGCTCCCCAGTGGCTCCTTCACTTGACCGCATCCAGCGGAGCGCTCAGATCGTCGACGACCGAGTCCTTTCGATCGGCTCGATTCATTGGCGCTGCGAAAGATGTTGCATCTCTTTGCATTTTCTTTCGCATTTACAGGGGAGTGCTCAGGGTGTTCGGATTAATCCCAGCCGCCACATTTCACGAACGCACATCGCGGCAGAACTCGATACCATCCACCATCTGGATGATTGGTGGTCACCACTGTGCGATTTAGAAGATGTTTTCTTCCTCCTTTAACTTCCTTGTGGTTTACCACCAGCGATTTTCCGGACCGATACGACTTAGGGACCTTAAAAGAAAGCCTCACTCCTTAAAAGGCCGGCAACGCATCTGCAATTCCTCTGGTTCCCCTGGTGTTGCAGTTGTTCATCAGGCGGCAGTAGTCACCACCATCAGGTGAGCCGCATGCTCGTTTGCCCCCTCTCCTATAAAAAAAATGTAGATTATTAACGTCAAATCAATGTACTAATTTTGATATGTCATTACTCACTTCGTCACATAAAAATGAATGACGTTTAAGTTTAAAAATCAAGGAATTATCATCAGCAAATAAAACTATATCATGATTGTCCCCTAGAAGGAAAGTAAAGTCATTAATATAGACTAGAAATAAGAATGGGCAGAGATTTGAGCCTTGAGGGACATCTATTAGTACAGATTACCCGGAAGAACTTTTACCATTGATAATAACTTTCTTCGTTCTATTACTTAAATATGCAATAGTAAGTTTAAGGCTGGTGAGTCCAAATTTTCACCTTCCTTTCCTTGCCATATTTTATAGTTTTGTTATTTTGCAATTATACCTCTTGCGATATAACGCTATCTGGTTTTAAATAAAAATCTGTGAAACTTATATTTAAGAATACTTTAACTAAATAACAAGCTGCTTAAAGACAGATTGGGAAGAATAAGATAAGTAAGCGCGTCTATGCAATAACGGCGCGATAAGAGCATACACTGTAGGAACAAAGCGATTATAGCTATAAAAAATTATAATTTTAGTGTATGTTTGTTTATTAAATTTTTGTTGCGGACTTATTTATTATATATTGTGTATTTTACTTATTAATTGTTTTACTTTTATGCTGACTGTGTTTTTATTGTGAATTTGTATTCTTGTGTTAATTATATTATTTTATCGTTGTATTTTATACAATAAAGTTGTACAAAACGGAAGTTCAAGTGCAAATTAAGATGATTCCTAATGTAATGCTCAAAATTGTACCGAAATTTATAAATGTTTTTATTCCCAAATGTGAGTACATACTAAATAAATATCCGATGAAAAAATTTTGTATGTAATGTACGCGATAACGAGTAGACTCGTAGGCGACGCAGCAGTGTTCTTTAGCGAACGTAAAGATATTCAATCGTGGGAAGACTTTAAAGAACTATTAATTCAACATTTTGAAGACCCTAGGAGTGAAGAGTATATTGCTATAAAACTTGAAAGTTTGCGTATCAGAAATAACGAATCATATTTACATATCTGTTATAGTGTTACAAGCATGGGATTCGAGACAATTAAAAACTGCCGAGTGAATTACCAAAATTGAAACTTTAATTACATAACACTAATTACCACTTAAAACCACACTAATAACAAAATACAATTGTTCATAAATGTCACAAGTGATCACTTTAGTTCGCAGTTGTATCGCTTCGAAGTATTCGCTTGTATTACCAATTCAACACTGCCACGAGTCGCGGTCTATACCAGCATTATATAGGGCCTCAAATATTTCCAGAACCTTCTAATGTAGAAACATCTAGAATGTTCGAGTACATGGTCCCGACTGACTAGGTGTCGATAGTTCTAGAAAGTTCTTCCATGGAAATTTCTAGAAGGATCTTGACTCTCCTTGTTCTGCTACTCGGTACTAGAAGGTGCTAGTGGTAACTAGTGTCGCCATGTACAATTGTGGCGCGCAACACTGCCCCTTCCTAAGACATGCTAGTCCCGAGCATTATCGGCCTCATAATAACGCGCCAGTCAATCCACATGGACGATCTTAGGAGTACATTTTGCACCTTTCTGTATCCGGTAGGTTTCGTCATTGATCCTTGTCACAATCCGGTACGGTCCGTCCCATTTAGCTTGAAGCTTAGGAGATTTCCCATTTGCTGCGAACTGGATTGTGCAACCACACTAGTGAACAATTGTCGAACCCTTTGTTGTTCATTTTGCTGTCATACCGGGTTTTCATCTTTTCAGACATTTGCTGGCCCGATTGTCTGACGTGCTCATTAATGTCATTCATTTTGTTCCGCAAGTCATTTGCACAATCAGTTATTCTACGGGGGGCATCAGGTGGTATCCCGGTGATCAGGTCTGCAGGCAGCCCTCATTCTCTTCCAAAGTTTGCAAAAACTGGTATCACTGATGTACTTTCGTGAACAGCGCTTCGATATGACAACAAAAACGGTTGTTTGTGCTTGTCCCAGTCTCGTTGCCAAATTTTCACAACTTTTGCTATGTATCTCTCCAATTTCTGATTAAATGATTCAATCATTCCATCAGATTGGGGGTGGTAAGAAGTTGTTCTTGTTTTATGAGTACCCATAACTCGGCAAGTTTCCTGGAATATTTGAGTTAGTAAGGTAGGACTTCATGAACTAGTTTATCTGCAACTCTTGAAGCTTCTTGATTTCTGGCCACTTAGTGAAGTAATCCATCACAACCATGAAATAATTGTTACCACTTTCACTTTCCGGAAACGGCCCCGCAACGTCAAGGGCTATCCTCTTCCATGGTGCACTAACATTGTACAATTTCAATGCACCTCTACTACGAGTCTGAGATTCCTTTACAGCCGCGCAACTTGTAAATTTGCAACACCAGTCCTCGACATCGTCACGACAGTGGACCCAGTAAAACCGTTCTCGGATCTTCAGTAGAATTCGTTTAACTTCCAGATGGCCTCCTGAACAACCATTATGGTACAGCTGTAGAACATCCCATACTTTGCTTTAAGGGACAACCTTTTGCAAATGACTGTCTCCTCGATTTCCCATTTGCGGCTGGGACTCAATCCTGAATTAGCAAGCTGTCCCATTGGGCCCAATAGCATTGCATCACCAGCTTTCTTGCAGATCGGAGCATCAAGGTCGTTGTATCTCCTCAGTTTAAAGGCACTCCCCTTGTTGCCTAAGCCAGTATCGGAATCCTTGGCGTCGACATAACGAGTGACGTGCAGTTTCGTGGTAACTAGGAAGAGAAGGCTAAATTGGCCTCTAAAAAGCTTGGCGTGCTCAGCAGAGCGGAACAGTATTTCATGCCGGCTCAACACCTGCAACTTTACAAGGCGCAGGTTCGGCCTCACATGGAATACCATCTCTGAACTGGGGCTCCCCAGTGCCAGCTCCTTCCACTTGACGGCATCTTGCGCAGAGCGGCTCGAATCGTCGACGACCGAGTCTTTTCCGATCGGCTCGATTCATTGGCGCTGCGAAGAGATGTTGCATCCCTTTGCATTAATTATACGGATTAATCCCAGCCGCCAAATTTCACGAACGCACATCGCGGCAGAACTCCCCATACCATCCACACCATCTGGATGATTGGCGGTCCACCACCAATTTAGAAGATGTTTCCTTCCTCGCACAACTTCTTTGTGGAATCGATTACCACCAGCCATTTTGCCGGACCGATACGACTTAAGGACCTTCAAGAAAAGAGCCTACTCCTTTTTAAAAGGCCGGCAATGCATCTGCTATTTCCCTGGTTCCCCTGGTGTTGCAGTTGTTCATGGGCGGCGGTATCTATCAAATTTACGTGACCAGTATATTAACCATATATTGATCTTTCTAAATGTTTAACTATAGGCCATTTAATAAATTTATGGCGTGATCGTCTTACTTAGGACCCTTATTTACGTTGTGTTCGTATAGTAACTTAGTTCTTTTAGGTGCTTCTTGGAAGAATGAATATTCACTAGAGAAATCGAAAGCTGCTGGTAGTGCTTTATATGCTAAAGAACCTCGTTCGCGAAGACAGAGCTCAAAAAAGGTTATGAACGTTAAATCGTCCATATTTCCTTTTATCAGGTTCACAATAGTCAATTCCTTATTAAGTAATCCCCTCCAGCTTGAAAAAGGCTCACAATATTTATATCAAATACCAGATACAAGGGTTTCGCTCTCCCACATTTTTTTTTAAATGTGGGGTAGGCACACGGCTCCACACAGGCCGTGTGCGGTGAGCGCCAACCCAACCAACCAACGCGCTCCCCCGAAGGGGACGTTAAGTTGGGAACTGGACCGTAGTCCACAGCAAAATAACTGGCGTACCAGTAAAAGAGGACTTTGCCCCTTGGTAGTGAGTAAGCACAAAACATCGACCGAAGTCGCGCATTTCAATGCCTGTAAACGCCACATAGAATACGATTAAATCTAGCCACAGTGAATGTACGTCACACGGATTAGGCAACAATAGGCACACTGGCCATAAAAAGCCGTCCATGAGCGCCACCACCTGCTAGACTCGATTCCACCAGGAAGTTGTGCGAGGAAGAAAACATCTTCTAAATTGGTGGTGGACCGCCAATCATGCAGATGGTGTGGATGGTATGGGAAGTTCTGTTGCGATGTGCGTTCGTGAAATTTGGCGGCTGGGATTAATTCAGTTCATCCCAGTTCAGTTTTTGAATATTAATTTTTTTTGGTCCCATTTACGCAGAAGAGAAGACTTCAAGATACTGTATATCTTGAAGTCTTGCAGTAGTATACTTGGGTTTGGATTTAATTTTATTAATTATAGAATCCCAAGCAGATGGCAGCACCCATCCATTTGCTCTATTGAAATTAGGATATTTTTTTTAATTTCAATAGCCTCGCGTATCATCCTTGATAGGAATTGGTGTTCTTTTGCGAGGATTTGTGGTCTATCATGACTGATGTAATGGCGGGGACGACCTTAAACATGTTCAGAAACTGCAGACTTCCCAGAGCGTCGGTGCCGCACGTCAACTATATGTTCTCTCACGCGGGTTTTAATAGATCTTTTGTTTGTCTATATAAGAGATCACATTCGCAATCAAGCTTGTACACTCTACATCTTGTAGAGGGATATTACACTTGACGGATGGTAAAAATTGACTAATCTTCTTCGGCGGCTTGTTTATGGAAGCTCGCTTCAAGATGTAGCCAACCTTGTTTGTGACTCCTCTGACATAGGGTAGTACAACAGGCACACGATCGACTGTGGCCGGCTTCACTTGTTCACTGTGACGTAGGTGCGGGACCCGAAGCTAGTTGTCTTGCAATACTTGCTCGACGTGTTGAAGCTCGGGGGCCAGATGTTTTCTGTCACAGATCCCTCGTGCTCTCTGAAACAAAAATTTTCCCACGGTAGCTAACTGTGTGATGATGGTGCGTTTCACCATTTAAATATCGGTTGGTGTGGGTCGTTTTCCTATACACTGTGTGACCAATAGTGTTATCACGATTTCGGATGACTAAAACATCTAGGAAATCTAAAGAATTGTTTGCCTCTAACTCCATTGTAAATTTTATTTTAGTCTATGGAATCAAAGTGGTCTAAAAATGCAGTTACATTGTCAGATGGTAAAATCGTGATAGTGTCGTCTACGTACCGCATGTAGAATCTTAGATTTATAGAAGCAGTAAGAAGGGCTTTCTCCTCAAATTCCTCAATCAATATGTCGGCGACTATGGGAGATACAGGTGAGCCCATCGCCACACCATCTACATGCTTGTAGAACTCCTCCCTCCACAATAGATAGGCAGTGTTTGTGTAATATTGCATATTCTGCAGGCATGTTGTTTTATTCTAGCTTCCTGGTTACAATTGAGATGCAGTGATTAAACATCAAAACTGCCCATAATTTCAATGTCAGCGAGATGTAGGTATTTTATCTCACAAAAAAATGGTACGAATCCTTTGCGTGTGCTCTGGTGGGTCCTCTCAGCGGTGACAAAATTGTGTTGCCAAGTGTTGAGCCAACTTATAAGTTGGTGAATCAATCTGGGTCACTATGGAACGTAGTGGAGCGTTTGGTTTGTATATTTTCGGTAACCCATACAACTTCAGTGATTTGGTACACAGTGGTTTTATCGAATTTACATCGAGATTTAATTTTTCGTAGTAATTTTTTATTAGATCGCTAGTTGTTTTAAGCATATTGGTTGTAAGGTCTGTTTTGACCTTTTTGTACGTACCTTTGTCCGATAAAAGTTGTTGTATTTTAAAACTTATAATCTGACGTATCCATTACTACCGTAGCATTTCCTTTATCTGCGCGGAGAATCGTGGGCTGTGGTCTGTTACATAAGTAGTACAACGCTTTAATCTCGTCATTGGAGAGATTTAGTTTCGGCTCTGAACATCTACGTAACAAAGACGAAATTTCTTGTATGTGTGGCCAAATCTTCCTTCCCATTGTTTTTATTAATTCCATTTCATCCTGAACCATCGTTTTCCGAACGTTATACTGCTTGGCGATTCGGATAATGTATACACCGAATAATAGGCATGATCAACTTACTATTCTGTAAATACTGATTGAGATAGTATTTGTATAATTTTAACAACCATTGTAAGTGAATTGTGCAACCTTACCTTTACCCTTGACCCAAAAAAATTAAAAAAAAAATCGAACGGCCAGTAGAAGAAACCCGTAAAACTAATAAAGACAAAGAATATCACAAATATTATAGCTGGGTCGCACAAGTTTGGTCACTTGCATAATTAAAATAAAAAAATATATACATATTAAATGAAGAACAATATATTAAATACGTATGAAATAATATTATTATAAATATTTTTCGATCCATTGTGTATGTGGAATACAAAATAAACTGGATTTTACCTCATACAGTAAAAATTCAATTTTTCTCAATATTGACCTACTGGCCTAATTGACTTTTCCATAAAATACTTTTGCAAACTGATGTTATTACGTAGTATATTCAATTACTAAAACGAGAGTATTTTTATTTCTTTTTCTTATACCCCAGTAACATGAAATAATAGGTTGTTTAAAAGACTCATTTCATTTCATATATGACTTGTTATGCTTTTGTTTATTTCTGGGATGCTTCATGCCATTCTCAGACCGCAGATCGGTGGTTACTGGTGCGACCTTAATGCCGGTGGATTATGTATGCTTGTGTACGTAAGGAAGAGTGACACCCGTGCATACGATATAACCTCTCATACCGGTGCGATGTAATGCTAACGTACTATACACTTGCACGTTTTTTCAAAACTTTCGAACTTACCAATAGGCACCAAAATATTGAAAGTCACAGTATAGGAAACGAAACGGATGAGATTGTAGCACGTTTTGCTCGTTAGTCTGTGGCTGTATTTGAATGGACACCATGAACACCTGCAGCCAACTTCAAAGAAAGAATTCTACAGATGCGTTGTCATCTCTGTGAACTTTTTTTATAGAATAATATTGACAAACAAGCTCACAGTCCATCTGATTGTAAGTGGATACTGTGGCCGACCCTTATAAAAATATCCATATAATAATGCCAGCAGTATTATTATATGGATATTTGTACGGGTTTGAATGGATTGTTGTAGATATCTGTAGTTCAGCTCAGTATTTCACACTTGTCATAGTTTCATAGACATAAACCCTTTCAAGAAGGCACTAGCTTATAGACATACGAGATGGATGTATCAGTCTATCGAGACCTTAAAATTTCGTGCCTTTTTCAATTTTTCATCTCTTTCCATTACAACACACACGGACGGCTATAGTATTTAAGGCGTACCACCTACAGGCATAATAGTATGAACGTTACGCGTCGCGTATAAGAGGCGCGTCAGCTATTTGTTTTTAGAACGAAGTTCCTTATCGCACGGTACGAATTTGACAGATGGGGTTTAGGCGAGAAAAAGTGTAAGATTTTTCCGTCATGACCCCCTTTCTATAGTGTGATTGAGATGGAATAATATCCATCTCCCTCGCACTTTTTCTTATCTTGCCATGAAAGGAATATTATTTTAAATGAAGCTTCATTTTAATAGACGCTAGTATTCATTAATTTGTATTTGTTAATCAATAATATAATACGTTCAATAATAATATACTACGAAAGGAACTTCGTTCCAACCGAATGTTCCACGACACTCACGCGTGTTTTTTTTATAGAATATGGGGTGACAAACGAACACACAATCCTCCTGATGGTAAGTCCTGTAGCCCATAGATATCTACATTTGTCCTCGATTAAGAATCGAAATGCAGATGCGTTATCACCCATGAGGACTTATATGGAATGCCTTGTTTCTAATAAAAAAGGTCTCCGGTTCTCTACACTCACCATACAAAACACAGCAGCATTAAGCTGCTATTTTACGTTGGTATTCTGTGAGAGCGTGGTCCTATCCGGTCGAGCCGATCCATTTATGCTACAACAATAATATAGCATCAGCGTGGCTCTACCACGTGTAAGCCGACTTCCAAAAAGAAGGTGGTTTGCAATTCAGCTGTATGTTCTTTTTTACTAATGTAAATACTCTTTTTAACCAATACTAATGATTCTATTTTAAACTTCAGGGCTCCTATCTTAATGTGAAGAAAATTCCATACCTAATGATGAAACAACAGGACATTATTTTTTTAATGTAACTATTAAGTCGATATTCTAGTTGTTACTTAGAACTTTGATGTTCCTTAGTCCACTATAAGGGTCAAAACATTAAAAATTTACTAAAAAGTAAAAGCCTATTTCAAAAAAGCTTCTGAAGTTAGGGCTTTAATTCTTTTGAACACTTAGCACCGACTTTAGAAGCTAGTGGAAATTATTCTATGGTTTTAAGTTAACTATTTGCAATCGGCTTTTACCTTTAACTAAAAGTTTATTGCTTACCTTAGATCAAAGCAACTGCGCTCGCAAACTTGAGTCTAGGTGGCGTAGAGGCACTCAAGTCTCAATTTTACTGCAATATTAAGCTCAACTTTGCAGTGGGCGACTTCTCTTATGTTGCATAAATAACGCGATTATAACACGGTAGTAGGCATGCTAATTTAATACATAAATCATATCATTTTAATAATTTAGTAAGGAGTGGAGTAACATTATAATTGTAGTGTAGGTGAAAAACGAGCACGCAGTCCACCTGATGGTAAATGGTTGCTGCGGCCCATAGACATCTACATCAAACAAAATGCAGATGCGTTGTCACCCGTGAGGACTAAAATGGAATGCCTCATTTCCAGTAAAAAGGGTCTCCGGTTCTTAACACTCACCATACTAAACACAGCAGCGTTAAGCTGCTATTTGACGCTGGTATTATGTGAGGGCGTGGTCCTTCTCCGGTCGAGCCGACCCATTCGTGCTACAACTATACTCCTAATATAGCTGCAGCATGGCTCTACCTTATTTTTATTATTTATTATTATGTTACTCCTCCAATTATACCGTAAAGTTACGCTTTGAGTAAAGTGACTTATTCGTAAGCTCATCAAAGTTTTCTATTAAGATAAACGTTAATAAAAGGAATGTTTTTGACAAAATTCCTAAAAATAGCTTTAATCTCTTACCGATAAATATCTTTAAGAGATTGTTTAAATATATTTATGGAATGAAACTAATTTTACAGAATTTATCGTGCTTAATTTTAATTTTTTTAATTCCCGACGTTTCGGGTACTTTACAGCACGTCCTGATGTCATAGTTAACGAAATCTACCTTCAACTTATAATTATTAATTTTTGGTCCGATCTACGCAGAACGAGCTTACAGTATCTTTAAATTAAGATACTATAAGCTCGTTGTGCGTAGATCGGACCCAAAACGTCAGGAATTAAAAAAAAATTATACGTGATAAAATCCGTAAAATTAGATTTTTGTTGTAGTGTTCGCGTAAATATAAGAAATCATCATGTAAATATATTTAATTGTACTCATGCATATTATATTTTAATTCACTCATAAATTCACCTTTTTACTCAATATTTTTTTTTATAGAAATGGCTGCAAATAACGGATATTCTATAAAAAAATATTAGGTCTGTAGCATATGCTGTAAAAAGGATTAGATGCCTTAAATGTGTTGTAACAGCTAGATTAGTTTATTTTATATATTTCCATAGCATAATGTCATATACAATCTTGCTAAGGGATAATGCGACTGACATTGAAACTATCTTTGTTTTGCAAAAGAGAGCCATAAGAGCAAATTATAATCTAGATCCAAAGGAAACCCTTAGAGAAAAATTTAAAGAAATAAATATATTAACTTTGGCCTCGCAATATATTTACAAAAATTTAATGTATGTACACAAAAACAAAAATAATTTTATTAAAAATAGTGATGTGCATTTTGTAAATACTAGGAACAAGCACAAGTTAGTCATAACAGTTACTCGACTCCAAAGAGTCAGTAATTCCTTCATGGGGCAGTGTATACTACGCTTTTACAACAAAGTCCTAGAAAATATGCAGACCTTATCTATCAAAAGGTTTAAAATATTTATGCCAAAATTGTTTAGTAACGGTTATTATACTACTAAAGAGTACATGATTGAGAATAACCCCTGGGAATGAGGTGATCGCTAGCATGCTGTTTCTAAATGTTTTGTCAATATAATATTTTATACAATTAAATATGAAAACATTTAGAAGCAGCATAGTAGCAATCACCTAATAATAATTGCCGTTTGTATCCCCATCATTCCCCATGTCTTAACAGATCGTCCGACAGGACGGGGAGCGCATTACACTCCATTTACCAGTTTGAGGCTCCCCTCGAGAATAGTCGAGAAGAAGTCGGTTTGGCATCTTAAGTATAATGAAATATTATCTGCAATTAATCGATTTATGGCTATTAGATTATCGAATCGGACGTGTTGCTCATATAATATTACATCCCATTTAAGCACATCTTATGCTCTGTTCAGATAACGTATGTTATTGATTATTCAAATGAATACTTCAATATCTCCAGTCACTGAACTGTACGTACTAACCAGCAATATTATAACCATAATATCTGATTCATAGTACACGCGCTATTCGAACTACGGTTCAGTTGAAGGTCTACTTTGATTTTATTGTGTATATTCCGTACACTAAGATAGAGCTGTAGATCGCAACCATATGCAGTACTACTTTTATTGGAAATCGTAACTTTTAATCAAATACTAAAGTTTTCATATATTATTTTGTAGTACACAAATTTGATTAAATTTAACACGTGGTAGAGCCATGCTGCAGATATTTTATAGTTGTAGCACGAATGGATCGGTTCGACCGGGGAAAGACCACGCTTTCACAGAAAACCAGCGTAAAATATCAGCTTAATGCTGCTGTGTTTCGCATGGTGATTGCAGAGAATCGGAGACTCTTTTTACTAGAAACAAGGCATTCCATCTTAACTCTCAGGGGTGACAATGCATCTGCATATTGATTCTTAATCGAAGATAAATGTAGATATCTATGGGCCGCAGCATCCACTTACCATCATAGACTGTGTGCTCGCTCATTACCCTTATTCTATAAAATAAATAAAAAAATGAGGCACAATAACAGCAAGCATTATGAAGTAATTTGAAATAAACCTTCAATTGCTTATTCCAATGACATGTTATGTACAGCTTATTAATGTTACAATAAAACAAATTAATTAATTAATAGAACAACTTTGCGGATATCCGTTGTATTATCGCCTGTGTAGGATCTATTCATGTGATGCTATAAAGATTTGAGATGATCAAAGACCATTTATTTCATCAATTTTTCGTTTTTCAAATAAAAACTGTCCTAATTTTCGGATAAAGTATAGCCTAGATCACTCCTCGCCTCTCTATCTGTTAGTGAAGTTTAATTACATTCAGTTTAGCCATTGTGACGATTAGCCTAGACAAACATTTCGCTTGGTGACAGACAGATTTTTTTTGTAAATTGGATAATCATGTTTTGGTAGCATGCAAATAACTCCCTTAGCTCAAATAAAGGCTCTTATTTTGATATTACAGACTGACACTTCAATTTTATCATTATATGAATTGTATGTAGTCTGATAATGTAAATTATTAAGAATAAGTCAAAAACTATTGATCAGACCTTGATCAAATTTATATAGGACCACATGGGAGCTTTCAAATAAAAAAGAATTATCGAAATCGGTTCACCCAGCAAAAAGTTATGAGGTAACACACGTAAAAAAAAACATACAGTCGAATTGAATACCTTCTCCTGTTGAAGTCGGTAGAAAAGTGACGTCTACTGCAGTTATCAAGTAAAAACACTTCCAACCTTATCAGGATATAATTAATAAAAATAAAAATCAGGATTAATTAATTGAAATAAGCGAAGCAACTTCTCAGCAATCTTGTAACTCAATTTTGTGGGTGTAATTTAATTATGCATTAATATAGAATATATATTTTATTAAAATAAAAGTGAAAAACGAAATTTCAGTCTACCTGATGGTAAGGGGCTTCTGCAGACCATGGACACCAGCTTGCATGCAAACAACTTTTAAGGAGACTGAAGATGCGTAGTCTTTACTGAGGACTAAGATGGTAATTGCACTGGCTCTCTATATCCTTCACGCACTGCTGCTTAAAGGCAAAATAGGTAAGAGTTTGTAAGACCTAGGGAGACTTCTAGGTAGAAAAGGATTCTTACCACCTAGTGAATTGTTTATAATTTATGAAGTATCTAATAAACCAAACTACAGTAGTGGTCCTGTATGACTAGGCTGTCCATTAAAAGTTATGTAATAACCTGAATTTATATATACGGAATGTGTACAAGCGTACAACTGAGGCTAAAGCTAGATATACACCCCCTTCTGGACATAGGTCTTATGTCTTCCCGAGACGAGAAGCAGGGAACCACCGCGTCGCTTCAATGAGTGTTGGGGGATATGACATGTCCTAGAATTTAATTTTTAGATTGCATGTAGCCTAACGATGTTTTCCGTCACCGTCGAGCAAATAGTAAATCTGCGCTTAAAATTACAATTAACAACTGTATTGGTACGGGCGAGAATCGAATAAGTAATACGGTATGTGGGGACTGAGGTAACATTTCAACGGTATCTCAATTCCCACAATTGTCAAGCGAAAAGAACAATGTTGATAATGTCGATAAATTTAATAATGTTAACATTAATAAATTAATTGACATCAATTAATTGATGATTCATTAATTAATTTTTTTAAAGTAACATAAATTAATTAAATTATTTTTTATATTAAAGTGTGACAAACGCGCACTCAGTCCACCTAATTGTAAGTGGATACTGATGCCCATAGACATCTACATTTATCCCCGATTAAGAATCAAAATGCAGATGCATTATCACCCCAGAGGACTAAGACGGAATACCTCGTTTCCAGTAAAAAGGGTCTCCTGTTCTCAACACTCACCATACGAAACACAGCAGCATTAAGCTGCTATTTTACTCTGGTATTCTTTTAGAGCGTGGTCCTACCCCGGTCGATCCTAACCACGTAATAACATAATAAGAATGGTTAATGCGAAGAGAATTTTGAAAAAAACAACTTACTTCCAGTCTCAAAGATGGTACTTGCCGAGGCGGCGGCAAGATCGGCTTTGCTTTTATTTTCATTATTTTTCATATAAAAATAAAAACGAATTCATTAATGTTTTATAACAAGACCTCAAAAATACTAAGCTTTTAATTTTATGTGACTTTTATGTTTTTTCAATATGGAATATCTGAAAACTACACATTTAAATAGCTATACGGGGTTATCACATTAAATAAAAAATCTTATCCTACATAACGTTATTTGAACATACACAACTTAAAAAAATATATAACAATTAACATTCTAGTCGCGGTAGCCCTTTTTTCGTTTTTTGCCTAATTACCTATGAATGGGAAAGTGTAGGTAAATCATTACCTATGTCGATGCCGCGTGAGCACTGCGCACCTGCTGCACCATTGCCGCTTTTACAGGTCACTTCAAGTCAGTAAACTGATATTATCAAGGTGATTTATTTTGTGTCAATTTTTACGCTATTTAATTTGTTTGAATGATGCATTTTTTTATTTTTGGTAGGATTGTTTATTTTATTATTTTAACCGACATGTATTAACTTGTATTTACCGCTGTGTTATTTAATGTGATAACCTAATCGCCACCCAGTATATTGGCATCTTAGTTTTTTTTATCCAGCCAAATATGATACAGGTTTCTGTCTTCACGCATCACTTGTTCGTTTGTTCAATTTTTATAAAGTGATTTTGTTTTTGCGCAATAATTACATTTCAGTACTTAGTGCCGACTTTTGGTGACGTAAGAGAATAAACTACCCCATATAATTTCGTGGAAGTAGTAAGGGCTACAGAAGGGAAACTAATCCAGGAGTTATCTAGCAGAATCTTCAACACTCAACTCAAAATAATTAAAAAATAACTGCGGCTGCCATCGTGCCACCCACACGTGACAACTATGGCGAATATCATCCCTATGAGGCAATCTATGGGGAGACCCATGTTCAGTAGTTTACTTTTGTGTTTACTAGCGTTTAATTAATGAATGAATGATTGAAGGATTTACAGGGGTTGAAATAGGTAAACAATACAGCAACGTCGCCTAAGGCTAACGACTCTATCATCTGATTACAATGTCTACAATGCAAAAGTGAATAGACTTTGCCCAGCTAAGTACTGACTTCATCATCTTCGGCTACATCACCACTTAGGATCTGATGAGATAGTAGTCAAGTACAGGCTAATAATAAATTTAAATAATATTTATAATTATTAGTATTATTGGGGTATTTATAGAGTATTCTCATATGTTTGGGCTGAATAAATATATAAAAGAAAGTAATATACATTAAATATACTTACATAAATAAATAAAAGCCCAACCAGGCAGGGGAGACCCGTTTGGTCTCCCCTGCCGAGGGTTAGGGCGAAAAGGAAAGAAACCGGCGGACAATGCGGGCGGTATCGAAGAGCACTGCCTTCTGCATTTGAACCTGGAGCGGTCCGTCATGGAGTCCCGGTCGCCTCAGATGACCTGAGAGGCTGACCGGGATTAGTCCGTTCGCAGAGACTACTACAGGAGTAATGTCTGTCGGCAGATCATTCCATATTTCGGTAACCTCGTGAGCCAGGTCCAGATATTTTGTTTTCTTATCTGTTTCGGCTGTATAAATATATAAATGAAAATGATAAGTATACATAAATAACAATAAAATAAAATAAATACCTAAAGAATACATAACTAAATAAAAACGCAACCAGATGGAAGCCTTCGGCAGGGGAGACCAAACGGCCGAGGGTTAGGGGGAAAGGTAAACCAGCGGACAATGCGTGGAGCGAGGAGCACCGACTTCTGCCATATTTTTATTAAAAATTGTAAAACTAATTTTACAAAAATGTAGGAAAACGTTACATAAAATTAAATTAAAAAATATATGGATGCGGTTATCTAAGCATAATCTAGATGATCTCAATTCAAAATATCTGGATAGAAGGACAATATTAATTTAATTTTTTTTTTAATTTTTAAAAGATGAAGGACCTTCAACTTGCAACTGTCCTTCTTGTTTATTTTAATTGAGCTTAAAGTAAGAAAAATAATAGAATATATTATAGTGCTTTACCTTCCTTTGCTAAAAGTATCCTTTAAATATCATTAATTAGTCATATTTTAATTGGGGCTGACCGTAACGTTGCGCTCTTGTCCCTGACTTCGATGCAATTTTTATTGCTGTCTCCTTTGAAACTATTTCTCCAACTTATATTAGCAACACACCTGCTATGCCCTTCCAATTGGTATTGTAGTTGTTCATGGACGGCATTAGTCACTTACAATCAGGTGAATAGAATGCTCGTTTGCCCCATTATTTAAAAAAAATCTTATTTAAAAATCATGCCACTATTTTGATTGAGGACGTAACTAATGTAACACGTGACATTAATCGCGTGGTGGCAACATAAGAAAATCCATCATCCCATTCCTTCCAGTGGGTGTCGCAAAAGGCGATGATTAGAAAGAAACGCCATAAAAATATAATGGCTATCGATAGGATGGCTGTATAACTACTTTGTCAGACGTGAAATACCCAGAACACAGGTGGGCAGCAGCCAAGGGTGAGACGTCCAGCACTGCAATTGTCAATTCGTCTGCAATCGTAATAAAGTAAATCCTCCCAACAACGAGATGCCATCAATGGATTTTACAGGTCGATATACAATATGAAGGACAAGTGACATATAAATTTTATTGATGTTTGCCTTTGAATTGTGTAAATTTAACAGCAACTTTTAAGCTTGGTCGTCGAATGCATTAGTGCTTTCCTAGATTTATATTTTTTTTATTCAAAATACAAAACTAACTGGTACACAAAAAAATAAATTCTTTTTGCCCTCTAGCAGAAAACAGGTAACTTATTTAATCACTGGTGGTCTATCAACTAAAAATTACTATAAGTTGTAATTAGTATGTTAGATTTATAAACAAATAAAATAAAAGTTAAATTATTAAAAATTTATTATTTAAAATTAAAATTATTATAAATTTATTAGTTATTAATGACCTCAATCATAAAATGAGATGATTTTTACCCAACTGCACCAGAAGGGGGTAATGTTTTTCGAGAGTACGTTATTTAGGTATATCTATATTTTTGGCACCCTCTGTAGCCTAAACGGCTGGATAGATTTTAACATATGAGGTGTCTTTACATTTTTCTTAATTGTGGCAGTAACATAGGCTATATAATATTTATATATTGCATCTCCAAATACAAAAAAGGCATGGGAATGTTTTTTAGTTAAATTTTTAAGGAGTTTAGTTTTAAATTAATGTTTTAACCATTAAGCTTCTTTGGGAAATGCTTAAAGGTAATTTTAGAAAATACTGGTTGCTCTCTGGCTTTTCACTAAATGAGAACAGGAATAGGGAAAGCGACAGGAATAGAGATAATCATATTATTTAAATATTCATGTTTATATTAATATATATACATATATTAGTTATATTGCAATCTTGAAAACTGCTCTAACGATTTTTATGAAATTTTGTATTAAGATAATCTTTGATTTTCCAAGTTTATCAAGATAGTTTTCATCACTGGACTTTATTTGGTAACGCCGAGTAAGTTTGGAAGCCCAGTACTTAATACGTAGTTTAAGAAAACAATAACCAACGATCATTAGTTAGAACGTTAAATATTTACCTTTGCTTGTTTGCCTCACAACTTAGTTTTAATACTATTTTCATTAGTTGGCAAACATGGCATGAACACAATGGATAGGTTGGTATTTATTTTGATCTGGAAATAATTTCAGTGTTTGTGCGATACTAAAATCGTTAGTAAAGAAAGAAAAATATTAATTAAAATTCTATAAGAAAAACTACCAGGCGAACAGACCATATTAAGACAAATAATAAACTACATATTTCTTAATCAATTAAATTCTTTTAGGCCGTTAAAATAAATTAATACTTATCTGGGGCTCAGTTCTGTATCTCGACGTTCCATCAATACTCGAACAATACATATACGACCTAATTTCGGACTAATCATTTGCGCAGGACAGGAATATAGTGCACGAATTATGAACACAGAAATTATTAATTATTCTTAAAATTAAATTAGAAATTATTAATTATGAGCGCAAGGACAGTTGCACGATTCATTCCCTCACTCTCATAGTCCGATAGGACGGCAATCTGACACGACCACATTTTTACACGTGGTAGAGTTACGCTGCAGCTATAATACATCTTACAAATAGATTCACAAAATAAACTTTCCTCTTTGAGCACATCAATCGGTAGTGCCATACTGCACCTATACAACGTGTTACAAAATACCCCGTAAAAAATATAATTAATTATCAAATCCAAAAATTTTGTCAACCCTAGTAAGCTGTCATGTCAGGGAACCAGATTATTTAACAGAAAAGCCTACGTACCTATTTTACCTAATAATTGTCTTCTTTAATAGTTTTTTTTATTTTTCATTCATAAATGTTTGCTCAATACAACGATGTCATTATACTCAAGTACTGGCTTCAAGAATGTCAAGTTGGAAAAAAAATATGTTGTCAATTTCAAATCTTTTAATAGATATCCTACAACTGTTTCGAGTTTTTTTCCAACATTTTTGCAAAATAACGATGCTTAACTCGGAATATCACGGTATGATGTTATGCGTAGGCCATGAAGATAGCAATTTAAATCGTGCTCGAACTGTATCTGCAACGATTTAGTCCCAGAGGGAATTCTTCGTGACGACAATCGTCACCTTATTACTATCGCCGTACACAGGAGCTGATACCTCCGATTTTGCAACCCAGGAGGAACTTCTGCGAGTGGTACCTCAGGCAGTTAGAGGAAAACACTAATTACGTAAACTATGTTCTTTGGACGGTCGAGGAAATATTCACGAGGTCAGGACTTTCAAATATTCATAACGATCTGGGCTGGTGTGAACCCATGCATCACGACAGGGCATATTCCAACACCAGTGGCGGTTGAATGTGTGGGCCTTTATGACGGGCATCATCATCGGTCCATCATTATGCCATTACGTCATTATGCCATCTTAACGTTCGCTTTCCGCGAGAATGGATCGGCCGCGGGGACCGGTGCTATGGCCTGCTCGTTCTCCGGACCTCACCTTGGACTTTTTGTGGGGTTATGTGAAGGACAGGTGTATTTCTCCGAATGCCCAGGTTGCCGAGATGGAACAGCGTGTTAGATCGATTTTTGCATCAATAACACTGACGATGGTGCAAAATACCTACCACAAGCAATATCCCGACGAGCGAAGTTGTATTGAGCAAGGCGGAGCACACTTTGAGCCGTTTCTGTAAATTTGACGTTTATTATGAAAAGTAAGTGTTCGTTTAGGTTGTTTGATTAGGTTAGGTCTTTAAAATGTTTGTCCTTCCATGAATTAGGTGAAATGTAGAATATAGAAATGTACATTCTGGCGTAGTTTACTCTTTAATTTTACTGAAATAGGGTTTGCAACAGTGTAAAATAATATTTTATTTTTTAGGGTTATAACAGTGTTACTACGGTTCTGAAATATTGTGAATGGACTCATAAGGCCCCATTTAACCTCCTTTCGGCTTTACGGGTAGTTTTGTACACCCAGTATAAATGTTGCAGCATAAATGCGTTGTCTCTACCGGAAGAAACAATACTCTTACAGAATAGCAGCTAATGATGCGTGTTTCGTATGGCGAATGTCTCAGCGGTGACAATGCATCTGCATTTTGATTTTGATGATAGATGCAGATGTCTGGACCTCAGCATCCACTTACCATCAGGTGGACTGTGTGCTCATTTGTCACCCTTACACTATAAAAATGACCGGTTGAAAATCAGGTGCCACCCAACGGCTGTCCGTGCTTGTCGCGGCACGAGAGTGAAACACCGCCAACTTTCTGATTTCACGCTGCTACTAAGAATTTTTAACAGAAAACCCAACAACTTTTATCCCGACTCGAACCCAAGACCTCGTATCAAAATCGCACTTACGAGCTCTAGACCAACGAGGTGACGCCGTGTACGTGGTGATACATTTACGTATACTAAGATACTACATTATTAATATTGTTAAGAATAAAGTCCAAGCGAATAGCATTTATTGGGAAACTTACATAGACGAAGTTCCTACTAGTTGTTTGGTTGCTTTATGTTACATCACGTTGTAGATAATAAGTGGACGGGAACTTGACAGGTCTCCATAGCTTAACTACACTGACCTCTATATATACAAGTACGCTGAACTGGCTATACCATACAAAATGCTTATGCCGATTTGAAGCGCCCTCATTGTCCATACCGGGAACTAAAATTGACTTAATATGCCAAAGTCTGTTGTGTTATTTAAATCGTATCTCTGTATTTTGAACTTTTAAACTAAAAGATGAAAGTGTTTTATGTGGTTTGATTATGTTTACATAATAAGAATTATTTTTAGTAATAATGAGTGTGCTTAATATGAAAAACTAGTGGGGAGACCCGTTTGGTCTCCCCTGCCGAGTGTTAGGGCGAAAAGGAAAGAAACCGGCGGACAATGCGGGCGGTATCGAAGAGCACTGCCTTCTGCATTTGAACCTGGAGCGGTCCGTCATGGAGTCCCGGTCGCCTCAGATGACCTGAGAGGCTGACCGGGATTAGTCCGTTCGCAGAGACTACTAGGAATAATGTCTGTCGGCAGATCATTCCATATTTCGGTCACCTCGTGGCCAGGTCCAGATATTTTGTTTTCTTATCTGTTTCGGCTGTATAAATATATAAATGAAAATGATAAGTATACATAAATAACAATAAAATAAAATAAATACCTAAAAATACATAACAAATAAAAACCCAACAGATGGAAGCCTTCGGCAGGAGACCAAACAGCCGAGGTTAGGGTAAAATAAACCAGCGGACAATGCGTGGAGCGAGGAGCCCTCTTCCGCCATATTTTTATTAAAAATTGTAAAACTAATTTTACAAAAATGTAGGAAAACGTAACATAAAATTAAATTAAAAAATATATGGATGCGGTTATCTAAGCATAATCTAGATGATCTCAATTCAAAATATCTGGATAGAAGGACAATATTAATTTAATTTTTTTTTAAATTTTTAAAAGATGAAGGACCTTCAACTTGCAACTGTCCTTCTTGTTTATTTTAATTGAGCTTAAAGTAAGAAAAATAATAGAATATATTATAGTGCTTTACCTTCCTTTGTACTAAAAAAGTATCCCACTTTAAATATCACTTAATTAGTCATATTTTAATTGGGGCTGACCATGGTTGCGCTCTGTCCCTGACTTCGATGCAATTTTATTGCTGTCTCCTGAAACTATTTCTCCAACTTATATTAACACACCTGCAATGCCTTCCAATTGGTATTGTAGTTGTTCATGGACGGCATTAGTCACTTACAATCAGGTGAATAGAATGCTCGTTTGCCCCATTATTTAAAAAAAAAATTCTTATTTAAAAATCATGCCACTATTTTGATTGAGGACGTAACTAATGTAACACGTGACATTAATCGCGTGGTGGCAATAGAAAATCCATCATCCCATTCCTTCCCGTGGGTGTCGCAAAAGGCGATGATTAGAAAGAAACGCCATAAAAATATAATGGCTTTCGATAGGATGGCTGTATAACCACTTTGTCAGACGTGAAATACCCAGAACACAGGTGGGCAGCAGCATCAAGGGTGCGAGACGTCCAGCACTGCAATTGTCAATTCGTCTGCCAATCGTAACAATAAAGTAAATCCTCCCAACAACGAGAGATGCCATCAATGGATTTTTACAGGTCGATATACAATATGAAGGACAAGTGACATATAAATTTTTATTGATGTTTGCCTTTCCGAATTTGTGTAAATTTAACAGCAACTTTTAAGCTTGGTCGTCGAATGCATTAGTGCTTTCCTAGATTTATATTTTTTTTATTCAAAATACAAAACTAACTGGTACACAAAAAAATAAATTCTTTTGGCCCTCTAGCAGAAAACAGGTAACTTATTTAATCACTGGTGGTCTATCAACTAAAAATTACTATAAGTTGTAATTAGTGGTATGTTAGATTTATAAACAAATAAAATAAAAAGTTAAATTATTAAAAATTTATTATTTAAAATTAAAATTATTATAAATTTATTAGTTATTAATGACTCAATCATAAAATGAGATGATTTTACCCAACTGCACCAGAAGGGGTAATGTTTTCAGTACGTTATTTAGGTATATCTATATTTTGGCACCCTCTGTAGCCTAAACGGCTGGATAGATTTTAACATATGAGGTGTCTTTTTTCTTAATTGTGGCAGTAACATAGGCTATATAATATTTATATATTGCATCTCCAAATACAAAAAAGGCATGAATGTTTTTAGTTAAATTTTAAGGTTTAGTTTTAAATTAATGTTTTAACCATTAAGCTTCTTTGGAAATGCTTAAAGGTAATTTTAGAAAATACTTAAAGTTGCTCTCTGGCTTTTCACTAAATGAGAACAGGAATAGGGGCGACAGGAATAGAGATAATCATATTATTTAAATATTCATGTTTATATTAATATATATATATACATATATTAGTTATATTGCAATCTTGAAAACTGCCTAACGATTTTATGAAATTTTGTATTAAGATAATCTTTGATTTTCCAAGTTTATCAAGATAGTTTTCATCACTGGACTTTATTTGGTAACGCCGAGTAAAGTTTGGAAGCCCAGGTATATTACGTAGTTTAAGAAAACAATAACCAACGATCATTAGTTAGAACGTTAAATACCTTTGCCTCTGCTTGGTTTAATACTACTTTTTCATTAGTTGGCAAACATGGCATAACACAATGGATAGGTTGGTATTTATTTTGATCTGGAAATAATTTCAGTGTTTGTGCGATACTAAAATCGTTAGTAAAGAAAGAGAAAATATTGTAATTAAAAATGCTATAAGAAAAACTACCAGGCGAACAGACCATATTAAGACAAATAATAAACTACATATTTCTTAATCAATTAAATTCTTTTAGGCCGTTAAAATAAATTAATAATTATCTGGGGCTCAGTTCTGTATCTCGACGTTCCATCAATACTCGAACAATACATATACGACCTAATTTCGGACTAATCATTTGCATGGGACAGAATATAGTGCACAATTATGAACACAGAAATTATTAATTATTCTTAAAATTAAATTAGAAATTATTAATTATGAGCGCAAGGACAATTGCACGATCCATTCCCTCACTCTCATAGTCCGATGGGACGGCAATCTGACACGACCACATTTTTACACGTGGTAGAGTTACGCTGCAGCTATAATACATCTTACAAATAGATTCACAAAATAAACTTTCCTCTTTGAGCACATCAATCGGTAGTGCCATACTGCACCTATACAACGTGTTACAAAATACCCCGTAAAAAATATAATTAATTATCAAATCCAAAAATTTTGTCAACCCTAGTAAGCTGTCATGTCAGGGAACCAGATTATTTAACAGAAAAGCCTACGTACCTATTTTACCTAATAATTGTCTTCTTTAATAGTTTTTTTTTTTCATTCATAAATGTTTGCTACCTCAATACAACGATGTCATTATACTCAAGTACTGGCTTCAAGAAAAGTCAAGTTGGAAAAAAAAATATGTTGTCAATTTCAAATCTTTTAATAGATATCCTACAACTGTTTCGAGTTTTTTTTTCCAACATTTTTTGCAAAATAACGATGCTTTCTAACTCGGAATATCACGGTATGATGTTATGCGTAGGCCATGAAGATAGCAATTTAAATCGTGCTCGCGAACTGTATCGGCAACGATTTAGTCCCCGAGGCGAATTCTTCGTGACGACAATCGTCACCCTTATTACTATCGCCGTACACAGGAGCCGATACCCTCCGATTTTGCAACCCAGGAGGAACTTCTGCGAGTGGTACCTCAGGCAGTTAGAAAACTAATTACGTAAACTATGTTCTTTGGACGGTCGAGGAAACATTCACGAGGTCAGGACTTTCAAATATTCATAACGATCACATTTGGGCTCGTGTGAACCCACATGCATCACGACAGGGCATATTCCAACACCAGTGGCGGTTGAATGTGTGGGCTGGCCTTTATGACGGGCATGTCATCGGTCCCGTCATTATGCCATTACGTCATTATGCCATCTTAACGTTCGCTTTCCGCGAGAATGGATCGGCCGCGGGGGACCGGTGCTATGGCCTGCTCGTTCTCCGGACCTCACACCCTTGGACTTTTTTTGTGTGGGGTTATGTGAAGGACAGAGTGTATTTCTCGAATGCCCAACGGTTGCCGAGATGGAACAGCGTGTTAGATCGGTTTTGCATCAATACTTCCCGACGAGCGAGGTTGTGTATTGAGCAAGGCGGAACACCTGAGCCGTTTCTGTAAATTTGACGTTTATTATGAAAAGTAAGTGTTCGTTTAGGTTGTTTGATTAGGTTAGGTCTTTAAAATGTTTGTCCTTCCGCGAATTAGGTAGAAATGTAGAATATAGAAATGTACATTCTGCGTAGTTTACTCTTTAATTTAACTGAAATAGGGTTTGCACATCAGTGAAAATAATATTTTATTTATATTTTTAGGGTGTTATACAGTGTTACACGGTTCATATTGTGAATGGACTCGTTATAAGGCCCCATTTAACCTCCTTTGCTTTACGGGTAGTTTTAACACCCAGTATAAATGTTGTAGCACAAATGCGTTGTCTCTACCGGGAAGAAACAATACTCTTACAGAATAGCAGCTTAATGATGCTGTGTTTCGTATGGCGAATGTCCTCAGCGGTGACAATGCATCTGCATTTTGATTCTTAATAGATGATAGATGCAGATGTCTATGGACCTCAGCATCCACTTACCATCAGGTGGACTGTGTGCTCATTTGTCACCCTTACACTATAAAAAATGACCGAAGGAAAATCAGGTGCCACCCAACGGCTGTCCGTGCTTGCCGCGGCACGAGAGTGAAACACCGCCAACTTTCTGATTTCACGCTGCTACTAAGAATTTTTAACAGAAAACCCAACAACTTTTATCCCGACTCGAACCCAAGACCTCGTATCAAAATCGCACTTACGAGCTCTAGACCAACGAGGTGACGCCGTGTACGTGGTGATACATTTACGTATACTAAGATACTACATTATTAATATTGTTAAGAATAAAGTCCTAGCGAATATTCATTGGGAAATCACATAGAGAAGTTCCTACTAGTTGTTTGGTTACTTGCTTAATATTTACATCACGTCGTAGATAATAAGTGGACGGGAACTTGACAGGTCTCCATAGCTTAACTACACTGACCTCTATATATACAAGTACGCTGAACTGGCTATACCATACAAAATGCTTATGCCGATTTGAAGCGCCCTCATTGTCCATATATACTGAACTAAAATTGACTTAATATGCCAAAGTCTGTTGTGTTATTTAAATCGTATCTCTGTATTTTGAACTTTTAAACTAAAAGATGAAAGTGTTTTATGTGGTTTGATTATGTTTACATATAAGAATTATTTTTAGTAATAATGAGTGTGCTTAATATGAAAAACTAGTGGGGAGACCGTTTGGTCTCCCCGCTGATGTTAGGGCGAAAAGGAAAGAAACCGGCGGACAATGCGGGCGGTATCGAAGAGCACTGCCTTCTGCATTTGAACCTGGAGCGGTCCAGAGTCCCTGGTCGCCTCAGATGACCTGAGAGGCTGACCGGGATTAGTCCGTTCGCAGAGACTACAGGAATAATGTCTGTCGGCAGATCATTCCATATTTCGGTCACCTCGTGAGCCAGGTCCAGATATTTTGTTTTCTTATCTGTTTCGGCTGTATAAATATATAAATGAAAATGATAAGTATACATAAATAACAATAAAATAAAATAAATACCTAAAAATATAACTAAATAAAACCCAACAGATGGAAGCCTTCGGCAGGAGACCAAACGGCCGAGGGTTAGGTAAAGGTAAACCAGCGGACAATGCGTGGAGCGAGGACACCGACTTCCGCCATATTTTTATTAAAATTGTAAAACTAATTTTACAAAATGTAGGAAAACGTAACATAAAATTATAAAAAAATATATATATCTAAGCATAATCTAGATGATCTCAATTCAAAATATCTGGATAGAAGGACAATATTAATTTAATTTTTTTTAAATTTTAAAAGATGAAGGACCTTCAACTTGCAACTGTGTTTATTTTAATTGAGCTTAAAGTAAGAAAAATAATAGAATATATTATAGTGCTTTACCTTCCTTTGTACTAAAAAGTATCCCACTTTAAATATCACTTAATTAGTCATATTTTAATTGGGGCTGACCGTAGCGTTGCGCTCTTGTCCCTGACTTCGATGCAATTTTTATTGCTGTCTCCTTTGAAACTATTTCTCCAACTTATATTAGCAACACACCTGCAATGCCTTTCCAATTGGTATTGTAGTTGTTCATGGACGGCATTAGTCACTTACAATCAGGTGAATAGAATGCTCGTTTGCCCCATTATTTAAAAAAAAAATTTTTATTTAAAAATCATGCCACTATTTTGATTGAGGACGTAACTAATGTAACACGTGACATTAATCGCGTGGTGGCAACATAAGAAAATCCATCATCCCATTCCTTCCGGTAGGTGTCGCAAAAGGCGATGATTAGAAAGAAACGCCATAAAAATATAATGGCTTTCGATAGGATGGCTGTATAACCACTTTGTCAGACGTGAAATACCCAGAACACAGGTGGGCAGCAGCGTCAAGGGTGCGAGACGTCCAGCACTGCAATTGTCAATTCGTCTGCCAATCGTAACAATAAAGTAAATCCTCCCAACAACGAGAGATGCCATCAATGGATTTTTACAGGTCGATATACAATATGAAGGACAAGTGACATATAAATTTTTATTGATGTTTGCCTTTCCGAATTTGTGTAAATTTAACAGCAACTTTTAAGCTTGGTCGTCGAATGCATTAGTGCTTTCCTAGATTTATATTTTTTTTATTCAAAATACAAAAACTAACTGGTACACAAAAAAATAAATTCTTTTTGCCCTCTAGCAGAAAACAGGTAACTTATTTAATCACTGGTGGTCTATCAACTAAAAATTACTATAAGTTGTAATTAGTGGTATGTTAGATTTATAAACAAATAAAATAAAAAGTTAAATTATTAAAAATTTATTATTTAAAATTAAAATTATTATAAATTTATTAGTTATTAATGACCTCAATCATAAAATGAGATGATTTTTACCCAACTGCACCAGAAGGGGGTAATGTTTTTCGAGAGTACGTTATTTAGGTATATCTATATTTTTGGCACCCTCTGTAGCCTAAACGGCTGGATAGATTTTAACATATGAGGTGTCTTTACATTTTTCTTAATTGTAGCAGTAACATAGGCTATATAATATTTATATATTGCATCTCCAAATACAAAAAAGGCATGGGAATGTTTTTTAGTTAAATTTTTAAGGAGTTTAGTTTTAAATTAATGTTTTAACCATTAAGCTTCTTTGGGAAATGCTTAAAGGTAATTTTAGAAAATACTTAAAGTTGCTCTCTGGCTTTTCACTTAATGAGAACAGGAATAGGGAAAGCGACAGGAATAGAGATAATCATATTATTTAAATATTCATGTTTATATTAATATATATACATATATTAGTTATATTGCAATCTTGAAAACTGCTCTAACGATTTTTATGAAATTTTGTATTAAGATAATCTTTGATTTTCCAAGTTTATCAAGATAGTTTTCATCACTGGACTTTATTTGGTAACGCCGAGTAAAGTTTGGAAGCCCAGGTACTTAATACGTAGTTTAAGAAAACAACGATCATTAGTTAGAACGTTAAATATTTACCTTTTGCTTTTTGCCACAACTTGGTTTTAATACTATTTTCATTGGTTGGCAAACATGGCATGAACACAATGGATAGGTTGGTATTTATTTTGATCTGGAAATAATTTCAGTGTTTGTGCGATACTGAAATCGTTAGTAAAGAAAATATTGTAATTAAAAATGCTATAAGAAAAACTACCAGGCGAACAGACCATATTAAGACAAATAATAAACTACATATTTCTTAATCAATTAAATTCTTTTAGGCCGTTAAAATAAATTAATAATTATCTGGGGCTCAGTTCTGTATCTCGACGTTCCATCAATACTCGAACAATACATACGACCTAATTTCGGACTAATCATTTGCGCAGGACAGGAATATAGTGCACGAATTATGAACACAGAAATTATTAATTATTCTTAAAATTAAATTAGAAATTATTAATTATGAGCGCAAGGACAATTGCACGATCCATTCCCTCACTCTCATAGTCCGATGGGACGGCAATCTGACACGACCACATTTTTACACGTGGTAGAGTTACGCTGCAGCTATAATACATCTTACAAATAGATTCACAAAATAAACTTTCCTCTTTGAGCACATCAATCGGTAGTGCCATACTGCACCTATACAACGTGTTACAAAATACCCCGTAAAAAATATAATTAATTATCAAATCCAAAATTTTGTCAACCTAGTAAGCTGTCATGTCAGGGAACCAGATTATTTAACAGAAAAGCCGTACCTATTTTACCTAATAATTGTCTTCTTTAATAGTTTTTTTATTTTCATTCATAAATGTTTGCTACCTCAATACAACGATGTCATTATACTCAAGTACTGGCTTCAAGAAAAGTCAAGTTGGAAAAAAAAATATGTTGTCAATTTCAAATCTTTTAATAGATATACTACAACTGTTTCGAGTTTTTTTCCAACATTTTTGCAAAATAACGATGCTTTCTAACTCGGAATATCACGGTATGATGTTATGCGTAGGCATGAAGATAGCAATTTAAATTGCTCGCGAACTGTATCGGCAATTTAGTCCCCAGGCGAATTCTTCGTGACGACAATCGTCACCCTTATTACTATCGCCGTACACGGGAGCCGATACCTCCGATTTTAACCCAGGAGGAACTTCTGCGAGTGGTACCTCAGGCAGTTAGAGAAAACACTAATTACGTAAACTATGTTCTTTGGACGGTCGAGGAAACATTCACGAGGTCAGGACTTTCAAATATTCATAACGATCACATTTGGGCTCATTGTGAACCCACATGCATCGACAGGGCATATTCCAACACCAGTGGCGGTTGAATGTGTGGGCTGGCCTTTATGACGGGCATGTCATCGGTCCCGTCATTATGCCATTACGTCATTATGCCATCTTAACGTTCGCTTTCCGCGAGGATGGATCGGCCGCGGGGGACCGGTGCTATGGCCTGCTCGTTCTCCGGACCTCACACCCTTGGACTTTTTTTGTGTGGGGTTATGTGAAGGACAGAGTGTATTTCTCCGAATGCCCAACGGTTACCGAGATGGAACAGCGTGTTAGATCGGTTTTGCATCAATAACACTGACGATGGTGCAAAATACCACAGCGCAATATCCCGACGAGCGAGGTTGTGTATTGAGCAGGGCAGGCACTTTGAGCCGTTTCTGTGTTTGACGTTTATTGTGAAAAGTAAGTGTTCGTTTAGGTTGTTTGATTAGGTTAGGTCTTTAAAATGTTTGTCCTTCCGCGAATTAGGTAGAAATGTAGAATATAAAATGTACATTCTGCGTAGTTTACTCTTTAATTTTACTGAAATAGGGTTTGCATCAGTGAAAATAATATTTTATTTTTATTTTTTTTAGGGTATGTTATACAGTGTTGTACGGTTCTGAAATATTGTGAATGGACTCGTTATAAGGCCCCATTTAACCTCCTTTCGGCTTTACGGGTAGTTTTGTAACACCCAGTATAAATGTTGTAGCACAAATGCGTTGTCTCTACCGGGAAGAAACAATACTCTTACAGAATAGCAGCTTAATGATGCTGTGTTTCGTATGGCGAATGTCCTCAGCGGTGACAATGCATCTGCATTTTGGTTCTTAATAGATGATAGATGCAGGTGTCTATGGACCTCAGCATCCACTTACCATCAGGTGGACTGTGCTCATTTGTCACTTACACTATAAAAAATGACCGAAGGAAAATCAGGTGCCACCCAACGGCTGTCCGTGCTTGCCGCGGCACGAGAGTGAAACACCGCCAACTTTCTGATTTCACGCTGCTACTAAGAATTTTTAACAGAAAACCCAACAACTTTTATCCCGACTCGAACCCAAGACCTCGTATCAAAATCGCACTTACGAGCTTTAGACCAACGAGGTGACGCCGTGTACGTGGTGATACATTTACGTATACTAAGATACTACATTATTAATATTGTTAAGAATAAAGTCCTAGCGAATAGCATTTATTGGGAAACTTCACATAGACGAAGTTCCTACTAGTTGTTTGGTTACTTGCTTAATATTTACATCACGTTGTAGATAATAAGTGGACGGGAACTTGACATGTCTCCATAGCTTAACTACACTGACCTCTATATATACAAGTACGCTGAACTGGCTATACCATACAAAATGCTTATGCCGATTTGAAGCGCCCTCATTGTCCATACCGGGAACTAAAATTGACTTAATATGCCAAAGTCTGTTGTGTTATTTAAATCGTATCTCTGTATTTTGAACTTTTAAACTAAAAGATGAAAGTGTTTTATGTGGTTTGATTATGTTTACATAATAAGAATTATTTTTAGTAATAATGAGTGTGCTTAATATGAAAAACTAGTGGGAGACCCGTTTGGTCTCCCCGCTATGTTAGGAGAAAAGGAAAGAAACCGGCGGACAATGCGGGCGGTATCGAAGAGCACTGCCTTCTGCATTTGAACCTGGAGCGGTCCGTCATGGAGTCCCGGTCGCCTCAGATGACCTGAGAGGCTGACCGGGATTAGTCCGTTCGCAGAGACTACTACAGGAATAATGTCTGTCGGCAGATCATTCCATATTTCGGTCACCTCGTGAGCCAGGTCCAGATATTTTGTTTTCTTATCTGTTTCGGCTGTATAAATATATAAATGAAAATGATAAGTATACATAAATAACAATAAAATAAAATAAATACCTAAAAAATACATAACTAAATAAAAACCCAACCAGATGGAAGCCTTCGGCAGGGGAGACCAAACGGCCGAGGGTTAGGGTAAAGGTAAACCAGCGGACAATGCGTGGAGCGAGGAGCACCGACTTCCGCCATATTTTTATTAAAAATTGTAAAACTAATTTTACAAAAATGTAGGAAAACGTAACATAAAATTAAATTAAAAAATATATGGATGCGGTTATCTAAGCATAATCTAGATGATCTCAATTCAAAATATCTGGATAGAAGGACAATATTAATTTAATTTTTTTTTAAATTTTTAAAAGATGAAGGACCTTCAACTTGCAACTGTCCTTCTTGTTTATTTTAATTGAGCTTAAAGTAAGAAAAATAATAGAATATATTATAGTGCTTTACCTTCCTTTGTACTAAAAAAGTATCCCACTTTAAATATCACTTAATTAGTCATATTTTAATTGGGGCTGACCGTAGCGTTGCGCTCTTGTCCCTGACTTCGATGCAATTTTTATTGCTGTCTCCTTTGAAACTATTTCTCCAACTTATATTAGCAACACACCTGCAATGCCTTTCCAATTGGTATTGTAGTTGTTCATGGACGGCATTAGTCACTTACAATCAGGTGAATAGAATGCTCGTTTGCCCCATTATTTAAAAAAAAAATTCTTATTTAAAAATCATGCCACTATTTTGATTGAGGACGTAACTAATGTAACACGTGACATTAATCGCGTGGTGGCAACATAAGAAAATCCATCATCCCATTCCTTCCCGTGGGTGTCGCAAAAGGCGATGATTAGAAAGAAACGCCATAAAAATATAATGGCTTTCGATAGGATGGCTGTATAACCACTTTGTCAGACGTGAAATACCCAGAACACAGGTGGGCAGCAGCATCAAGGGTGCGAGACGTCCAGCACTGCAATTGTCAATTCGTCTGCCAATCGTAACAATAAAGTAAATCCTCCCAACAACGAGAGATGCCATCAATGGATTTTTACAGGTCGATATACAATATGAAGGACAAGTGACATATAAATTTTTATTGATGTTTGCCTTTCCGAATTTGTGTAAATTTAACAACTTTTAAGCTTGGTCGTCGAATGCATTAGTGCTTTCCTAGATTTATATTTTTTTTATTCAAAATACAAAACTAACTGGTACACAAAAAAATAAATTCTTTTTGCCCTCTAGCAGAAAACAGGTAACTTATTTAATCACTGGTGGTCTATCAACTAAAAATTACTATAAGTTGTAATTAGTGGTATGTTAGATTTATAAACAAATAAAATAAAAAGTTAAATTATTAAAAATTTATTATTTAAAATTAAAATTATTATAAATTTATTAGTTATTAATGACCTCAATCATAAAATGAGATGATTTTTACCCAACTGCACCAGAAGGGGGTAATGTTTTTCGAGAGTACGTTATTTAGGTATATCTATATTTTTGGCACCCTCTGTAGCCTAAACGGCTGGATAGATTTTAACATATGAGGTGTCTTTACATTTTTCTTAATTGTAGCAGTAACATAGGCTATATAATATTTATATATTGCATCTCCAAATACAAAAAAGGCATGGGAATGTTTTTTAGTTAAATTTTTAAGGAGTTTAGTTTTAAATTAATGTTTTAACCATTAAGCTTCTTTGGGAAATGCTTAAAGGTAATTTTAGAAAATACTTAAAGTTGCTCTCTGGCTTTTCACTTAATGAGAACAGGAATAGGGAAAGCGACAGGAATAGAGATAATCATATTATTTAAATATTCATGTTTATATTAATATATATACATATATTAGTTATATTGCAATCTTGAAAACTGCTCTAACGATTTTTATGAAATTTTGTATTAAGATAATCTTTGATTTTCCAAGTTTATCAAGATAGTTTTCATCACTGGACTTTATTTGGTAACGCCGAGTAAAGTTTGGAAGCCCAGGTACTTAATACGTAGTTTAAGAAAACAATAACCAACGATCATTAGTTAGAACGTTAAATATTTACCTTTGCTTGTTTGCCTCACAACTTAGTTTTAATACTATTTTCATTAGTTGGCAAACATGGCATGAACACAATGGATAGGTTGGTATTTATTTTGATCTGGAAATAATTTCAGTGTTTGTGCGATACTAAAATCGTTAGTAAAGAAAGAGAAAATATTGTAATTAAAAATGCTATAAGAAAAACTACCAGGCGAACAGACCATATTAAGACAAATAATAAACTACATATTTCTTAATCAATTAAATTCTTTTAGGCCGTTAAAATAAATTAATAATTATCTGGGGCTCAGTTCTGTATCTCGACGTTCCATCAATACTCGAACAATACATATACGACCTAATTTCGGACTAATCATTTGCGCAGGACAGGAATATAGTGCACGAATTATGAACACAGAAATTATTAATTATTCTTAAAATTAAATTAGAAATTATTAATTATGAGCGCAAGGACAATTGCACGATCCATTCCCTCACTCTCATAGTCCGATGGGACGGCAATCTGACACGACCACATTTTTACACGTGGTAGAGTTACGCTGCAGCTATAATACATCTTACAAATAGATTCACAAAATAAACTTTCCTCTTTGAGCACATCAATTGGTAGTGCCACATACTGCTACAACGTGTTACAAAATACCCTGTAAAAATATAATTAATTATCAAATCCAAAATTTTGTCAACCCTAGTAAGCTGTCATGTCAGGGAACCAGATTATTTAACAGAAAAGCCTACATACCTATTTTACCTAATAATTGTCTTCTTTAATAGTTTTTTTTTTCATTCATAAATGTTTGCTACCTCAATACAACGATGTCATTATACTCAAGTACTGGCTTCAAGAAATGTCAAGTTGGAAAAAAAAATATGTTGTCAATTTCAAATCTTTTAATAGATATCCTACAACTGTTTCGAGTTTTTTTTTCCAACATTTTTTGCAAAATAACGATGCTTTCTAACTCGGAATATCACGGTATGATGTTATGCGTAGGCCATGAAGATAGCAATTTAAATCGTGCTCGCGAACTGTATCGGCAACGATTTAGTTCCCGAGGCGAATTCTTCGTGACGACAATCGTCACCCTTATTACTATCGCCGTACACAGGAGCTGATACCCTCCGATTTTGCAACCCAGGAGGAACTTCTGCGAGTGGTACCTCAGGCAGTTAGAGGAAAACACTAATTACGTAAACTATGTTCTTTGGACGGTCGAGGAAACATTCACGAGGTCAGGACTTTCAAATATTCATAACGATCACATTTGGGCTCGTGTGAACCCACATGCATCACGACAGGGCATATTCCAACACCAGTGGCGGTTGAATGTGTGGGCTGGCCTTTATGACGGGCATGTCATCGGTCCCGTCATTATGCCATTACGTCATTATGCCATCTTAACGTTCGCTTTCCGCGAGGATGGATCGGCCGCGGGGGACCGGTGCTATGGCCTGCTCGTTCTCCGGACCTCACACCCTTGGACTTTTTTTGTGTGGGGTTATGTGAAGGACAGAGTGTATTTCTCCGAATGCCCAACGGTTGCCGAGATGGAACAGCGTGTTAGATCGGTTTTTGCATCAATAACACTGACGATGGTGCAAAATACCACACAAGCAATATCCCGACGAGCGAGGTTGTGTATTGAGCAAGGCGGAGCACACTTTGAGCCGTTTCTGTAAATTTGACGTTTATTATGAAAAAGTAAGTGTTCGTTTAGGTTGTTTGATTAGGTTAGGTCTTTAAAAATGTTTGTCCTTCCGCGAATTAGGTAGAAATGTAGAATATAGAAATGTACATTCTGCGTAGTTTACTCTTTAATTTTACTGAAATAGGGTTTGCACATCAGTGAAAATAATATTTTATTTTTATTTTTTTAGGGTATGTTATACAGTGTTACTACGGTTCTGAAATATTGTGAATGGACTCGTTATAAGGCCCCATTTAACCTCCTTTCGGCTTTACGGGTAGTTTTGTAACACCCAGTATAAATGTTGTAGCACAAATGCGTTGTCTCTACCGGGAAGAAACAATACTCTTACAGAATAGCAGCTTAATGATGCTGTGTTTCGTATGGCGAATGTCCTCAGCGGTGACAATGCATCTGCATTTTGATTCTTAATAGATGATAGATGCAGATGTCTATGGACCTCAGCATCCACTTACCATCAGGTGGACTGTGTGCTCATTTGTCACCCTTACACTATAAAAAATGACCGAAGGAAAATCAGGTGCCACCCAACGGCTGTCCGTGCTTGCCGCGGCACGAGAGTGAAACACCGCCAACTTTCTGATTTCACGCTGCTACTAAGAATTTTTAACAGAAAACCCAACAACTTTTATCCCGACTCGAACCCAAGACCTCGTATCAAAATCGCACTTACGAGCTCTAGACCAACGAGGTGACGCCGTGTACGTGGTGATACATTTACGTATACTAAGATACTACATTATTAATATTGTTAAGAATAAAGTCCTAGCGAATAGCATTCATTGGGAAACTTCACATAGACGAAGTTCCTACTAGTTGTTTGGTTACTTGCTTAATATTTACATCACGTCGTAGATAATAAGTGGACGGAACTTGACAGGTCTCCATACAACTACACACTGACCTCTATATATACAAGTACGCTGAACTGGCTATACCATACAAAATGCTTATGCTGATTTAGAAGCCTCATTGTCCATACCGAGACTAAAATTGACTTAATATGCCAAAGTCTGTTGTGTTATTTAAATCGTATCTCTGTATTTTGAACTTTTAAACTAAAAGATGAAAGTGTTTTATGTGGTTTGATTATGTTTACATAATAAGAATTATTTTTAGTAATAATGAGTGTGCTTAATATGAAAAACTAGTGGGGAGACCCGTTTGGTCTCCCCTGCCGAGTGTTAGGGCGAAAAGGAAAGAAACCGGCGGACAATGCGGGCGGTATCGAAGAGCACTGCCTTCTGCATTTGAACCTGGAGCGGTCCGTCATGGAGTCCCGGTCGCCTCAGATGACCTGAGAGGCTGACCGGGATTAGTCCGTTCGCAGAGACTACTACAGGAATAATGTCTGTCGGCAGATCATTCCATATTTCGGTCACCTCGTGAGCCAGGTCCAGATATTTTGTTTTCTTATCTGTTTCGGCTGTATAAATATATAAATGAAAATGATAAGTATACATAAATAACAATAAAATAAAATAAATACCTAAAAAATACATAACTAAATAAAAACCCAACCAGATGGAAGCCTTCGGCAGGGGAGACCAAACGGCCGAGGGTTAGGGTAAAGGTAAACCAGCGGACAACTTACAACGAGCTCAGAAGATTGTGGTGCTCAGCTAGAGCGAGGAGACGGTCCTGAGGGGACCTAGCAGCACGCAGTTTGCGCACTAGTATGGCGATCTCACCAATGTCGATGCTCTGAATAGCGGAGTAAACCGTATTCAGGTCATCAACCATTGAGGGTTGCGCCTGTTGAGGAGCGGAGGAAGTCCGCGGGGGGTCGGCCTTTTTGGGGCCCCAGGGAGGTGGTGGCTGCGTGGGCCGAGAAAGCCCGGAGGGGCTGTATGGGGCCCATAAGGTCCTAGGGGCCCCAAGGGGCCTAGGGGCCATAAGGGGCCTAGGGGCCCTGTGAGGGCCAGTAGGGGCCCTGAGGCTGGGAGGCCTGACAGGGCATCCTGACAGGAGTGCCGGGAATGTGTTTTCATTCACCGGCGGTGGAGGTCTAAAAAGACGGGGCCGAGGAGCGCGAGGGCATCCCCTGTAGTTGGCCGGGTGGCCAGGTTGCTCGCAAAGGACGCAAGCTGGCGGGGATTCGGCGTCAGTGGGCCGAGGGCACTCTTTCGAGTGATGCGGGTCTAGGCACTTAACGCACCTGGGGGGGGCTGAGCAGTTGGCCGCCGCATGCCCGTAGAGCTGGCAGCGGTGGCACTGCGCCGGGAAACCGCGCCTATGTGGGGGCTCGATCCTCACTCTCGACAGGCCGCACACGGTGCGTACCTGCCGGAAGATGGTCTTTGCCTCCGGCACATTGGTTAGGATGGCTAAGGCAAGCGGGAACCTCTTGCCCTTGCTGCTGTGCATCTTATGCACTGCTTCGACGGGGAAGCCTTGGGACTTAAGGTCCTCAAGGATGTCCTCGTTGGCGAGCTCGAATGGGACACCGCGGATTACGGCCCTGACTTTGCGCTCTTCTGGGAGAGCGTACGTGTGGTAGGACACACGTTGGGCTGTGAAAAGCCTGGTGAGTCGGCGAAAGTCGTCGATGGTCTCGGGGATTATTTTTATGGCTTCACCTAGATTGGTGGCCTGACTGATACCGATTTTACTGTCGTAACAGGTTTTAGACAGTTTGGTATATTTTTCCTTGTCTCTAAGGAAGACAGGGGGCGGGACCTGATTCTTGGCGAGTTTTGGGGCGCAGCGAGCTGCTGGCTTGGAGGGCGGGGGGAGGTTGAGCGGCAGTAAGGGTACTGCGGCAGCGGCGGGGGCTGCGGAGGTGGAGGCAGCGGTGGGAGCTGCGGGGGCGAGTGCAGCGGCGGGGGCTGCGGAGGTGGCGGCAGGGGCTGCCGGGACGGGGGAGCGGTTTTTAGCGGCGCGCTTTGGGCCGCGTTTTGATTTCACCACTGTGAATGGAGTCTCATCGGTCATGGTTCCGTCGGAGTCCGCGGAACGAGCGACGAGCCAAAAACAACTGCCATTTATACAGCCCGCTGACGCAACGGCTCCCTACTTAAGTAGCGAGCGACTGCGTCATGCGATAATACTGTCTTTTATTAGAAAGCAGGCTTAAAGATATTTAAGAGAGGTGAGTTAGAAACATTTGTTTGTTCATTCAGCAGTGCAATTTTACTATTATTATTTTTTAATATCTCTAACTGTTCCAGCATGTATGTATGTAGAGGCGAAACACGTGTCGTATTGTCGTCAGTGGTGTGTCTTTCCTAGTGTAGTGGTGCTGGGATTAGTGGTGACGGAGATAGTGCACGCAATTGAGGGAGGGCGGGAGGTGCTCTTCAAACTAGGTAAGACACATCATTTTATTTTATCCAGCGGATGTACGCAAGGTAATTTTTACCAACTTTAATTCATAGAGAATTCCAGTGCCTTCAAGTTTACGCAATTCTGATGAATTTGCTTCGCTTGACTTAATCTTCCATTAATATAGAACTGCCAAATATTGGCTGGTGAGCCTTGAAAGCATTGAAGTGTGTTTTAAAGCAGGCTGTAATTATCGATGTCAGCTTTAACTTAAATTTACTCAATAGCTCTGTATAACATTAAGATTCAGTAGTTTGAAATATTTGTTAGTTTCATAGCGTAATGTCTTATTAAACTTTGCTATGGGGAATGCGACTGACATTGAAGCCATATTTGTTTTGCAAAAGAGAGCCGTACGGGTGATTTATAACTTAAATTGTAAAGAGTCCCTTAGAGTAAAATTTAAAGAAATAAACATATTAACTTTGGCATCTCAATATGTTTATGAAAATGTAATGTATGCACATAAAAACATAAATAGCTTGGATAAGAATAAAGATTTTCATACTTTAAACACTAGGAACAAACATAAACTTGTAATACCAAGTTACTAGACTCCACAGAATTAGTAATCCATTTATGGGGCAGTATACGCTTTTACAACAAAATTTCAGAAAATGTACAAAAGTCAATAAACAAGTTTAAATGTTTTATTGAAGAAAAATTGTACAAAAAAGGAATATTATATATCAAAGAATATATAAATGAAAATAACCCCTGGGAATGAGGTGATAGCCACCATGCTGGTTCTATTAAAAATTGTACAAACAAAATGATTGTAAAGTGAAATATATTTAAAGAAAACATGCGTGAGTGCCGTGGAACACACGGTTGGAACGAAGTTCCTTTCGTAGTATATTATTATTGATAAAGGTATTATATTATTTATTAACAAATACAAATAAATGAATTACTAGCGTCTATTAAAATGAAGCGTCATTTAAAACAAAATAATATTTATTTCATGGCAAGATAAGAAAAGTGCGAGGGAAATGGATAATACTCCATCTCGCTTCCTTATAGCCGTCAAGGCCGTCTACACTACGTCAGAAGGGGTCGTGACGGAAAAATCTTACACGTTTTCTCGCCTAGCCCCATCTGCCAAATTCGCACCGTCCGATAAGAAATTTCGTTCCAAAAAGTACCGCTGGGTTTCTTGCTGGTTCTTCCCAGGACAGAGGTATTTTCCGAACCAGTGATAAATAAAAAAATACTTTAATTAATAAGTATTACGCAATAATCTATATTCAATAAAATTCATTCTATTCTATTCTATTACATTCTATTCACACTTCATTGCTATGCAAATATTTAAAATAATCCTTAGTTGAAAATACATAGGTATTTTATGACGTTTCTTTAACCTCGACTTGTAATATTGACAATTCTAACAGCATATTGCGATGTCTCCGAAAATATGTGAAGCTATGTGAATGCACCAATAGGTGACGTCATGAGTGGTATGTCTCTTCCGACTGTTATCTGTCACCGCAATTTAATAATTTGTAATTCATAATCAGGATCAGGATTTTGGGCAAACACATATTGTCTTTTGCCTCCATTCATTCAACAAAATAATTAACTAAAAATGAGAGTTCTCATTTAAAAATTAGGCATATTATGTAGATATACCTATTGCCTTGTCCTTATTAATTTAAACTGTAAAAAAATTAAAAGCCGACTTTAAAGAAATCAAAAGAATATATTCATCGAAAATTGCTGAGCCGTTGCAAATTGAAGAGTTTGATGATTTTCTCATTAATTTCAGCATCAGATTATGATCAAATTCTTCCTACCAAATTCTTGACCACTCCTGAGATATATCTCTGCAAATCTCCTGGTTTATTTCCTTCTGTTGCCTTTTACAACACCCACGGAACGATTACGGGTATTCTTACACTGCTACTATACGGTTGTACTCTCGTTCACTCTGACAATATGAAGTGATGAATTCTTACGTTACCACTTTGTGACGTTACACACATATGTTATAATATCTACAAACATATATATTTGTAAACAAAAATATATGTTTTTTTCACTCATTAAAATATGAAATAACGATGAAAAATATTGTGTGGAGGCAATAAATTTAAAGAGCAAACTCCATAACAAATCCAAGCATTTGAGTATTATGACAAATAAGGTAGAGGCGGCTCGTGAGCAATTTTCAAATTAGCTTTTTACAACAAAACTGCCAAATTTATCCTTGGATTATAAGAGTCATAGCTGCACTTTTTTGTGTTGTATTTCGTGACATACCTGGCCTTATATTTTATTTAGATTATGTAAAAAATTAAATGTTGAGCCGAACCAGAATATAGTGTTAACATACTTTTAATTAATATTGTTATAAATATCATTGTGGGTTATTAATAATTATTTTCTCACAATAAGTCTGCGGATACATCAATGTTTTAGATTTAGTTGGTAGTAACTCTGTTTAAGATAATTAAGAGAAATAGGAATCATGTTTTATAATGTAAAAACTTACGTAATAATATCCAATTTTATTTGAAACTTGTAACGGAAACTATACAAGCAACGCCATCTGTAGTTTAGAAATAGTAAAATACAAGCCTATAAAATACATTCTTTCAACAACTGTTGAGTAGAGAATACGTACACGGAAGATAAATTGTGAGTATTAATAATAATTGCTATACCTTGTTATTCTGTATGTCTAATGTCTAATGTACATTGTTATTATTATGAATATCTACGTCATTGTTTAGATTTAGTGGTATCTTGTACAATTAAGTAAATACAGTGTAAACTCCATGTAACGTCACTCGATTTAACGACAAAATCCCTAAAGCGTCGAAATCACTCGACTTTGTTTGGTTTAGCTTGCCTTCCATACAATGATACATTCTATATAGCATTACACCCACTCTCAATAACGACAACAATTAAATAATAAAAAGTACTTTTTAAGTTGCAAAAATTAGTAAAAACTGCACAGCTGTGTACGTTCTTTTGTTTGTTTTTTTCGCTTTATTATCCTAGCCCGTAATAAACTCGAATGCCGGCATCATACATACCAAACTCTTTAAAGAAATCCGTTGTTTTGTTTACAAATTGGGATTGCTTGCACGTGTAGACTGTTGTTAGTAGGGTCATGGATTATCTATACGTTATCATATTCTTAGTTGCTCACAGACTTTCAAACTGTAAACATGGCAAGTAAGAGAAAATTACTATGTATTGACGAAAAAG
The DNA here is from genome assembly GCA_029286625.1 of Parnassius orleans. Lineage (NCBI taxonomy): Eukaryota > Metazoa > Arthropoda > Insecta > Lepidoptera > Papilionidae > Parnassius > Parnassius orleans. The sequence goes on along the minus strand of JAGSMP010000851.1, from coordinate 39,157 downwards.
TGTTACTGATACGCGCAATAGAGACGGAGAGAAGATAAATGATGTTGGTAGACGCTTTGGATTTAGTCGCTCTACCGTGTCCACAATATGGAAAAATAAAGAAAAAATTCTACAAGCAGAGGAGGATGGAAAATCTTCCAAAAAATTAAAGAAACCTTGATGAGCTTGATCCAAATCTAAAATACGAAGATTTGGATCAAGCTGTACTATCGTGGTTTCACCAACAGCGCCAGAATAATATGCCTATCTCGGGGCCGTTCGTAAAAGCTAAGGCGGAGAAGTTTGCTGAAGCTTAGTTTAACTTCTTTCAAATCATCAGAAGGATGGCTCGGAAAATTCAAACAACGCCATCATATCAACTATGGTAAAATTAGTGGAGAAGCACGAAGTATTGATACAAATGTTACTCACGACTGGATTAATAGAGTGTGGTCAAAATTGACAGAAAAATACGCCCCAAGTGACATTTTTAATGCTGATGAAGCAGGAATTTTCTATTAGTTGACCCCAGATAAAAATCTGAAATTTAAAGGGGAAAAGTGTGTGGGAGGTAAGCTCTCCAAGGAGCGTATTACAGTGCTTGTGGCTGCCAATATGGATGGCACAGAAAAAAAAATTGCTGATGGTAATAGGCAAATTGAGAAATCTGCGGTGTTTTAAGTACATCAAGAAATTGCCAGTGACGTATACAGCTAATAAATCAGCTTGGATGACCAGTCATTTTTTTGAAGAAGAATTGCGAAAGTAGAATGCAGAATTAAAGGGACGAAAAATTTTACTTCTTGTTGACAACTGCCCTGCCCACCCCCTTACATCAAACCTTCAAAACATAGAGTTGGCATTTCTTCCTCCAAATACGACTAGTGTCTTGCAGCCAATGGATCAAAGCGTGATTAAAACCTCAAGGGTCACTACAGAAGGAAATTATTGATGGCGCTAGTCGAATGTGATGGTAAAACTTCTATTAATATGCTGCATACAGTAAATTTTTTATCTAAAGCCTGGGAAGAAGTGACACCCATAACTATACAGCACTCTTTTCGACATGCTGGACTTTATACAAATTCAAACGGAAACGGAAACGGAAACGTGGAAACGGAACCGGAGTTTGATAGCGACGACGACCTTCCATTAACTGAGTGGATTTAACAATTCAACATGGCAGAAAAAATTAGAGAAAATCTTCAAACCTACATCGAAGTAGACGACTGCCTACTTACAACGGCTTTACTCACAGAAAAAGAAATATTGGATTCGATAAGAAAAATTGAGGATAAAGAACTAGGAGATGAAGAAGATGAGCCTGAGCCTCCACGGAGCAGAAAGCTCTTGAAGCAGCAAAATTATTAGAAAAGTACTTTCTTTATCACCAAGATGACTCAATATCGCAAGATATGAATAAAATAAGTAAAAAAATACAACACAATTACTGGTGCAGCAAAAGACGTCAGATGAAAATAACAGATTATAAACAATAGCGTGCGAATAACAATTGTTTTTATGTAATTACTAACACTGGTCAGAAATAAACTTTTTCTTTTTCTAATACAGATTTTTCTTCGTTCAATTTAACGACAACTCTCTATAACGTCAAAATATGCACAGTCACCTGAATGTCATTATATAGAGTTTACACTGTATATTATATGATATTACTAACGTATTAAGTGACTTTAATTTACAATAGTGAAAGAGAACAAGCTAATAAGGTAAAACATATATCACTACGAAGATATACATTGATCTTTAATCCGTTTAATAAAATATTATACACACATTTTTTAAAGTTGGTAAAGTAAAGTCTCATTTCTAAGCAATAAAACCCACTGCGCTTTTTCCAAGTGTGTCGGCGGTGTTGTCAGCTTTTGAACGAATGAGTGAATGAAAAATACTTTATTTTACACTGATAAATAAGACAAAAGTACAATTTAAGAAAATATACAATTGGCGAGATTATCGCTTACAAGCGACCTCTACCAGGCAACTACATAGCTGTGAGAAAAGGTAAAAGTGTGCGCAAGTAATTTGAACATACAATCAACATACATATAACTATATATTCAATAAATACATACATAATATAAAAATAAATATATAGGAAATACAAAACAAGAGATCCCACTTCTGATGTCGAAAATATTGGAAATACATCAGAAAAGGTTAATTGTTAAAAATAGAAAAATTATGAGAGCGGATGTTCAACTTGCTCTCTTGCTTACGAAATTAATCATTATCAGTAATAAGACAGCGTAAAGATTATTCATTCAATATAGACCAATTACACTTTGACACCATAACACGTCCGCGCCACAATCACACACCAGTGTAACGTGAAGGACGTAATTACATGATAACACCAAAGTATGCAAACCAACCGCAACACTACACATCACAGTGTAACACAGAACAGTCTGTCACCAACAACTTCCACCTTGACTGCACTAGAAAAACCACCACAACGGAAAGAACCACGACACTATCTTAGCACTCGTAGAATAACTCGTGGAATGACTTAAGTGAAATCTCTCATGCATGGCGCCTACAGTAAACTTTATACTGCACAGAAAAGTTGTGGTTTCTCAATATACCCTCAATTTTAGCACGCCTCCATCGATATGACACTCCGTTATAGTAATGCAACCTCTCGCTCCATCCGGTATTTTATAGACGCGCCGATACGGTCAATCCTGACTATCACACATCATCGTGCCTCATTTTTTGTTGAACCGTCGGGGCTTGACCAAGTCCACTTCCTGTGGGGCCGCTTGTGGAAGAAAGAGTTCATCATAGAGTCCCTCTTTCTCCATGAAGTCGGCCAGCTGCTGGCCCCTTGGGTTCCGTTGCCCTATTCCGAATTTCTCTACTTTCAGCTCACCGTTCTTTCTTGTGCCTAGTTTTGCATTGAAGTCTCCCATTAACACCGTATAGTGATCCTCCTACCTCCTCATCGGGATGTGCCGAGGTTGGTACGTCAACCTGTTTGACCTTCAGCAAGTATCGTTTGGTAATTCTGAGTATAAGGTACGCAACCCTCGTCGACACACTCCCAATCTTTACAACGTTGTTAACGAGAGACTTGTGGGCGATTTATCCGATACCTTCTTGGGACAGATGGTCGCCCTCCCGGTGATAGAACAGGTTGCCGGATTCGAGGATTACCGTGTCCTCCCTTTCTCTTCAGACCTCGGATAATCCTATAATATTCCAGCGCAACTTGCCTATCTCTTCTTCCAGCTCCAGGATCTTCTCGTCAGTCCTCAGGGCGCGTGCGTTGCGTTATATGTTGTCTAGTCGTCGTAGGTGACAACTGAACCTCCACCGGAGATTCTTAGCACCCCCTGCCCCGCCGTTAATATGGTCGCCATCGTAGCCAGGAATAGCGGGGCCGCCGGGGACTAGGGGCCGTCCTTTTGTAACTCTCGGCATGGGGGGTATATTGCCATAGTTACCACGCTTGGCGAGCGGGTTGGCAACCGCAATTTTTATTGCTTTTTACTGTTATAAGAAAGATGCTACTGCCCATCTTCTGCCTCAGTTTCCCTCTGTCGCCTCTTACGACACCCACGGGAAGATATGAGGTAGTGGGTATTCTTACCCGTTACTAAACGGAATTACGGGGGGCGAAGAGCTTCAATTAAAAGGATTTAGAGTAAAAGGAAGTATTATGGGGCGGAATTTTAAGGTGAGGTTTTTATCAGAGCGAAGAGAGCGACAGTGAGTGTCACCAAGAAACTCAAACCGCTCTATAAAGTAAGCAGGGAAATCGGGATTGAATAGAATACATTATAAAACTGCAATTAATTTGTTTTTCTTTTCATTGGTGCCAGCGAAAATCTTAGTTTTTTTTTAAAATAGAATTAGGGTGTCAAACGAGCTTACAGTCCACCCAATGTGGATGCTGTGGCTCATAGACATCTACATTTATTCTCGATTAAGAATCAAAATGCAGATGCGTTGACACACTTCAGTACTAAGATGTAACGCCTCGTTTCCAGTAAAAAGGGTCTTCGGTTCTCTACACTCACCATACGAAACACAGCAGCATTGAGCTGCTATGTTACGCTGGTATTCTGTGACGTGGTCCTTCCTCGGTCGAGCTGACCCATTCATGCTACAACCTTAATATGGCTGCAGCGTGGCTTTACCATGTATAATATGGTGTGAAGCGTTCAATCTTAGTCCTTGAGGACTGAGATGGAACGCTTCACGCTATGCAAAAGAGGCACGCTTCATCTGCCTGCTTTGCTTGAACTTGGCCGCAGGTCTCAATCGGCATCATTTGCCACTTACCATCAGTTCGTATGTCGCTCAATGAAACAGTGTGACTCTATTCACCAAAGCCATGCAAGAAAGCTTAGCAGCGCGAGGAGTGCGTAGTCGACTGCTTTAACTGAGAATTTTTATTGACTAGTAGTGAGCTCACCTAGACACATCACTCGCACGCATTCCTCACACGCCTTACTCGCTCGCGTCTCTTGGAAACATCCCTCGCTTGTTTTGTAACAAAGACTGAGTTTTCGTAAAATTATTTAAATCTTTTTTCTAAATTATATATTTATTTATGACTACCCGGAAAAAAATATCAATTTCGATCATATTACAGAGCAGGGCTCAGATATTGTTGTCTATTTTTATTCAGCAATGTTTATTAACTTTTAATGAACGAAAAAGAAAAGAAAAATATTTCATATAATGTCCCATTTATTGAACGAACATTGTCGGTATTCATAACCTTTGTGATGTTTTATAGTAAAGGAGAAAATATAATATTGTTAATAGCGACAGAGAGAAACAAATTAGGAGGTGGGCAGAATCATCCTAATAACAACAAAAAAAAACTGCGGTTGCCAATCCGCCTGACAAGTGTGGAAACTATGGCAAAATCTCCCCTATAAGGCAATCTATGGGGGAGGTCAATGTTTAGCAGTGGCTTGTTTAGGCTATAATGAATGAACGAATGAAAAAATAATTAATATATATATTTTTAAGTCACTAGGCCAATAAATATTTTTATAAAATGAAATAGATAATTAAAGTGTAGTGCAATCGTCTTCATAGGGACCATTATTAATTTGTGTCTTATAAGCTTTTTTCGATTTTCTTATAATCCTTCCTTCTTAAAAAGGGTTTGATATAAATATATTTTTACTAAGTCACTCTATTCTTCACGTAAATATAAGAAATCATTATATACCACAATCAATTCATTATTATTAAGCTTACGATATTGATATACATAAAACTTTAATAAAACGTAAAAAACCGACTTAAAATACGTAAAAAGAAAATTATTTCCACTTAGAAGATTTCGATGTCGGTGCTAAGACATTGTATATCGATGAATTAAGGCCGTAAGCTTCAGAAGATATTTTTAGAAAGTTATTTTGTTCATTATAGTTCTTAGATGCCGGTTATTAGTTTTTATAAAAAATTCAATTTTTGTCCCTTTTGAGTAGATTAGGGAATATCATAAGTTCAAGGTAAGAACGTAGCAACTAGATAATCGTCTAAATATTTACATTATAATATTCATCTCTTATTTACACACCTAAGGCGTGGAATTTTTTCTTTAAATTTAAATGAGACCACCTTTGAGGAAAATAAGAGAAAATATCATAAATTCAAAGACATGCGATAATTGCCACACGCATTGCCGCTACGCTGCGAACATTTCCTTTCTCTAAATTCTTCTCAGTAGTGAGTGGAGGTCTATGCAAGAAAGTATATTAGCCGTGACGTTCCTTTTTATACTTTTAGTTTACGAGGTTTTCGTCTATTGAAAAATAGAATCATTTAAATCGCTTCACAATTGGCTAAGAACATACAAAACAATTATAAACCTCCACATTCTTTGAAGTCGGCAAACAAGGGAATCTAGTCAGTTACATTATTTAAGGCATAGTTTTTTACAACAATATAAATATTTTCAGGTTCCAAAAGCATAATAATTAGGTGTTCAATATTTTATTTTATTTTCCTTTTAATACGATACTATAAATTATATTTTCGTACAACACGTACACAGAATAACAAACCTTAAACAAGACAAGGATTCGAATGTAAGAATATTTTCATATTTTAATTTCACTTAGTTACCGTTTCCGTTACATCCTATCAAAAGTCCACTGATGAAGATAGGACTCCCCATAGATTGCCTTACAAGTGGGGTATTTGCCATAGTTGCCACGCATCGCAGGCGGGTTGGTAACTGCAGTTTTTATTTTCTGGTTGTTATTTGGAATACGCTGCTGCCCATCTCCTGGATTGTTTTTCTCTGTCGCATCTTATGACGATATGGGGTAGTGGATATTTTAACACAGCCTGTAAACACTGACTTTAAATAACACTGACTGTAAATTATAAGTGAAGCTTTTACATATTTAAGTGGTTCAAAATAATTGCTTATTTAAAATGCACGAACCTTTCTTAAGCATGTGCTTAGAATGGGACTTTATTCAACAATAGTTCTGTATACAACAACTATATATTATTCCTTTCAAAGTTTCCACTCCATTATGGTAATGCTTTTTCGTCGTTGAATTTTTTTGTATATTTACCTTTGTTTCATATACCTCATTTTCATAATATACCTTTGCTACTTAGTATAGTATAAACTATAAACAACAGTACTTTGGTAATTCGGTTGCGATGGACCTCATTTAAGGAGATACGTTTCCACATACTATCATTAAGAAATTTGACCTACTTAAATTTCGTTCAAACTTTTGTACGTATAAAAATACAAGTAAAAGTTCGTATAAAAATCTAAATTAAACGAGCCCGAGCAGCCAGCTGCAGGTCAAAGCTAAAACTAACATTAGTGGCAAACCACTGTTTTTATTTTTTATTTTGAGTAGCTATCGGGAAGATGCTGCTGCCCATCTCAATTTAATTTTACTTTAATTATTGTTGGTTTATTTATATGATCGGTTGAGTTGAATGTTATATAATATGTATTTACATATTATCTCATATGATAACACGCTAGTATGCAATGTTTCGTTCAAATATTATATGCAAAGCAGTTCTTTCTAATATTAAAATGTATCTTATTGCACTATCCGCTTAGAGTGGTGACTGCTTCGTTGGTCTATTGGTCTTAGCGTGACTGCCGATCATAAGGTACCAGGTTCGAATCCCGAGTCAAGCCACAAGTAAGGAAGTTGTTGGTGTTTCACCGCCTTGCCTCGGAAAGCACGTAAAGCCTTTGATCCTATGCCTGGTCTCTCTCCAGTCGTGTGAGATTGCCGTCCTATCGGACTTTAAGAGTTAGGGAACTAGTGCGCTATAATCCTGCTTAGATTAGGCTGGCTGGTCTTCAATGACTGGCCGCTGTGAACAAAATCAGGTCAGGTCAATCAGGGAATCCTAAACGAGAGAAAATGTGAATAACAAAGTCTATGGCATTCGGATCGAATAATTGACGAACGAAAACTTCCCGTTTCCGATAGAAATCTTTCCGAGGCATTGTGAATAGTCTAGCTGGAGGACATTATTATTACTATTACCCACTCAAGGTCTATGGGCTGCGCTGAAAATCAGTATTGTGGGTCACCGCAGCTTCTGCTGAGCGTAGACCCTTTTGTCTGTCATACTACAATGCATAGGATGAATGTTACTTTACTCAAAAATTGTATTGTGGCTTTGCCCTTTATAGTTTTAATTTACTTTAATTATAATTAAATTTATCTGTACTACTTGTTATTTGTATATTACTTGTCTAATATGTCGTCTCTTATAAATTTTGTTTGTATGAGCAACCAGTAACCAGGTAGTGACGGTGTAAGAATATTCACTAGCCTATATCATCCCGTGGGTGCCACAAGAAGAGAGAGAGAAGGAAACTGTCCCGGGAGATAGGCAATAGGATATGGAAAAAACTGCGTTTGCTAACCCGCTTCTCAAGCATGGCAACTATGGCGAAAATCCCTCCTATGGGACAATCTATGGGTGAAGCCTGTTTGCAGCAGCGCAATTTTGATAGGCTGTAAAGGTAAGGTACCAATAAAACTTTTCTTTTTTTCTATAAAAAATAAATACTCAAAACAATCAGTCAACATGACGTGAAGTTAGAACCTCAAATTGATTTATCCTTTCTTGCATATTAACTTAATTTTGATGTAGGTATAACGAATTGCGAAGCAACCGATTAAACCCTTTTAAGGTTTAGTGATCCAGAAAAGGGGTTAAATTGAAAGCTTTTTCAATTTACCGCCAATAACTCGGTTAGCTTTAGAGTAGATTACGTATAAACTAAGACATCTTATAAATAGGATAAAAAGAGAAGCGTTAATATTTTAATGAAACGACCACCTCTTTCATCTATTCTAAATTAAAAGTTTGGTAAATTTAATTGAAATTTTTATTTGTGTAATAAAAGACCAAGATTTTAAACAGGATTTAAGTTTTAATTATTGAAATTATAAGAGCGGAGCGTAGCATAGCCATCTTATCCTTGACTCCTATGCAGCGTTTACTCGTATTGCTGTCTCCTCTAAGACTAATTTTCCGAATTAGATATAAATTGGTACAGATAATTTACTTATAGTCTATTGTGCATAGATCCATTCTCATGTTCCTAGCTAATGTTATAAAAATCGAGATTTTTATAAACACACAAATTGAAATGAATGTGTATAGAAGAATGTGAATAGATATCTTTTTATAGTATGAAAATAACAAACGTGATTAACGAGCACACAGTCCACTTGATGGTAAATAGATGTTTGAATGATTAAAAAGACCGGAGCTAATGGAACCCAAAATTACATCATAATACTCATGAACAGGAGATCTTTTTTTGGAAGAGATAAATGAACTTTGAATGAGATAAATCTGAATGAAAGGGTGAGAAATTGTGTGATAAGAGAAAAGTGTGGTTTGCAAGATGATGTGTGACCAGGATTAAGAAAGGAATGCTTCGGTGGTTCGGTTATGTAGAAATAATGAACGAGGAAAGAGTGACAAAGAAAATCGATATTGCAGATGTGAACGGCAGAGTTGGGAAGGTACGCCCTAGACGAAGGTTTATCGAACAAATTGGCAATTATTGAAAATGGGCCTAATTAGGAGTACCATTAACCATACACATATGGATGTAAAGGAGGCGAAAGAGGTGTGTCAGGATCGTGCCAAATGGAAATCCGTAGTCCCTGCCTACCCCTCTGGGTGACAGGCGTGAGTGTTAATGTATGTATGTATGTACAAATGAACTTATATTCTACCTTATGTTAAGAGCGTACCGCAGCCAATAGACGACTACAAAGAAGGCTACAGTTGCGTTGTAACTTCTGAAGACTAAGATGGAATGCTACATTGTTTATCCCTCGGGAGCGCGCGCTCCTCTTCATATATAGGAGCGCGCAATGTATCTGGGAGATAAAATGGGGGTTAAAGTTCAATAAATATAATATACTAATCCATTAAAAAAGTGTGTATTGAACAAATATAATTTTTTTTTTGGAACGATGTTCCTTATCGGACGGTACGGATTTGACGGATGGGGGCTAGGCGACTAAAAGTGTAAGATTTTTCCGTTACGACTCCTTCTGACGTAGTGTAGACGGCCTTCACGGCTATAAGGAAGCGAGATGGAATAATATTCATCTCCCTCGCACTTTTTCTTATCTTGCGTAATTCATTTATTTGTATTTGTTAATTAATAATATAATACGTTTATCAATGTATTATATTATTAATTAACAAATACAAATAAAAATATATATATACTACGAAAGGAACTTCGTTCCAACCGAGGGTTCCACGACACTCACGCATGTTTTTAATAATAATATTTATCGCATCGGAATAATTATAAATGTTCAATTGAGCTAAATTTTTAAAACTTTCTTATAATTCTTGTAAGGGTGACCAATTCGGTGTTTTGTATTTTTTTTAATTAAGTAAAATAAATAAATAAAAACAGTCCTTTAAAATGAATTAAATTATTAAATAAAAATAGAAGAGTAGAAAACATACTGCTTTATAAAAAACTTTAGTAAAAAAATGTAACTGTTATTTTGAATCTACTAAGAAATAAGTCAAATAAGTAAGAACATGCAAATAATAAAATAAACAAATAAGTACAACATAAAAAGATAAAAAATAAAGAGTTCAAAAGAATAATAGAAAAATCATCAAGTTATAATTTTGTTTATTTATTTAAACTTTATTGAACCTTACATATTAATTACAGGATCAAAAGGCGGACTTAGTGCCAAAAGCATTCTCTGCCAGTCAACCTTAGGGCAGTAATAGAACTGCGAAGGCGGTTACAAAGAAATATAAGTACACACATACATATACATATATACATACATATACACACACATACATGCATTTATACATCAATATACACATACATATAAACATATACACAAATAAACTATTGGTAAATCCAATTGTGCATGCCTTAAGCGCATTAAAAAAATTACATAAGTACATATAACATGATAATATGTGTAACATGATAGTAAGTATAACATGAGAACAGAAGTGGAGATAATATTCCACCTTGTGGCAGGCCATTGGAGAGTTGACACCAGTCAGATATGTCACGACCATTAATGAAAGCATGCTGATGCCTACAAAGGTAGGAAGAAAACTAGTCTACATTACATTAGAACTTCAAAAAAGAACAAAGAAACTAAAAATTGGAACGCAAAATATTCTCTTCTTTTTTATTGATGAATATCTTAGCAATTAGGTAACATACATCACATAAATAGGCATGCATTAACTAACCATTAACTAACGTATAAACGGCCAAATAAAAAAAATCTTATATACGAATTCATTGGATGGCGACGCGCGATGTATCCACGAAGCAAAAATAGGGCTCCACAGGTTTAACCTCATACGAAGAGTAGCATGTACAAACAGAGGTGATGGGGACGGTCTAGAACCCAGCTAGGAGGGAAGGAAGCTGCCGTCCTCAATCTTGTCATAGTGCATTTACCTGAAACGTTGCTCCTTCGTGTCTACTAGATACCGCGCCAAGGGTTAAAGTTGTACTAGCTCTCTACTGTAGTGCCCTGTAGCCTCCCCGTCAGCCCCGACAATATACATTATGATATTAGTATTAAGTGTAGAATAAGAGAGCAGTATAATTAAAGTCTTAAACTGAGCAACACGTTTCCTTTTTATTCAACACCTTCCGACATTACATGGCGACCCTGCCAGACGGTGTGCACGCGCACCGCCGGTGCCTACTATATAAAAGAAGAAAAAAAATTACAATAAATCTAAATTAAATTGTGAAGAGCTTGTTAAGAGTATTGACAATAAATAAACATATTAACGGAATGGACGCAATACCGGACGTGACGAAAAAATAATGAGAATATAAGAAAAGGCCACAATATTACTAATTTTAAAAAAAATTACAGAAAGTATTTAATAGACCATTGAAGATCAACTTAAAAAGACAAATATTATAAAAATTTCAAAGATAATATGAAGATTAAAATAGTTAATAGTGATAATTATGAGAAGTAGAATGAACAAAGGAACAGCAGTAGTACTCTAGCGAGCTTAGCCCAGAAGAATAAGAAAATCGAGTCAAAAAGAGCAAAGAAGAAATTAAGAGGTAACTTCGCACCTGTGTGATTTTAATTCCATTTAAACTTTATTTATCAATTTAAGATTAATTTTATGCTCTTTTTGCTATTATATTTTTAGAAATTAAGTATTAAATATTATGTATTTAATATACCTATGTTTAAATAGAAAGTATTTATTAGATAATTTACGATTCAATTGATTTTTTTATATTTTTATTACGGTATATATAAAATAAAATAAAATGCAATAATTATAAATTAAGTTACGTAAGCACTTCTGTGGCATGTTTGTATTAAGGCACAAGACGTGGTATGTGTGGTGGATTTATACGTGGTAGAGCCATGCTGCAGCTATATTAGTAGTATAGTTGTAGCACGAATGGGTCGGCTCGACCGGGGAAGGACCACGCTCTCACAGAATACCAGCGTAAAATAGCAGTTTAATGCTACTGTGTTTCGTATGGTGAGTGTAGAGAACCGGAGACCCTTTTTACTGGAAAAGAGGCATTCCATCTTAGTCCTCACGGGTGACAATGCATCTGCATTTTGATTCTTTATTGAGGATAGATGTAGATGTCTATGGGTCATAGCAACCACTTACCATCAGGTGGACTGTGTGCTCGTTTGTCACCCTATCCTATAAAAAAAAAAGACGATTTTATATGCACTTTTATTCAGTTATTATTTTATATTAATTTTATTACTGTTTCATGCATGTTCATGCATGAGTTTTATCTTTTGTAGTTAAAATAACACTTTTTTATTTTTTCTAAAGACAAGAAATTATTCTAGATAAGTTAAATGTAACAAGAATTAATATTTACACCACTAACTTAGGATAAAAGTCTATGATTTACACAGTGAATATAACAGGTCTGCTAACCTTTTCTTATGAATGATACATCTAGAAATATGACATGTTATGTTATGCAATGAGCTTATCTTAAAACAATAGAGAGCAACATACGATATATAAACAGGTGCATAAAAATAAACCATAACAGCATTCTAATGAAGATGAAAATAATCATCATTACAGCCCTTCGCAAGTCCACTGCTGAACATAGCCCTCCCCCAAGGAATGCCACAAAGCACGGTCCTGAGCCACCTGCATCCATCGACTTCCTGCATGTCTTACCAGGTCGTCACTCCATCTAGTGGGGGGACGCCCTACACTTCGTCCGCCGGTACGAGGCCGCTACTCGAGAACATTTTTATAAATATACATATCAATATACCCCCCATGAAAATAATAACTATCAGAAAATAAATAAGAAATGATCTGTAATAGTATTAACATTAATATGAAAATAATGAAATACAGTAAAGGAAAAAATAAAATAATTAAGAGAAGGTTTAATAGTAATGTTCCTTATCAGAGTTAAACACGGACAAAAAAAATTGAATGTGAAAAATGTGTTCCCATTTTGTACATAATTAGAAAGTATATATTTAAAAGGTGTGAAGAATGAAAGAAACGAATGTTCAAAAGTGGGAATACGAATTACTGAGTTGCTAAGTTTCGTCAATAATGGACTGATCACTCAAATATTGATGATGCTTAAACTCCTGGTAAAGAATTCATTATGAGCGAGAATAATGCAAATTAGTATTGGAAGTAGAGCATGCAAGTGTATAAAAATATTGTTACCCTTAATACGTCACATCCTTCATTGGATCATAGTGTGAACTTAGTTTTCCTCCGTGACAATTGTTGGAGTCCTTTTAAAATGACTCAAACGTTGACCTCAAGGTTGTGCGCACAACCCAAGGTACAGTTTTACCTTGATATAGTGTAACCAATAAAATAAAATGAAAGTAATGAAAATGTAATATAACACCCAAGTAAATGGGGGGCCCATATGTATTAAAGTACCCGCATTATAAATATCATGAAATTAATATAATAAAAATGGCCAATAACGCCCAAAGAGGTGAATTAAAACTCCGTTTTCCGATATCTAATTAATAAATAAATATATAAGTGATTAGAATTACGAAAAGAAATTAAGCTAGCTAAAGGTCACAAAGAAAAAATAACTAAGAAAGTAAAGCAAGTATGTACATACAAGAATTATAAAAGATAATATATATACATATATAACCTAAGGCCTAATAATTGAAAACAAAGAAAATAGCAGTAATGGTATTAAAAAAATCAAATCATACAAGGACATGAGAAAAATTAAAATGAGTTACATACAAGGTAATAAGAGGATCCCCGACCAAATCTATAAAGTGAAATAGGTAGTTATTTACATTTCTTTATTAGGATGCTATCCAAAGTGCTACCAACTAGTTACACATGTAGTACCTATAGGATCGATCCACATAACCAACGTATAATTAAATAAATACCTTATAAAATCCACGTGTTATAATCATATAGCAAATAATATATTTTATCTTTAATCGCAATAAGATAGAGTATAGAGCTTAAAATAAAATAAAATTATTATGTAAATTATTATTGTAAGACATATTATACAAGTAATATTAATAATTACGTTATAAAAGTGATGAATAGGTTTAAAATATTATTTAATATTATATAGAATCAATTACTTAAAATTTAAAATTCAACATAATTAAAAAAAATTATAAGGGAAGGAGATGTTGAAATAAATTAGAGATACGAACGTAATAAGAGTAGAGTACAATAAAGTACAGTGCACGGCGCACATTTTAACCAACTAATATTTAAAACAGGCAATTTAACACTCACAAGTTAAACATGTAGTAACTATAGACACATTTAACACAATATAAAAAACATTTTCGCGTATATTTTATATGAATTTACAAGATTTTTTTCATATTTACAATAACTCTTAATTTAACATTAAATTTCTCTTTAATGTTATGTCTTTTTTGTTTATGTAAAATTTGTACAATTTTACACTAAATTTGGTTTATATATTGCTTATTAAAATCAATTCGAAACAGTATCGATTCGCTATTATTATAAGTTTCATAATGTAATAATTTTTTTTTCTTTTATTACAGACAATGAAACCAAAAATTATGTTATTATATACTAAAAATACTTATAACAACAAATACAACATATATTTTGCTATACAAACTTATATTTGTGTAATAGCCTATTTTTTATAAATTTATGTTTCAAATAAGATAAACATATTCCTTATGCAGTCATGAAATCTTAAGAAAAGGTATTAATGCATTTTCGACTATTAATGATAAATAACATTTATAATAAATACTTGATAATGTATGTAAATGTATTATGACACAATGCAATGTAACGATCTTAACTACGTAAATTTAAAAGTGTTTAATACTATAATTTTCGGATACATTTTAAGTGTATTCATAATAAAACATTTTGTAAGTTATGTTGAAATTAGGTATGATCTTACGATGTAATCGTAAACTTTCCCATAAACGTACTTTGGAATTTAAAACAAAAGTGTCACAAATCGCTTACGCGGCAGGGATTGCAACTTGTATTTTGATCTGGCTGTTGTTATGATAATGAGAATGATTACTTTGCTTAACATAGACTCCTTTGTTATGTTTATCTTAATATGAAATGAAATAATTAAATTTTTGGTTAAATTGAATGAATTCAGCAAATTATAAGATTTATAATATTTTGGAATTATTCTTTTAGGAAAGTATTTAAGGCATTTAAAAAGTTTATTTATGATATAAGATTAAATTGTGAGCCTCAATTCTTAAAAACATATACACCTATGTAAAGAATATACTTCGTCTTGCAAATGACGTGTATGATTTTTATGACTAAATTACGAGTACATAACTATTTTTATTAAGTGAAATGAGAATTATGGAAAGGACTGTATACATTGGCCATTTTCTTTATGTATACGCGAGCTGTGTACGTGAAAGAAGAAACGCAATTATTTAATGAATATTATTATTATTTATAAAAAAATGTAAACATTCCCTTTTTTAATTTTTTTGTCGGTGGGAGGAATAGTGCCCTGTAGCCTCCCCGTCACCCCCGACAATATATATTATGATATTAGTATTAAGTATAAAATATGAGAGCAGTATATTTAAACTCTTAAACTGAGCAACACGTCTCCTTTTTCTTCAACGCCTTCCGACAATACACTACTATTTAGGCCGGAACACAGCAATGTAAGCCCTTGGTATGGATGATCGCTTTCGGGTAAAACTAGATATATGAATTCCGAATAATAATTAAAATTATTATGATTTCCATTAACTTTGTCAAAAATGCGACCTAAGTTAAGCGCACCTATTTGTAACCGACTACGTTTAGGTGTAACCGCACGTCGGCTTTTGTTCTTTTTTATTTTAATTTTAGAGAAAAAGGATGACAAACGAGCACACAGTTCACATAATACTAAGTTGTTGCTGTGGCCCATAAAAATCTACCTAATATATCCTCGATTAAGGATCAAAATGCTGATGCGTTGTCTTTCCCCGGTCGAACCGATCCACTCACGCGATAACCATAATATAACTGCAGTCTGACTCTCCCACGTATTAAATATGACTAATAAAATATATTATCAGCATTTTTCGAATGGAAGGAGACGTTCTAAACATACATTTTGCGTAAAAATTATTCCATATTAAATGACCCATTTTCGCCTTCTTATCTTAAGAGTAAATTCCACTATCTCTCCTCATCTCTTGATAGGGTTCTACGTTCTTCTTCTAACAACAAAATATGTATACCAGTTCACTTCACCGAGTTCTATGGTATCTCCTTTACAGTTCAGGCTACACGCCTTTGGAACTCCTTGCCCGATGATATCAGAAAAGCGTTCCCAATACGTTTGCTTTTAAAAAGTTGGTGCGTAATCATCTATTAAAGACAACACTTCTTACATGAATCATCCATGTCATTTATATTGTTATAAGTATATATTCATAGTTATTAATATATGTATGTTAATATGTATATATGTATGTTTATGTATGTATGTATATATTTGTATATATGCATAAATAGGAGATATTTCTATAGTTTATTTATTGTATATATTAGTAAAATGTATATATAACGTAGTTAATTATAATTTTTATTTTGTTTTATTCACCACTTACACCACTCCATGGGTTGACTGGTAGAGAATGCCTCAAGGCATTAAGTCCGCCCTTTGTATTCTTTTAGATTAAGGAAGGCGCGCAAATTTTTTACATGATATCGTTCTTTCCACGCCAAGGACGTATTAAATTAGCATGTTCAATGAAATCACAACGGTAATCAAATATGGCTTGTGTTCTATAAAATAAAATAATTGGATTTAGTGTATGGGTAATAAAAATATTTGATTTTATTCCTTTATAGAACTTCTTGTTTATTTAATATAATAAATAGAAATTGTAAAAATGTTCTATAAACACACACACAATAAAATTAATATATTATATAATATATACAATCATAATGTCTTAAGAGGCGACAGATGAAAACTGAACTAGGAAACGGGCAGCATAATCTTCCTGATTCTTTAATTAAAAAAAACTGCGGTTACCTGCCTGCCCGCAAAGCGTGGCAACAACGGCATATAATATTCCTTCTATTAAAGTTACAATATTCATACGAGGGGCGTTCAATGTATTCTCGGTATTGGGGCGATTTGCTAATAATATGGGTAATTAAAAAAATCATTAGCTAACTACACTACCTGAGGGTATAAATATGAAATTTCGTCTTGATAACTTCATTACTTTTTATGTAACCTTCAGTCATAGATGACGAGAATGACTGACTCGAAAATGTTGAAAAAAAATCGAATACCGTGAGGTGATTAAATTCCTCACTAAACAAGGAACAACTCAAACAAACATCCATGAAGAAATGGTGGCCGTTTACCAGACTCTGCTCCTTCAATGTTAACCGTACAGAAGTGGTCAAGTGAATTCAAAAGAGGCAGGGAAAGCATCGAAGATAACCCCCGCCTGGGTGGGCCAATCACAGCGGCTACAGAAAATGTGAAAATTATTGCAAAATTGGTACTATTGGTACTATACACACCATTTTTTTTTATAGGATAGGGTGACAAACGAGCACTCAGTCCACCTGATGGTAAGTGGTTACTGTGACCCATAGACATCTACATCTATCCTCGATTACGAACAAAATGCAGATCCGTTGTCACCCGTGAGGACTAAGATGGAATGCCTCTTTTCCATTAAAAAGGGTCTCCGGTTCTCTACACTCACCATACGAAACACATCAGTGTTAAGCTACTATTCTACACTGGTATTCTGTGAGAGCTTGGTCCTTCCCCGGTCGAGCCGACCCATTCGTGCTACAAGTATAATACTAATATAGCTGCAGCATGGCTCTACCACGTACAAAATTCGGTGAATGCTACTGGAACTCCTCGAAGAGTAGAACTAGGTGTGCCAAGTTTGGCCTCATTTTGCATTACTATATCAATCTTACAAAATCAGTGCAAGATGGGTGCCGCGAATGCTCACTGCGCTTCAAAAGCAGGTGCACGTTGACTGTTGTAGGGAGTTTTCAGAGCTGTGTGGTGATGACCCGACAAGTGTTTTCGATAGGATAGTTACAGCAGATGAAACGTGGGTTCACCACTATGATCCTGAGAGTAAACAGAAGTCTATGCAGTGGCATAAAAAGCGATCAAGGAAAGGAAAAATGAAAGGGAAGTGGCATAAATAGGGATCAAAAAGGGAAGGGAAGTTCAAAGTCACTCCATCGGCCGGTAAAATCATGCCCGCAGTGTTTTTGGATTCCAAAAGAATACTATTGATCGAGTACACAAAAAAAGGTGAAACCATCAACGCAGACAAATACTCAGCCACTTTACGCCGTTTGAGAAAAGTAATAAAAGAAAAGAGAAGAGGAAAGCTGACCAAGGGGTTGCTGCTTCTTCATGACAACGCGCGACTCTCCCAGGCTGCTGTACGAGACTGCGGGTTTGAGAAAGTTAACCTTCCACCATACAGCCCAGATCTAGCCGTGACCGTGTGTCAAAAGTCCTATGTTGCCTTTTTTCCGTTTCTATGCCAATTTGTATAAGAGTTTCTGACCCTCCTCTGTATGAAGCTTGTCATATAGAGGGTAACTAGCTATTTCGGGCCATGGCAACGGCTCGCTTTATGGTATGTTGTTATTTATGTTTACTTCTATAATATTATATTTATTTATTCCATAGTCTGTACATGCAATCTCATAAATATTTTTAGTCTCTACAGTTATTAAATTAATTTTCAAGTAAAAAATAGGTCGAAGATATCGTTTTTATTTCGTCTACCTTATTGACGGTGATAAATTGTGACAGTGATTAATTTTAAGGCCTGGTGTTATTTCATTTCTTAATAACTAACTTCTAATATGTAAAATCTCTACTAGACCGGATTCTTTTTTACTATACCTAATTATATGTTGTAAATAACGAGAAAAAATCATTTCCTATGTTTACGCAAACACTACACATTGAGTTTACTCAATGCTATTATAACATTAAGTAAACTCAATGTGTAAATGTGTGTTAATGCGATGTATGTGCTTTTCCATGCGATGTATGTTTTTACAATAAAATCCAAAAAATTACAAAATTTGTCCTCTACCAAGTTCAAAAACTTTATTAAACAAAGATTGTATAAAAAGTGTTATTATAATATTAAGAAATTTTGGATGATATTAATCCCTGGAAATGACGTGATCGCTACTATGCTATTTCTAATTTATTTTGTAACGTATTATATGATTTTTAACTGGTCTTTATTCAAAAAAATGTACCGCTTAGCTTACTGCTGGTTTTCCTCAGGATATAGGTTTTTTTCCGAACCAGTGGTAAATTAAACATAAGAATGACATTCAGTAAGTATTATTTATATTCTAGATTAAATTGAAAAGTTTTTATTTTTAGTGCTTTGCAACACCCATATTCACGGGTTAGTTTCAAGTTAATTTGTTAGTTTTTGGGGGAGTAACGGAAGTTGAATTTTTTTACCATTTTCTTTATTCGTCGGTTAATAAGTGGCTCTTTTTGATGACTACTGGTAGGACTAGTCTGAAAGCTGGCGACGAATTTTGGGAAGGTCCTTTTGGCAAGTTGAAGTTGTGAAAAAATATAATTTCGTCAATTGGCGACTCCAGTCCCGCGAGTCTGGCAGAGGGTTTGCGGTTATTTCGTTACTGCGCAGCATATAATATTTGCAAAAAAAATAATCCAAAAAAATGTTTTTTTGGCAACTTGATTTCTTTTTTATCTTTTAATTTAGTTTTTATATAATTCAAAAAAAATCCCAGACGTTTTTGTCAGTTATAAAGTATTACCAGACCTCTCCAAAAATATTCATATCATAATAATCATAAATATCATCAAATTTTAATCACGTATTTATTGAGTAATTTTTATAATACCTGCAAATCGCCAGACGAATTTAGCGGTATTAAACAATTCCCAGACGTGAATAAAGTTTACAAATGAATACGACCAAAATTTTTATGCGTAGCCATAAGTGCGAGAAAGATAGCTTATCGAAGCATGCCGACTGCGGATGGGGTTTTAGCGAGATAAATAGTCTATATAAATAAGTCCACAACACTGACGGATAAAATATTTAATTTAGCACAAACAAGCAGAAGATACACAAGCCAAGATAAAAGAGTTTATAATAAAAATACAGTCTAGAAAAGCACAATAAATATTAATCGTAATAATTAAAAGTCTAAGGCGAGAACAAAAGATTAGCGATAGCGAGCAACGTGCGTTCCGCGTTGTATCGGTATATCGACTGGTGAGCGCGGTGCACGGACGCAGGCAATCCTTTTGCCAGCTGGGCTAACGGAATTCCGGGCGGCGCGTTCAACGCCCGGCTGTTGCTACGTGCATTGTGTTGAGAGTATATAGTGGCGTGTAAAAGTATTGTATATGTTGAGTGTGAGAAAGTATGTACGTGTGTATCTGTGTAAGTATAATGTAGGAAAGTAGCCTACATTCACTCCCCCCCAGAGGCCATCTTATGGTCGATAATAGTCCGGGAATCTAACACGGCGTCCAGACCTTGTAATTGGACCCGGATGGGACCCTTTAATATTCTCTGAGGAAGCGGCCTGTATGGGACTGTAACTGCTACCGTCAGCTAATATGTAAGCCGGTTTAAGTCTGTCGATTGAGACATTCATATCTCTGCCTTTGACCAGGAGTTTAAAAACCTTATCTCCTCTGGAGAGTACCTTGTGCGGACCTGAGTATGCGGGTTGCAAACTCGTACGCGAAGCGTCTTCTCTTAAGATGACGTGTTCAGTAGTTGCGAGATCCTTGTACACAAAAGTTTTTTCTTTAGTGTGGCGTGAAGCTGGGACAGGTTGTAAATGTTTAACAAAATTATACAACCGGGCTGTAAAATCGGTTACATCCGACGTAACATTTATGGTGGGGTCAAAAAATTCACCAGGTAGCCTAAGTGGTTCTCCATACAGCAGTTCGGCAGACGAAGACTGCAAGTCTTCTTTAAATGCACTACGAATGACAAGGAGAACTAAAGGTAAAGATTCAGTCCAATGCTCATCTGCATGGCACATGATCACTGCCTTGAGGTGCCTATGGAAACGCTCTATTAAACCGTTGCATGCCGGATGGTAAGCTATTGCTCTTTTATGCTGGAACCCATTTATTTTGGACAAACATTGGAACAAAGCGGATTCGAACTGTCGATCGCGATCTGTAACAATGTCTACTGGACAGCCATACCTAGCTATCCATCCAGACAGCAGTGCTTTGGCAACGGTTTTCGCAGTTATATCTACGATCGGTACGACCTCTGGCCATCGTGTAAAGCGATCGACTGCAGTGAGGCAGTATCGAAAGCCTTGCGATGGTGGCAGAGGCCCCACAAGATCGATGTGGACGTGCTTGAACCTTGCACGCGGTAAGTTATATGTGCCTAAAGGCGCAGATACGTGTCGCGTCACTTTGGCACGTTGGCAAGCCAAGCAGGCACGTGACCACTCTCGCAGTCCTTCCCATGCTAGGCCACACAAAACGCTCTGCAACTAGTTTTGCTGTAGCGTTCGCGCCTGGATGGCTCAAAGAATGCAGACTTTCAAAAACTTCTCTGCGCAGCACTTTAGGAACAAACGGTCTGGGAGTCAGTGTACTGACATCGCAGTACATACATGTTCTACTCCCAGGAATGTCATACTTCTCTAAGCGAAGGGATGATCCACCTTTGAGAAGTTCAGCCAGGCCAATGTATTGAGACTGACAGGCGCTTGCAGTTCCTCAACTCGAGATAAGGCATCGGCAACAACATTTTCTTTACCAGATATATGCCTTATGTCGGTTGTGCGAAATGTAGTCTAGATGTCTATACTGCCTAGGCGAACAGTTGCCTTTCCTCTCGTGGAAAGCAAAACTGATAGACTTATTTATAGACAATGAAATGTCTCGCTTCTAACATATGCCGAAAATACTTAATGGCCTCTTAGATGGCAAGAAGCTCTGCTCTTTTCGCAGAACTCATTTTGCGTGAGAAAAACGCAAGCGGTTGCCACGTGCCGTCTTTATACTGCTGCAATACCGCACCCAAAGCTATATCTGAGGCGTCAGTAACAAGAGCGAGCTTGGAATGTGTGTCAGGGTGAGCTAGTAAAGCTGCTTCGGATAGGCTTAGCTTACAATCGTCAAAAGCCTTACTAGCGCCTCCTGTTAAATTAATTGGTTGTGAACCTTGTAGCCCTGGTAATGCATTTAAGGGAGCTTGAATGCGTGCAGCATTAGGCAAAAATCGCCGGTAGAAATGTATCATGCCCAGAAATCTTCTGAGCTGGCGAACGTTTTTGCGCGAAGGAAAATCTTTTATCGCCTGACCTTTCTCCTGGAGAGGATTAACACCATTGGCGGAAATTTTATAACCTAAAAATGTTACTTCAGACGCACCGAAAACACATTTAGGGGTGTTGATTAACATCCCGTACTCGTTCAGTCGGTTAAACATCTGGCGTAAATGCTCCTCATGCTCTGACTCGCTCCTAGAGAATATTAAAAAGTCATCCAGGTTCTTGTTTTGGGATTTAGCATGTATGTATGCGCATATATTATGACCATGTAAATATCTGTGTATATAGTTTGAATTATTTTAGATAAGTGCTGTAATAACTTGTATAATAGCTATTAATTTTAACTTCGTAAGCTCGGCAAAAAATATGTTTTGATAATTACCGCCCCATGTTCTAAAAAAAAGACAATATGTATAAAGTTCTTACCGCTCAGAGATGAAGGTGGAAAAAATTACAAGTTGCACGTTCTCTAGAGCCATAAATTTTTTCACAGTGATGTGGTACAGATGTAGATGACTTTTGAATTACCTAATGTAGTTTTATTATGTTTTTTTTATAGGATATCGGGCAGTACTTGCATTAGTAGATATTTTTAAACTGTGATTTAAATATCACACTAGGCCGATAGCCATGAAATAAGTTAAATGAAAGATATGAGAGACATACTTTGTTATCAATTACAAAGAAAAGACTAAACAAAATCACATTACTCTTATCATCAAATAGTGTGAAAAACTAAAACGGGATAATTGACTTTCAAATTGAGCTAAAACCTCATAAATTATAATATTTGAGTAAAACGATTCCATGCCATAAGATCTGGAACCATAGTGTCTCGCCATCTTTTTCCCCAGTATATCCTTATATAGGGTGTACTGGGATATAAGCTTCCCATTTAGAAGCTAATACTTGTATAAATAAGCTTTCCTTTACTCATATTTAAGCTACGTCCACCATTCAGAACAGAAGACTTATTAGTTTATTCAACAATTCGATTTACTAGTTACTCATCCACATATTATTGTTGAAAATAAGACAGTTTATCAAAATTTTCGGATGAAGCACTTTAGATAAGAAGGTACTTATAAAAGTAGTTCTTATGAATTTTTTTTTCTCAACCCTCGTGGTGGACGTAAAACTACCTTGTGATAGAGCTACTGGTCTTCTATTTTCCAAGTTTGCTGTTCCACGCTGGGGCGTTCCAAGTATAAAATTTCTATTTGAACCACGCCCGCGATTGTTTGTATATATATACAATGGGTTCTTTAGTTGTCACTACCGCTATCTCATACGATTGACAGCTTTTCTTTTCAGGATAAGAATGATGGATCGTCACGATCTGCATCACTTGGAAGAAAATCTTCAAAATCAGAATTATTTAACATATCGATATCGATTTCTTATGGCTAAAACAAAAAAAAAATCAATTATCTTAAAGTCAGACAACTTATTTAGTGAAATAAGTGTGTGTTTAAGTAAATTTACAGTGGTAGAGTTACGTAAAAATTAAGATAACATTTATAAGTACGACGCGGGGTGTTTTTAAAATCACGAAATAATAATGACAACATTTAGAAGTACGGCCCGATGTGTTTAAAAAAAACATGCGTGAGTGTCGTGAAACACTCGGTGGGAACGAAGTTCGTTTCATAGTATATTATTATTGATAAGCGTATTGTATCATTGATCAACAAATACATGAATTACATGTCTTTAAAATGAAGAGTCACTTAAAATAAAATAATATTTCTTTCGTGGCAAGATAAGAAAAAGTGCGAGGGAGATGGATATTATTTCATCTCGCTTCCTTATAGCCTCCAAGGCCGTCTATATTACGTCAGAAGGGGTCGTGACGGAAAAATCTTTCGATAAAGAACTTCGTTCCAAAAATCACAAATTAATTGACGACACTATAAATATGAATATAAAAGACATTGTAGAGAAATATTATAAATATTTGTCATAAAAGTAAATTCTTTCGTTATTTATGTCGCAAAAATAATACTGTCTTATTGTAAGAGTTCAAAAATAAAATAAGATAAAACTTACCACAGCTTCGCGAACTTCTTGCACCCGACACCTTTGACGAAAAAATAACTGCTTACAGTCACTTGTCAATGTCAAAATGCTAAATTATTAAAATTTCGGATACGATTTTTAATCCTCAGTTGAATAACGAAGGAAATTGCGCGAATTTTTAATCTAAACAGTAATATTGAATAAGGGTTAAAAATCGCACTGGGTCGTAATTTAAATGTTTTTCTTCATGTTCATGGGCGGTAATGACTTTCATATTTATTTCTAATCAAATCAAGGTTAAGGTTATGTAAAACATTATGAAGGACAACTCAATTTGTTTTTTTTTTCAAATTGTTGGTCCCATTAACCGTGAAATTGACTATAATTTATATTCTCCGTTAGAAGAAAAATCCATCCTTCATAATGCTGCTCTTATCTTGAGACTGAAAATATTAGACATTAAAACAAAATCGCTACCAAAACAAGTAACAACGTCAGATTTGTTGAAAGGAGAATGCTACATTCCTCAAACCTTATAAGATTTTTATCTTACAGTTTTAGCTAGTTGTCACAGTAGAAGAAGAAAAAGTAATGAAAGTTATAGAGTAAGCAACTCGCTAGCTGCTGACTTGTTTTATAATGTGTCGAAAGGTAAAATTAAAACGAGTAAACATATAACCTTAGGGATGACCTTAAAAAGTTTAACTAGCAGTCGAAAAGTTGTTGAAATTGTTAATCGATATGGCCACTGTTGTGAATATCATGTTGTTGAAGAGCATTAAACAGAAGAGACGTTTACATCTTCTGATCGATCGCAATTATGTCCTTATGGCATTATAAGATCAAGTGGATTAAATACAGGTGTAGCATTAGACAACCTTGACCACTTCGTTGATACTGCTTCTGGTAAAGATACATTACTCGACATGGTTGGAATAATTTACCAAGATGTTGTTGAAAATCCAACATTTGTGCACAAAAACACAGTAGATAATAATCAAAAAGGGATTTTACCATTTTTTTTTATATTAACCTCAAAGATTATGCTGCTATTGATTTAGAAAATGATGCCGCTTTTGACCTTGAAAATCATGGTGCCGTTAACGGCGAAAATGACGCTGCTGCTGAAAACCATGGAATTCAAAATAAAAAAAGAAGACGGACATTTGAAGCGATTCAAGCGGAATTACAACCAATACATAAAATTGCTAAGGTGTCAGATCTTTTGTCACCTATTATAGATGATCGACGTTTAATAGTCCCACAGACATTAAACCAAATAAAAAATTTGATGTATTGTGGATGTTCTCACATGTCCTTGACATTCAAGATACTCCAATGTGGGTTGGATTTAATAGAAAATTTACAGAAGACAAGAATAAGAAGAAACAAATAATTCGTTATCTTACACCGATAAACGAATCACCAACTGATCCAAAAGTTGTTCTTGAAACCATTTTTCTTTTATAGAAATAGGGTGATAAGCGAGCACACAGTCCACCTGATGGTAAGTGGTTGCTGTAGCCCATAGACATCTACATCTAACCTCGTTTGCGAAACAAAATGCAGATGCGTTGTCAGTCTTGAGGACTAAGGTGGAATGCCTCTATTCCAGTAAAAAGGGTCTCCGGTTCTCTACACTCACCTTACGAAACACAGCAGAATTAAGCTGCTATTTTACGCTGGTATTCTGTGAGAGCGTGGTCCTGCCCCG
The DNA here is from genome assembly GCA_029286625.1 of Parnassius orleans. Taxonomy (NCBI): domain Eukaryota; kingdom Metazoa; phylum Arthropoda; class Insecta; order Lepidoptera; family Papilionidae; genus Parnassius; species Parnassius orleans. Next base: position 13,074 of record JAGSMP010000851.1, on the reverse strand, counting down.
GTCGAGCTGACCCATTCGTGCTACAACTATACTATAAATATAGCTGCAGCATGGCTCTACCACGTAAAAAACCATGAATCAAAGTTTAAAAATTGCTGATGAGCTTAGCGAACCTAGCATAAGTGTGTCTGATGATTTAGCGATTGCTAAGATTGCTATGCAAATTCAATCAGCTAAAAGTCCGAAATAGGACAATTTGTTTATTCATTTAGGAATATTTCACGTGATGTTAGCGTACTTTAAAGCAGTCGGAAAATTTATAGCCGGTTGCGGGTTAATGAATGTTGCAGTTGATTCAGGGCTGTTAGCTAGTGGATCTGTAGAATCATTCCTCGCTGGAAAACATTTTAATGGTAGCAAGAGAATTCATCCAATAATGTCACTGGGGTTAGAAATGATGAATTTTCAATTATTCCTAAAAACAGAAGCATCACGATTGGAGACGTCCTGCATACGGAAATTCTTAATTTTAATAAGGGTAGATTAGCACTCACAGCAGTACTGGAAAATGAAGAAATGTCAGAGCGTATGAATTCATATTTTTCACATTGAGAAGCCTGTTTAAATGGATCGTTCGGTAAAACAGTTCAATTTTATACGAAATATATAAATTTTGATAAATTATTATCACTTGTTAAATCGCTGTATGAGGAATGGAGATTTTGCAATATCATTCTATATATATAAAAGGCAAACCTGACTGTCTCATCTATCAACGCACAGCCGAATCTACTGAACAGATTTCGCTGAAATTTGGCATACAGACAGTAGTAATAACGTAGGCATCCGTTAAGAAAGGATTTTGAAAATTCGCCCCCTAAGGGGGTGAAAAATGGGGTTAAATGTTTGTATAGAAGTTCGTCATTTTTAGAGCTAGAAGCCTGAAACTTTGTTTTTAGGTTAACAGTTAAAAGTAAACAATTAGCTGTCCTAGAATTTTTGAAAATTCAACCCATAAGGGGTTGAAAAAGGGGTTGAAATTTAGAATGGGGAAACAAGACTAGTAAAACTATTTTATTCGAAACTTCACAGGAGTAATCCTATCAATAATAGAGTAAACAAGTGTTTCAGGCTCTTTCAGAATTCAACCCCTAAAAGGTAGAAAAGGGGTGAGAAATTCTGAAAATCAACATGGGTATCGTTTTTATGGTTTATCGGGTCGCTGATTACGAAAACAACAACTATTTCAAAATCCAATATAGCAGACGGTAAATACCTACCATCATCCCCTGTGGGCGTGCGATGTGGTTGAAATGTAAATATGGGTGTCGTTTTATGGTTTTTTGGGACGTTAATTACGAAAATGGCATCGATTATGGTTTGAAACCAACATGGATGGAAGGATGGATGGATGTATGTTTGTATGTAAAAATCATCATGGGTTGGGTGACTTGGGTGTCATTTTTAAGGTTTTTAAACCTGAACCTGAACTGAACTTGAACAAAAAAATTCTAATTTAAAAATTAAAAAGCAATGAAAATAAACAAGAGAACAAAATATATTTTTTTACAAATTACTAAAATGGCAAAACCAAAAGAAATATTTAGGTACCTACCTATTTTGTATTGATCTTCAAGTTCCAATCCCTACCAATAGATGGCGTTGGTACCGTTTTAGAACGCAGTAACGTTGTGTTTTTTCGAACTAATATAAATTGAATGGTGAATGAGCGCTTCAACCTGTACCACATATGGTACCTATTCACTGTTAACGGATATTTGACTAGACTTCGACTTTGTTTGCTTGCTTACGGTTTAAGACTTGCTTCGTGTTTCGGATTAGTTGCTTGATTTTGTCTTTCTTACAACCACTGTTCAAACTTGGAATTCGATTTGCTTTGTGACTAGGTATTGCTGATAGAAATATTTTTTCTCACTGAAAAAATGACTATAGAAACTCTTAATATTAAAGGAAAAATGGAACAACATACTATCGTCCCCATTATAGGTGACGGCGCCTGTTTGTTTCGTGCTCTTTTATTTTTAGTGTACGGAACCCAAGAAAATGCGATGGTGGTGCGTTCACAAATTGTTAGATTTGTGGTAAATTTTTCCGCTATGAACCACGACAGAAATGGAGATAATTATTCAAAAGCAAATGAATATTCAGCCGATATGTTAAAAATGAAACTTACGGTGGATTTTGTGAATTGGTAGCTGCAGGATTAATATTTTCGTTTCGGTTTGAAGTATATCGAAACGGTCTGCTATACACAGAGTCCGGAACAGATATATGTCCAGTAAGGCGATAACGATTTAGCCATGATTTAACTAATGGACATTTTAACGCCTACGAGGGCGACACTAAAAGTTTTTAGAACTGGACACTTGTAAACGATATAATAAAAAAATAATTTCAAATTTTGAAAATGGAACTCTTTTTCAATATTATTGTGTATGTATTTTGTTAATGTGTCATTTGTTTAATATTTGGCGGCAAATTTAAAATTGTCTGTGTCACGTCAGCATGAATTTAACGCGAGAAAATTTTCGTACAACGATTTTTTATGACATTCGATGTCATGTAAGTCAACAAGAAAGTTATGATAGACTTCGATTGGTCTGTCACGATGAAGCCCCATCTTGTGCCACTGTTTACAACTGGTTTAATGAGTTTAAGCGTGGTCGCACTAATCTCACCGATGATCTGCGTGCGGGACGGCCTTCTACGGCGACGACTGAAGATAACATCAGTGTTGTGCGGCGTATGATAGAGACTGCCAAAGAGTGACTTATCAGCAGATTCGTACAAGCTTAGGCATCGGTATAAGTCAAGTGCATAAAATCCTCCATGAACATTTAGCGGTCAGGAAGCCTTGTGCCCGGTGGATACCTCATAATTTGACAGATGCCCAAAAACTCCGTCGTGTTGATTGATGTGGTGAAGTTGTTCAAAGATTTAACGGAGGTGAATCAAATGGTGTGTTCGACATACTTACGGATGACGAAAGCTGGATTTATTGTTATGATCCTGAAACTAAGAGACAGTCTGCTGTCTGGGTGTTTCCTTCCGAGGAGTAGCCAACTAAAGTGAAGAGAGGTCGAAGCGTGGGAAAAAAGATGGTGGTCTCGTTCTTCGGAAGGACAGGTCATTACGCAACAATTGTTTTAGAAGATCGAAAAACAGTTACTGCAGAGTGGTACACTTACAATTGTTTGCCACTTGTCTTGGAAAAAGTTCGGGAGAAACGAACTCGCATTAGGATCCTCCTTCACCACGACAACGCCTCGTCGCACACCGCCAAGCAAACAATCGACTACTTGGTGACGTCAGACGTGGAATTACTGGGTCACCCGCCTTATAGCCCCGACCTCGCAACTTGCAATTTTTATTTATTTCCGAAAACAAAATAAAAACTTCGAGGAAAACGTTTTATGGACGCCGAGGAAGCAGTGGCTGCGTTTCAAAATGCCGTCGAAGAGACCCCTAAGGACGAGTGGGCAAAGTGCTTTTCTCAGTGGTTCCATCGGATGCAGCGATGTATTGATGTAAATGGACACTATTTTGAAAAGATATAATAAAACTAATAACTTGCTAGTTTGTTCAGTTTTTGATTTTCTAAGAACTTTCAGTGTCACCATCGTATCTGCCTATTGTTGCGAAGAAAATTACACAGCGTCGCATTGAGGTACCTGTCGAAGAGCGTGATCCTTTTTCAGAGCTTGACCATTTAACTGTTACATCTTTTGTAAACAGTGAAATATCATCTCCAACCAGCGGAACAGGTCTATCTGTATCGTCGACAATAAAATATGAAAAAAAGAAAAATAAACAATGGTTGAGATTTACTAATTACACAAGAAAAAGTCAATTAAAACGTGCACAAGAAAGATATAGGCAGAACAAGCCAGATTGAAATCGTAAATCTGTATCCGCTTATCAGAAAAAAAATCCCGATGTACACAGGCAAGTTGTTGCAAATTACCAAACTGCAAATCCACAAGTGCATGAAGAAAACGGTATGAGGAAAACATTACACTGCGTTTATGGAAAAACAAGGTCCATTCCGCTATGGCGAATGACCCTGATATTGCTTATAGAACTGACAGCCTTGGGTTCTATGACATAGAAGTGTCAGTGGTGCAATGCACTGAAATGGAAGGATGAGACACCTGGTATGTGTTGCAGCGCTGGAAAAGTGCAACTTGATCGGTTGAAACAACTGCCTGAACCACTCTTTAGTTTAATAAATGATGTACACCCAGATCATGACCATTTTTGTGTAATATTTGTCAATATAATGCCTGTTTCCAGGTGTCTTCCTTTGGTGGTAAACATGTAACAGCAGATGGTTTTTCACAGACTTTTAAAGTACAAGGCCAGGTCTACCATTTAATTGGAAGTATATTACCAGAAGCCGAACATGACGCTCAGTACCTTCAAATATTTTTTGTAGGTGAAGATGAACGAGAAGCAAAGTTTCAATGTTCTAAATTTCCTAACTTACAGCCAAATTTAATCAAACATTTGCAGAATATGCTGCATCAAGTGAACCCGTATTTAAAAGATCTGAAAAGTGCCATTGATAAAGTCCCTCCTTCAGAGTCATACCAAGTTTTCATACATGATGATAAAAAACCACCAGAAGAATAAAGAGGTAGGTACAATGCACCAACTACAAATGAAGTAGCTTTAGTGTTAGTGGATCAACAATTTGATTTAAGGACATCATCCTCGAGAGCCGAAGTAATTCACTTCAGCGTATTAGTGAGATACATCGAGCATATGATGCGCTAAAGTATCCATTGATGTTTTGCTGGGGGATGATGGGTATTCAATCAACATACCACAACGCGATCCCACAATTAAGTTGCCGCTTAATAAAACTGTCTCTTCTGCAAATAATAATATTTCTATTCGTATAGAATAATGATTAAAAAAGGAGAAGATAACTATTTAGTCAACTATCGTGCCCTTTTTAGTCAATATTTTGTGGATGAATACGCCAAAATAGAAACAGAGTGATTAAATTATATCAAAAACAATCAAGCCAAATTACGTGCTGATAGTTACATCCATTTAAAAGATGCTATTGGACGACAAGACGCAGAAACCAACCAACTAGGACATATGGTTGTCCTTCCATCATCTTTTACGGGGGGATATACCTATTCATATAGGGATATCACTATCACTTTCACATGCAATCATCGCTGGGACGAGATAAAAGAGCAATTGCTTCAAGGACAACAATCTCATGATAGAGACGATATAATTTCGAGGGTGTTTCGACTAAAAGTGAAAAGATCATGAACGTACTGACAAAGTGCAAAATATTTGGTGAAGTACGATGCTATATGTAGTCAACGGAATAGCAAAAGAGAGGTCTTCCACATATTCATATTCTTTTATGGCTTCACAAACGGTATTACTCCGGATCAAAGCGACAATTTAATTTGTGCTGAAATACCGGATCCCAAACGTGACCTAAACCTTAACGACTTCACGAAATCGTTAAATGTAATATGATACATGGTCCATGTGGAACTTTAAATCAAAAGTCACCATGTATGAAAGATAACATGTGCAGTAAACGATACCCCAGGGCTCTCATAAGGGAAACTCAAACTGGTGAAGACGTTTATTCGCAGTACAAGAGACGTTTACTAGATGACGGTGGGTTCTCTGTTGATATCAAAGGCACAACCATAGAAAATCGCTGGGTAGTCCCTTATAATCCAGTTTTATTAAAAACATTTAACACCCACTTAAATGTGGAATATTGTCATTCGGTGAAATAAATAAAATACGTCTGTAAATACATAAATAAAGGTTCAGATCAGGCATCGTTTTCTTAAGAGAATGAGAAGCATGAAGTTAAAACCTACACAAGTGGAAGATATATAAGTTCATCAGAGGCAGTATGGCGAATCCTTGAATTTCCCATTCATGAGCACTTCCCTCCCGTAGTCCAACTCGCTGTTTATTTGGAAAATGGGCAAAGGGTTTATTTTAATGAGCAAAATCTGAGTGAAAGAGTGAATAGTCCTCCAACAACCACATTCCTATCCTTTTTCAATTTGTGTAAAGTGGATAACTTTGCATAAACATTGCTCTACCTAGAAATACCTGCATACTACGTATGGGATAATAGAAAGTCCCAAAGGAGAAAGAGACGAGCAAACGTTGAAGGCCGGCCGGGGGTCAAAAAAGAGCACGTTCTGGGCAGGGTTTATGTGAACAATACAAAATGCCATCAACTTCGCATGCTTCTTCATGAGATCCGGGGCCAAATTTCGTATGAAGCGTTAAAAACTGTACATGGTCATGTATATTCCACGTTCCAATCAGCGTGCAAAGCTCTCGGCGTGCTTGAAGATGATGAACATTTGTTCGCAGCAATGGAAGAGGAAGCACTTTGCCAATCACCGCATATGATTCGGGATCTTTTTACGATTATTTTAGTGTTCTGCCAAGTATCAGACCCTTTAAGCCTTTGAGAGAAATTCAAAGAATAACTATCTGAAGATTTTAAAAGGCAATTAGAAAGACAGGGAGATGTGGATGTGGAGCACATAACAGATGTGGTATTTAACAAATGCCTTTCGGTAATAGAAGATGCCGTATTAGTGTTGGGTGGTCGACTACTAAAAGAGTATGGGTTATCTCAGCCAAGCAAAGAACAACAATTTGAAAATAGAGATTTTCTTAAAGAGACAAGTTACGACTTAGCATCATTAGAAAATTTAAGTTAAAAATAATGAAGGATCACTGAATGACGAGCAAAAAGCAGTTAACAATCAAATTAACACAAAAATTGAATCAAATGAGGGTGGAATATTCTTTTTAGATGCTCCCGGTGGAACAGGCAAAAGATTCCTCATAAATTTGCTATTAGCAAAAGTTAGAAGTACTCGCGGAATTGCTTTGGCTGTGGCTTCTTCTGGGATCGCAGCTACACTGCTTGAGGGTGGACGAACTGCTCATGCTACCTTCAAGTTACCACTCAATTTAACAACAGCTGATACTCCCTTTTGTAGTATATCGAAACAAATTAATTTTGATGAAGTATTAAAATAAACGAAAATGATAGTGTGGGATGAAATAACCATGGCTCATAAGGGTGGTGTAGAGGCTTTAAACAGAACTCTACAAGATATAAGAGGAAATAAAAAGTTAATAGGTGGTGTAACGGTTTTGCTGGCTGTAGATTTTAGACAAACTCTACCAGTAGTGCCAAAAGGAACTAGAGCAGATGAAGTTAAGGCGTGTCTTAAGAGATCCACTTTGTGTCCTCTAATTAAAATCCTCAAGCTCTCGAAAAATATGCGGGTAAATTTAGGAGAAAGAGAGTCTGCTGGTGGATTTGCGAATCTCCTACCGATAAATGACGGAATGATAACCATCCCTGATAATTTGTTCACAGTTGTATTTACGTTATAGGAGTTAATATCCAAAATTTACCCAGATATTGCTCATATCCACGATAAGCCAATGGAATGGTTGTGTGAACGCGCTATACTAACCCCGAAAAACGACCAAGCAGCGGCAATTAACGATATACTGTTAATTTCTTTTGAGGGAAAGAAATGGTGTACAAGTCAATAGACTCTGTGGTCATCACAGATGACGCAATCAACTACCCTGTCGAATTTCTTAATTCACTGAAACCATCGGGTCTTCCACATCTAAGCTTATTCTGCCGGGGCACTCCTGTTATGTTGTGGCGAAATTTGAAACCTCCTCAACTGTGCAACGGAACCAGACTAAAGTAAAAGCGCTACATCGCAATGTAGTGGAAGCCACAATTATAACTGGATGCGCAGGAAACTGTATTTGTACCAAGAATTCCCTTGAACCCGAATGATCTTCCCTTTGAATTCAAACGAATACAGTTTCCACTCAAAGTCTGCTTTGCAATGACCTTAACAAATCACAAGGGTAGACATTAAAATTTGCGGTTATAGACTTGAGAGAAAATTGTTTTTCACACGGGAAGTTCTATGTGGCTTGCTCATGCGTAAGCTCACTCAGTAGTCTGATAATTTTGGCACAAAGTAATAGATTAGCAAAAAATGTGGTGTATAAAGAAGTTTTGTAGTTTACTATCTTTTGCCCGCGACATCCAGTTATAATTGTGGCTTGTACCAGACTCTTTTTCACACATGGGCGCTATATAACCGAACTCCACGCGGGCGTAGTCGCGGGCAAAAGCCAGTATAAAAATAAATAGCAGCTTAATGCTGCTGTGTTTTGTATGGTGAAAGTAAAGAACAGGAAGTCCTTTTTACTGGAAACGAGGCATTCCATCTTAGTTCTTAGGGTTGACAACGCGTTTGCATTTTGATTCTAAGTCAAGTGTAGATATACGAGGTGTCTATGGGCCACAGCATATACTTACCATCAGGTGGACTGTGTGCTCGTTCGTTACCCTGATATCAAAATAATAAAAGTTTTTATTATTTTATGTTGTTATTTTGATTTTTTAAATGAAGATAATATCTATGAAGGGGTGATATCAAACTTCAAACAAACTTTTATTAGGAAAGATAAATTTATACCTAAGAAATAGTATATTATAAAACTGCTTTTCCTCTTTCAAGAGTTCGGTAACGATTCCGGGTACGATGTCAAAGAAATTCAAAACGTTTTGAGAAGGCTGGCAATGCTCGATTAAACATGGTTTTGTATTGCCATGCTGTAGGATTTCCTCATGTTATATTAAAAATGTTTAAATATAAACACATATGCAGGTAAATTGTTAATAATATTTGCTTGACAGTTTAATGACTGCCTCGTGAATCGTAATACAACACTACGGTGTAAGAAGTAATGCTCTTAAATTAATTGTTTCATATTTAAGTAACAGAACTCAAAAAGTTGTCATTAATAGTATGAGCTCTTCCGGGTCGATAGTACAAATGGGCGTGCCTCAAGGCTCAGTTCTCGGCCCCTTTCTGTTTCTTGTATATATTAATGACTTACCTTACATAGTAGGGGATAACCATAATATAGTATTATTTGCTGATGACACTTCATTAATTTTCAAATTAAAACGACAATTATTAAAATATGACGAAGTAAATAATGCTATATCTAAATTAGTAAATTGGTTTAATGTTAATAACTTGCATTTAAATAGCAATAAAACGAAATGTATGAAGTTCATGACTCCAAATGTCAGACAATTAAATACTAATGTAATTTTAAATGGAGAGGAACTGAGTCTTGTCGATACCACCATTTTTCTTGGAATAACACTAGACGCGAAGCTTCAATGGAGCCCCCATATATCAAAGTTAGCAAGCAGACTTAGTTCTGCAGCATATGCTGTAAAAAAGATTAGAAATCTTACCAGTGTGGAAACAGCTAGACTTGTTTACTTTAGCTATTTCCATAGCATAATGTCGTATGGTATTTTGCTATGGGGACACGCAACTGACACTGAAATTATATTTGTTTTACAGAAGAGGGCCATAAGAGCAATCTATGATTTAAAACCTAAAGAGTCGCTCAGACAAAAATTTAAGGAAATTAATATATTAACTTTGGCCTCTCAATACATTTATGAAAATGTAATGTACGTACACAAAAATAAAAGTAGTTATACAAAAATAAGTGATGTTCATTCTGTAAATACTAGGAACAAACACAAGCTAGTAGTACCAGTTACTCGACTCCACCGAGTCAGTAATTCATTCTTGAAGAATGTATACGCTTTTACAACAAAATCCCAGAAAATATACAAAATTCGACCTGCTCAAAATTCAAAAACTTTATTAAACATAGTTTGTATAAAAAGGGTTATTATAATGTTAAGGAATTTATGGATGATAATAACCCCTGGGAATGAGGTGTTCGCTGCCAGGCTGTTTCTAATTTGTTTTGTGTGGTTAATGTGTAATATACATGATTGTAAGCTGTTGTTTAAAAAAAAAAGTCCCGCTGGGTTTCTTGCTGGTTCTTCCCAGGACAGAGGTTTTTCTTCGAACCAGTGGTAATTAGACAAAATAGTGACTTTCAATAAGTATTATTTATAATCTATATTGAATAAAAAAGTTTCTGTTTCTGTTTCTGTTTCTGTAAATGGTCTACTGGTCTGTTCGGTTCATAATCAGTTATTATGTTTTTCTGTCAATAAATTCTCAGTAGAAGCCAGAGAGTTGGAGAGTTGGCGGTATTTTACCCCAATGTCTAGGCAAGCAGCGGATGAGTCTCTCTCGAGTTGTGTCGAGTTACCTGTGAGTATCGTGGCAGCAGCATCTCCCTGATAACAACCCAAAATAATTAAAACCTGCGGTTACCTACATGCCTACTCAGCGTACTCACATCTCTTCGAAAATTTGTCTTTGATTCAACACTTATATCAATAATTTCATTGGTACCGGCGAAGATCAAGCAACCGATTACCATTTTTCAAGTTGCTGCTAGAATGACTTGGTGAAAAATTGTGAGATAAGAAAAAAGTGTGGTTTGCAAGATGATGTTTTGACCAGGATTAAGAAAGGAATGCTTCGGTGGTGTTATTAGGGAAAAAGATTAAATGAGAAAAGTGTGACAAAGCAAATTTTTGTTGCAGAAATGAACGGCAGAGCTAGCAAGGGACGCCCTAGACAGAAGTTTATCGACCAATTTGGCGATATATTAAACATGGGACAAATTAAGCGTACTCTTATTCGCCGAGAATGTATGCGTAGGTACTCGTATATGGATGTAAAGGAGGCGAGAGAATTGTGTCAGGATTGTGCCAAATAGAAGTCCGTCGTCTCTGCCTACCCTTTTGGGTGACGGGCGTGAGTGTTTATGTATGTTTGTGTATGTTACGTTCTTGCTACAAAAACATTTTGTTATCAGGATGCCGTACAAAATTCCTTCATAGACTTTGAAAAGTCCATATAGCCAGAGATTTATCGCGAAGGCCTAAATGATCATCCCTCGAGTTGGAAGAAATGTAAAGATAATGAGGGTAAATATTTATATTAAATAAGTACGCTTTTTTTTAGAAAAAATAGGATGTTTGAATTTTTAATATGACCGTTACATATTTGTATTAAACTTTTTATATTAAAAGATGCTTAGGAGTGTTGTCTTACACGCCAATTGAACAATTTATTTTAGTTTTAATTTTAATTCAATATGTTAATAGAAAGGAATCTATCTATCTAAAATGTTTTGTTAACCCAATAACCACACGGTTTCATATAGAGCGGATATAAAACTAAACGATGCCTTCAAATTTGTTTTTCTCTATAAACGTATACGTTTTATTTAGCGAAGGTACTGTGATTTTTGTTTGTGTACCGTAGTAGCTAAGGGGTTTAGTGCTCGTCTTGAATATCATACTACACGAGCAACCTGGGCTCGAACCCCGCCGGCACCAATCAAATTGTTATTTGCAGTGCTTATTGCTGATTTACCAAGTGGTCAATGGTCGGAAAAAAGCATCCTGAGTCTGCTTAATTTAAAAGAAATGTTTTAAAAACATGATGTCAAATCTGCCAACAAGCACTGGAGCAGCATGTAAGTACCTCCTTGTACTAAATTTTTTTTTTTTTTATTATTTATTTATTTATTTCATTTCATCTTACAAGCTAACAGATGACACATCCAAAACGCTTATAAGATTAACAATTCGGTATTACACATCCTCGTAATTATATAGCAAAATTATTTTACAATATCCTAATTAACAATACATCAATAATATCATAGAAAAAAAAAATCATAAAAAATACAATCTGAGTCCATAAATAACATTAATATTAAAATAAAATAGCAATAATAATAATAATAAAAATAAGAAAACAATACGCAACTAGCAATTATAATAATTAATTATGAAAATAATATATATAAGTTGGCTAGAATTTATTTAAAATTATTTGAATTTCTTTATACAAATGTCCTAATCCATCGGCAAATAAGTCTAGCTCGTGGTGCTGTGCAAGTATGTCCAATAATGCGGAGTGCGCGCGTTGGTCGGCGTTGACGAGCGCTCGGCTGCGTGCGCGGGGGCTCCAGCAGTCGCGGGCGGCACTGCGGCGCCTGTCCCTGTAAGTTTGCTGACACGTTCCCAGGGACCAAGATGCGGACACGCTCTAGTATTTGGGGACTATCAATCCTATTGTGAATTATGGACAGATATTGCATAACTTGAGACATTGCCTTCTAAATTTCAACGTTTCAATGTCCACCATACCAGACACGAATAAGGAAGGGTATAAGTAGGATAGTATCCGTACTGTTTCTTATATATCCATCGAGCAAATTTACGTTGTATTTTTCAATCATTAGAACGTATTTCTTCGTAAGGATTCCAGATAACAGCACCGTACTCGAGTTTACTGCGCACATAAGCATTGTATAATACTTTTGCGACCCGTGTATTATCAAACTGTGACGCAGTCCTTATGACAAACCCTAACATTTTGTGCGCTGACTTACAAATTTTGTTGATGTGCGAGTGAAAATCTAATTTGCAATCTAATAGTAATCCTAAGTCCCTAACCTCTTTAACTCTTTCCAAAGGAGCGTCAGTCAACTTATAATTAACAATAATGGGCTGTGATTTTCGCGTGAAAGTTATTATTTTACATTTGAGATTATTGAACGGAAGGTGGTTTTCTTGACTCCATATAGACACAGCATCAATATCTCTCTGTAATGTCATGGCATCTTTTTTAAAACCCTATCAGTAGTTAAAAAAGAATAGAATAGAATAGAATGAAATATTTTTTATTCAATATAGATTACATGTGTAATTCTCATTGAAAGTCATTTTTTACTTAACCACTTGTTCGAAAAAAAAAATCTCTGTCCTGGGAATAACCAGCAAAAAACCCAGCGGAACTTTTTTTAAAGTAAATTTTACATGAATGGTTGTACAAACTATATACAAAATTTATTTTAGAAACTGCTTGGAAGCGACCACCTCATTCCCAGGGGTTATTATCAAACATGTATTCATTTATACTATAACAACCCTTTTTATACAGTTTGAGCTTAACAAAACATTTAAACTTGGTAATAGCGTATACATTGCCCCAAGAATGAATTACTGACTCTGTGGAGTCGAGAAATGGTATCACTAGCTTGTGTTTGTTCCTAGTGTTTATAGAATGTATATCACATTTT
>JAGSMP010000850.1:0-151968 GCA_029286625.1 Parnassius orleans | reverse complement strand
TTTACATTTGAGATTATTGAACGGAAGGTGGTTTTCTTGACTCCATATAGACACAGCATCAATATCTCTGTAATGTCATGGCATCTTTTAAAACCCTATCAGTAGTTAAAAAAGAATAGAATAGAATAGAATGAAATATTTTTTATTCAATATAGATTACATGTGTAATTCTCATTGAAAGTCATTTTTTACTTAACCACTTGTTCGAAAAAAAAAATCTCTGTCCTGGGAATAACCAGCAAGAAACCCAGCGGAACTTTTTTTAAAGTAAATTTTACATGAATGGTTGTACAAACTATATACAAAATTTATTTTAGAGACTGCTTGGAAGCGACCACCTCATTCCCAGGGGTTATTATCAAACATGTATTCATTTATACTATAACAACCCTTTTTATACAGTTTGAGCTTAACAAAACATTTAAACTTGGTAATAGCGTATACATTGCCCCAAGAATGAATTACTGACTCTGTGGAGTCGAGAAACTGGTATCACTAGCTTGTGTTTGTTCCTAGTGTTTATAGAATGTATATCACTTTTTTTACTAAAACAACCTTTATCCGAAAGCTTGGAATTTTTATGAAATCGAAATTGATAAAATAAAAGGATCGTTGATGATTAGCTTAAATTTAAATGACGGCATAAATGAAATTAATAAATCTCAGTGAAACCCGAACGTGTCGCTATCTTAATATAGAGGGTTATTTTTCTAAGTATCCAAATTTAATATTCAAGTTCAAACACGATACGTCGTTGATATAAAAAATATTTTTAATTTTATTTATTTTGACGACCAAGCCCGTTAAAAGTATGAAGGAAAATTGAATCATAATTCGTCGGTAGTTACAATTAAGCATTAGTAGGTAGTGAACGCGTCATTAAGAAGTAAATAGTAGGAAAAAACTTTGTGAATTGAATCGTACAAATAGGAGCGCGCTTAGTTGTTGCCCATAAATCACATTCTATTTGGGATAATTTCGGATAAAAGTAGAAGCCTTATTAACTCGTATTTTCAAAATGTGCAAAAATGGTATATCATCAGCATTTATATATTTGAACGTAAACATTGAATTTGGATACACTTAGAAAAATAACCCTGTATATAGTAATATATATGGCCATATCATCAAATATACCTATATACTAGTTTGCGTCCTTACTTGCATAATAAAAATGTTTGATAATAATTAGAAATAGGGCATCAACAATGTCTTTTTTATTTTATAACCGTCCGAGTCCGTGCGTATTCTTGAAAGATGTCGTTCAATATCACGTAGACAGTGTTGCGGCCTCAGTACCTGCCAAACGTTACGTGGTCTACAGAATATAGTTCTTTAAAAAGCACGATATCATCATCTACTATCTACTATCAACTTTAATAAGATATACATTTGGAATACTGAGACGCCTATAGAAGTAATATTTAATTTAGGATTAAAGAAGCTTAATCATTAGTCCATTAAAGTCCACCACTGGATGTAGACCACTACCTTTGTTGGGAGGATTTATCTTAATCGTCACATTTGGTAGGCGGATTGATGTTTCCAGACGTCTCGTCTGGAGAACATCAATCATCTACACTCGCCGTTCCAAACGCCAAGGTGGGTATATTACGCCAGGCGTCGAGATGGTTCTATCGCAATTTATTGAAAGCCTGTTAAAAAGATGTTATCTTTTAACTTATCCCGTGGTTGTCCTTTACGATAGCCACGTGACGAAATGGGGTAATAGATTATTTTACACCCTACCACAGTAAATTTTCGATGTATTCAGGATTAATGATTAATAATTATAATATCAAAACAAGGGAGGTTGTTAAATTTTAATAATTATTATTTTAATAAAATATTTTTTTTATTTCTATTGAAATGAAAGTGCATGTGTTATAAAAATATCAGGTCCTCAAACATATGAATTGGCGTTTTGTATGGGAGGAATATAAAGTCAATTTTTTAAAAACCATGAAGGGAGAATCAATAAACTCTTTGAAGGCGGTTTGACTGCCGCAACGGAGTTCAATTTTTTCCTTGCAAGAAGTTATCCAAATTTCGGAAAAATGGTAATCTGTTGGAGCAAGGTCCGGTAGTACGGTGGATGTCAGACATTCCAATTGTAGCTCATCTAACTTAGTGGTTGTTTGTTGTGCATTGTGTGGTCTTGCGTTGTCGTGAAGTTAGCAGCTAGTTCTTCCTTCATGGTTTGCAGTTGCTGACAATAGATATCTGCCGTAATCGTTTGGCCAGATTTTAGAAAGCTGTAGTGAACGACACCGGTGCTAGTCCACCAAACACTCACAAGTAACTTTTTTGAGTCAATTTTCGTTTAGGTGGATTGGCTGGGTTTCCAGGTTCAACCATTGCGACGAACGCTTCCGATTATTGTACAGTATCTACTTTTCATCAAGTAATGATTCGATTTTAATCCCTTCATTATTGTGTCGGTTGAGCAAAGTAACGCAGCAGTCGATGCGTGTTTATGTTCGATTTACTCAATTCATGAGGTACCAATCGTTCAAGTTTTTACTTCCGATTTGCTTCAAGTGGATTAATACAGTTTTATCACTTACCCGAAGCCTGCAGCTATCTCTGAAGTTTTATGATGGATCCGCTCCACAATAGCCTTTAATTCTTCATTTTCACTTTGGTCCGGCCGTCCACGGGGTTGGTTCTGAAGGTCGAAATTTCCAGAACGAAAACGTTGAAACCAAAACGTACTGTGCCACACCAGCGCCGTACACATCATTAATCCTTCGAGCTGTTTCGCAGCACTGGTGCGACGGTAGAACTCGTACTCGTAAATATACCGATATTTCATGTTTTCCATTGTGCGGTATAAGCGACGCCAAAGAATAAAATAAGGAAAAAACAAATGAATGACTGTTTTCAAAATTAAAATGTACCATTGGAATACTTAACCAAAGAGGTGATATTTCAGATCAAAGTGGTCAGTACTACAAAATGCTAATTTCATATGTAAGGACCTAATATTATATTTATTTATGAAACAATAACGTTTTCAACAATGTCAGATTGCTGTAACATAACAAAACGATAATTCAGCAGAACGGACTAGCTCTGGTCTAAAAACATGAGTGAAAATATAATGAAAAATTGGAGCATTTTTTGAACAAAGCGCAAACAAAAGCATGGAATATAGAAATAAGACTAAACTAAAGTTAAATAGGACACGTATTCAATTTGACTTACAAATAATATGAAGTAAAATCTCCTTCGTCTTGCCATGAAAGAAATATTATTTTAAATGAAGCTTCATTTTAATAGACGCCAGTTATTCATTTATTTGTATTTCTTAATCAATAATATAATACGTTTATCAATAATAATATACTACGAAAGGAACTTCGTTCCAACCGAGTGTTCCACGACACTCACGCATGTTATTTTAGAAAAAGGGTGACAAACGAGCACACAGTCCAATTGATGGTAGTTGGATGCTGTGGCCCATAAACATCTACATCTATACTCGATTAACAAACAAAATTCAAATGCGTTGTCACTCCTGAGGATTAAGATGGAATGCCTTGTTGCCAGTGAAAAGGGTCTCCGGTTCTCTACCTCACATATCACCATATCAAACACAGCAGCATTAAACTGCTATTTTACGCTGGTAGTCGAGCTGACTTATTCGTGGTGTAACCACAATATAGCTGCAGCGTGGCTCTACCACGTAAAATTACGTCTGTGTGTGCCTGTACATAATTTTATTGTATAAATAAATTCTAAACTTTAAAATCTCTTACAATATGCCACCAAAAGGAAGTTGTTATACTAAACGTAAGACCATTACAACTTTTAAAACGACTGTAATATATACCCTGCCTATTTTTAATTTCTTCGCGTAATTCTCGTGCCTTTGCAAAAATATTGTGAAACGATTTTCAATTTGCTTGCACGCCAGCAACAGCGATGTCGCTTTACACGGCACTTGCTTTACAAAGCACTTCTTTTTCCTTATTATTTCCCTAGTGTGCAGTTAATATACTTTTGTGTAGTAGTACTGTTATTTTTTAATTATAATTATTTCTTTTAATTACAATACAATTTGAATAAAATTACTTTACGTATTTTATCGCGATTAATCATATGATTGTACTTACGATAACGACGTTTCAAGTGTATTGCAATTTTCCGTAAAGAAGTATTATTAAATTCTAAAATTATCAAATGTAATTTTATTTTTCACATTCTTTATCTATAAACACATAAGTACAGTTGAAGTTTCCATCTGCAATGTCGAATCAACTGTCTTTTATTGAGCCAACGGTGTTATTTGCATGCAGATAGAAATTTTTTTTGTCTGTCTTTCTGTCTGTCCGTCCATCCAGGCTAATCTTTGGAAAGGCTGAATCGATCGTGATGAAACTTTACGCATAGACAGAGAACAGGAGGGATCTACAATACATTTTATCCGAAAAGCTTGGAATTTTTTTTGAAATCGAAAATTGATAAAATAAAAGGATCGTTGATGATTAGCTTAAATTTAAATGATGGCATAAGTGAAATTAATAAATACAACTCAGGCGAAGCCCGAACGTGTCGCTAGTCTTAATATAGAGGGATATTTTTCTAAGTGTATCCAAATTTAATATTCAAGTTCAAACACGATACGTCGTTGATATGCAGAAATATTTTTTAATTTTATTTATTTTGACGATCCCAAGCCCGTTAAAAGTATGAAGGGAAAATTGGATTCATAATTCGCGTCGTGTAGTTATCACTTAAGCATTAGTAGCTAGTGAACGTGTCATTAAGAAGTACATAGTAGGCAAAAACTTTGTGAACTGAATCGTACAAATAGGAGCGCACTTAGTTGTTGCCCATAAATCACATTCTATTTGGAATAAATTCAGATAAAAGTAGAAGCCTTATTAACTCGTATTTTCAACATGATCAAAAATGGTATATCATCAGCATTTATATATTTGAACGTAAACATTGAATTTGGATTCACTTAGAAAAATAACCCTGTATATAGTAATATATCGGTCATACCATCAAATATACGTATGTGCTAGTTTGCATCCTTACTTGCATAAATAAAAATGTTGATAATAATTAGAAATAGGGCATTAACATTCCGCCATTGTTGTTTGTAATATGGGATTTTCTATTTTCGGATTTCTATTTATTAAAATGATCTGCCAATAAATTAATATAATATTCTCCCGGTCAATATTAGAGGGCGGCTTACGTTCTAGTAATCTGGGAGTTGGCAAAGCACGACTTGACAAGTAATCTGAATATGCTTTCTTGTTGAGGGGTAACGGTATGTTATTAAGACATAAAATCATGCGTGAGTGTCGATAACTCGGTTGGAACGAAGTTCCTTTCGTAGTATATTATTATTGATAAACGTATTATTTTATTGATTAACAAATACAAATGTATAAATTACTAGCGTCTATTAAAATGAAGTTTCATTAAAAAAAATATTTCTTTAATGGCAAGATAAGAAAAAGTGCGAGTGAGATGGATTTTATTCCATCTCCCTCCTTATAGCTGCCAAGGCTCGCCCACACTACGTCAGCAGGGTCGTGACGGTATCCCACACTTTTCTGCCTAGCCCCCATCTCCCAAATTCATACCGTCCGATAAGGAACTTCGTTCCAAAAACCATTTTTTAAATTTTTGTCTGTCTTTTTGCACAGGCTAATCTTCGGAATGGCTGAAACTATTGTGACAAACTTTAGAGAGGAGGGATCTATGCTATATTTTATCCAATAAACTTAAAGATATTTTTTCAAAACTAAAATCTGATAAAATAGATGGTCTTAAATAAAAATAAGGCCATATCAATAGATCCTATCCAGGCGACGCGTTTAATATACTTTCTAAATTTGACATTTTCGTCGTTATTTATTTTTGATAATATTTTGTATGTGAATACCAGCGTAAAATAGTAGCTGTGTTTTGTATGGTGAGTGTAGATACCCGGAGTCCCTTTCTACTGGAAATGAGGCATTCCAGCTTAATGCTCAAGGGTTACAATGCATCTGTATTTTGGTTCTTGGTCAAAAATGGATGTGGACGTCTAGGAGCCACAGCATCCACATACCATCAGGTGGACTATGTGCTCGTTTTCCCCCTTTATTCCATAAAAAAATGTAATGTCTTGCAGAACAGAGTTTCCTAAATTTAGATTAGCTAAAACTACAGTGTCTGTTGACCGTTTAGTGACGGTGTAAAAAAGGCACTGCCCCATATCCAACAAACCGGGAGTCTTCCTAACAAGATCTATGAAATAAAAACTGCGGTCGCCAAGTGTGGCAATTGTAGTAAAATCACCCATAAGGCAATCTATAAAGGCGGCGTTTGTTCAGCAGTAATGAATGAATAAATAAACAAATGACCTGTTTCGTGTTGGAACAAACCTGCGTCTCTTAGCGCCTCAGCTACTTAGCAACAAGGTAACCGAGCCGTGAAAAATACTCTGTCCTTGCCTCTATGCTATTCATCTTAACAATAGCTTGATAAGAATTTGCGAGAAATTGGCACGAATAGTGAGAAAGTTGTAGTATAAAATGGATATCGCAAATCTTTTTAGGTCGATTTATGTAACTTTTGTAAAATCCTGAAAGATCTACTTCAATATTTCAAGTCGACATTATCTCGGAGCCTTTCGTTGGCATGAATGCGTAACGTAATAAATTAATGATTATTAATCTGCTATACGAATACGAGTATGTTTATAAAGCTCTGTTTAAACTACAATATAATATATGCAACCTAGCAAATATTATAAAGTCACGTTCACAC
Organism: Parnassius orleans; assembly: GCA_029286625.1. Lineage (NCBI taxonomy): Eukaryota > Metazoa > Arthropoda > Insecta > Lepidoptera > Papilionidae > Parnassius > Parnassius orleans. The sequence continues at coordinate 145,191 of JAGSMP010000850.1, read as the reverse complement.
TATGCTATACTTAATAAAAGAAACAGGCGTTACTTTGCAGAATCCATTATACTAAAGATGTTAAAATTAATTACCTAAGACCCACGAAATAAAATAAAATGATGTGTCTTACCTCATTTTCCGCCCTTCTTCATGCACTATCTCGTCACCACAAATCCCAACACCACTACTCCAAATATCATAGAAAAGGCTCCAACGTCGATAATACGACAGGCGTTTTGCCTTTAGATAAGACATCTTCAGATGAAATAGACTCTGCGGTGGCTGACCCTTTAGCGAAGCAGAGTCATACAAATGTGTCACGCGAATATTACCTAATAAATCTTTACTATGCTATACTAGTAGTGGATTGCTGGTTTATGTATACGTCTGTTATACGCATTTATTATAGTTACAGACTATCTACGTCCCACTGCTGGGCACAGACCTACACTCATTCCTCAGAGGGTTTTAGGGCATGAAAATGTCCGTCTCACTGCCCAAATGCGTGTTGGCGGACTTCACATGTCTTCGAAATTTTTTTTTATTCTCAGACATGCAGGTTTTTTTTCCACCAAAGATTACACCATCCCTAGTGAATATGACTAATGTTTGACATTTTTAATATAGTTTTGTTACAAATTCAAGCTTAATCTACAACAGGAAATTACAAACTATAGAACATATAGTATAGTTGTAAATTTAAGAATTTCTACACTATTTACAAATTTTCTTAAAATATAAAGTAAATGTTTTTGCACACACTCATAATTTGTTAGTATGTTTTCTAGTTCATCTTTGAATAAATATAAAATTAATTTAATAAAATTAAATATAAAATATACAATATATAATATTTTATTATATACAATAATAAAAAACTGTAATTAAAAAAACTAAAACTAGTAACTTAATTATCATACACGAACTCTCCATGAAAATCGTGCCAAGAACGCTGGCTCCGTTTCCCCTCTGAATGTCCATACTTAGACTTTGAGCGAGAAAAGTACCAGCCCTCTTGTCACCAGCAACAACGATTCGTCGTGGTGGAGTTCCTTTAGGAACTTCACCGCGGATGGACCGAACGGACCGGTCTCTAAAATGGCACAAATATGTAGTCATCTCAGAGACTCATATTTGCGCCACTTACTCAGTTCAGCTGCCTCTGAATACCTCGTTTAGAGCCTGGGCGGCTTTAAACGAGTACCCATCTTGAGATGAGAGGCCTTAAAGTGTCTACCAAGTAGCATCCCACTAGGGCTTTACCTCTCTCCCAGGGACCAATGTCATACCAAATCGGGTCTCTTGCCATCTTCTCTAAATATTCCACAAGGCTCTAAAACCAGGGAACATTTATAGAGACAAGAGCCCTTCGGATGACATCGTTCAAAGAACGTGCCATGAAACCTACATTACCCATACATTATACAACTACTAATAATACAACTAATAATACAACTACTAATATAGCTGCAGCATGGCTATACCACGTATAAACTTAGTGATAAAATAAAAAGATGAAAAATTAAACATTTTCTGATTATTAAAGAAAATATTGCTAAAATAAAGTTATTAAAACAAAAGAAAACGTTTCTCTATTGGCGACATTTTGTCTGGATATTAGTTAAAATAAAATATTAAAATTACTAACAAAATCAAACTTTAATTATAATATAATACTATACAGGTTGTAGGACATGCATACAGGACATGCAGGTTTCCTTACGATGTTTCTCTTCACAGCCAAGCACGTGGTAAATCAGCGCTTAAAATTGTAATTAAGGTATACCTAGAAAATTTGGTGGTTTTTCTATTTTACATATTTCTTTAAGTTATATAGATTACGAATCAAGTTATTGATGTATGATTTTTGACTATATGACCTTGGATTCCATATTATATTCCATTCCATTCGTAATTTTCTTGATAAAAAAAATTGTAAAGTAGGCTCTAATTAGTTACATTTCTTCATGCCTACAATGTTTTTAAATTATTTTTAAAGCATAGTAAATAATCATATCTAACTTCACATAAACAATTTTTTTAATCCATAACGAAGTCTTGTTAAAAAAAAATGTTGTTTGGCGCTTGCCAATGTATTTCCAGGCGTGCTCAGTATAGCTATCTCATAATTTGCGTGTAATGAGGGTAATTCACACTTTCATTTTGGACACTCCTCAGTCGAATGGGCTTCTACCGACAAGGCTAAGCCACGCCCCCAAACTACGATTCATTTTTAGGTATCCTCTTAACAATTTCATTTTTTGCCACGGGTATCGAACCTATGTTGCTCGCGTACTGTGAAATGTAAAGCAGCGGCAGCCCCTGAGCTACCGCTCTCTACGCTTCTATTAGCTTGCACATGTATGTATGTATGTATGTAAGTAATATGTAATGTAATAAATTTTATAATTCAGTTTTACCAACATCACAGAATACCAGCGTAAAATAGCAACTCAATGCTGCTGTGTTTCCTATAGTGAGTGTAGAACTGGTGACCCTTTTACTGAAACGAGGCCATTCGATCTTAGTCTCAGGTGACAACGCATCTGCATTTTGATTCTTAATTGAGGATAGTAGATATCTATGGACCACAACATCTACTTACCCATCCATCGGTGGACTGTATGCTCGTTTATCACTCTTGTTCTATAAAAAAATCCAGATGTCTGAGTAATTTGAAACTTTGTGGCGTGAGATCTGATGACAATATGAGATCACATAATATGGAGCTCAAGCTATCACATGAAAACTTTTTCACGTTTTTGAATGATAATATTTGCAGGTTTCAAGTAAGACCGAGGTCATTAACGATTATAATTTCCTACTTACGAGTACATGCCAAATTTGAAGTCTCACATAATTATAATTAAATTGAGAAATAAATAAACTTGAAATCGAAGAGATAAATACTATTTATTCTCTATACCGTGGGAATTTCAAAAAATGTTATTAGTAATTATAATTTCTTACTTTCATACCAAATTTTGAGTCTCAAATCATTATATTTACGGAAATATAAAGCGAAGAGATAAATCCTCCTTAATCCAGATAATCTCGAAAAATGCATTCCCTTTAATTGTCTATATTATAAAGGAAACCTCTGTTAAAATTTTGGTTTCTAGGTCCAAGGGCTAGGCGCTGATGAGTCAGTAAGTGAGTGAGTAAGTAAATCGGAACTTGGTTTTTATATAAATTTATTATGATAGGAATGGTAAGTGGCTGCTGTGGTTTATAAATATGGACGCCAGTGACCAACTTCTAACAAAGAAGGCAATGGATGCATTATTACTTGTTACTCAGAGGAATAAGATATTATACTAGATCTCTAACCTTCAACTGAAAAACTCCCTCAAAGTCGTCTCAATGTAACAGAAAAGGCGACGTTGGCTGGAGGGTGGTGTCAAATTGAAGAAAATATTCTGAGTTGATTTATGAGAAAGAGTAGATTTATATAGTTATATATGTTGTATAATATAAAACTTTTATTTATTACTTATACTTAACTAAGTTATAGTGGGACATTTGTAATAGTTTCATACGTGGCAGAGCCACTGCAACTATAATATGGTTATTACACAAATGGGTCAGCTCGATAATGACACCACGCTCTCAGAAATACCATACGTCAAATAGTAGCTTAATGCTTCTGTGTTTCGTACGGCGAGTGTGAGAACCTGAAATCTTTTTTACTGGAAAAGAGACATTCTATCAGCATCTTAGTGCTTATGGATGCAAGTGATCTGCATTTTAATATTTAATCGATGACCTTTCTTCCCTTCGTTTGTTGCTTCTTTGAGCTATACAGCTGGCCCATACCACTTCAGCTTACTATACCAGTGGGCTATACCATTTCTCTGGTTCTATTGCAGATATCCTCATTTGTAAGTCTAACGCAGAGAAACATCGAGCATAGTCTTCTTCATGGCTCGCTGAGGACCTTGGGTTCTTCATACCGCCAGCAGTGAAGAACCATGTCTCGATCCATATGTAGATGTCTATGGACAACACTTACCGTCAGATGGACTATAATGTGTTTGTCACCTTTTCAGTAAAAATACTTCAAATGCAGGTAATTTTGATCAAGAGTTGATAATAAATAGTTTTAATTATCCTTAATAATGCCTAATGACTATGACTGCATTGATGATGTTCTCATTTTATTTACAAAATATTTAATTTTACTTGTTATACAAGAAGGACTAACGGTCACATAGTCTACCTGATGGTTCAGGCTTACAGTTTATATATAGACTATTCTATTTTAAGTCTATATATATAACTCACTTAAATTTCAAAGAGATTTAAAAGCCAAACAAATAACTAGTCGAATATTAGTCCTACTTTCAACAAGTAATATTTCTAGCTATTGTCTATTTATTTATTTTTTTTTCTTTATTAGGTCTACAACGATTTTACAATACATACGTTACATACATTTCTTAAGTATTTATATTACTTGCACAGGGTATGTAAAATCATTTAAAGGTAAACACTACATGCTATTTTTTGCTAGTATTACTGTATAAATCTGAAAGTGAGTTAATAACAGAAACATACAAAACCAGAAACAAACAAAAAAACTACAATAGTAATTTTGGTAAAAGCCTTTAAAACCTTATCAATTTTAACAGTTTGAAAAGAGATTTAATCAGACTAATAATTAGTTTTCATTAAAATTACAACTAAATTTAATAATTATCATAATCTAACCCAACTAAATATATATTATAAGAAACTAAAATAAAATATACGTAATAACTAATATGAGAAAAATCACACTGAGCAATACTGGCTGACTAGGTTGCTAATTAATTTACGAAAGGTGTTAGGCGAATTAATGTTGATGTCAATTAACTGACTAATTCAATATAAATGCATAAACAAGGGATCGTGCAGTTGACGCCGAAGACTGTTCTGGTGCGTGGAGCACAACCGGAGTAATACAGTACGCGGATATCTGCGTGATACTCGAAATTATTTTACTTAATAAACTGGGGCAGTCTAATTTATTACTTAGTAATTTATATAAAAATATTAAAACTAACAATTCTTCTTTTGGTCAAGATCATGACAGACCAAAATACCCTATAGGACACCACCGTTTTGTAAATCTTCGCTGAGTATGATAGATGCCACATGAATCTTTTTTGTACACACTCCAGTCTTAGTAGTGTGTGAATAATGTGGACATAAACAACTACAGTACTCTAGTGACTGCGTACAAGTCTGTTGTAAAGACTATAAATTTTTGTTTTAGCTTCATTAAAAGTTCAAATCGCATAATAAAACCTAATAATTTTTGAAGCTTTATTTTATACACTTTCTATGTGGTAAAGATAAGTCAATTTTTCTATCAAGTATAATGCCCAGTCTTTCACAGTCAACTTCCATAGACTATTACCGTACAATTTATATCTCGTTGGGTTATATTATTTTTCTAGTAAATTGTATGAAGACATTTAATACCGGTTGAGTTGCATGCTATTAGATTCACACAATTGGTTAGTTTATTTAGATCGTTCTGTAATAAAATGGAATTATGAATAATTTTTTTCTCGTTATTTCGTCATCGGCATATAAGTATGGTGTGGAGTTTCAAAACAAAAACAATGTCGTTCTAAAAACATATAAAACAAATTATTGCGACTTTTGCTTCTCAGTTCAAACAAATTCGAAACATTTCAGTGACAAGAAACTCGGCCGCTCAGTGAAATAGTGTTGTTTGGACAAAAGTATACGCAACAATTTGTCTCAGTTAGTTGAGAAATATAGACTTACATTTTTATAATAGATACAATCGCACCTCAACTAACAATTATTTTTAATACTATTATTGAATATGGTGTGTTTCCTGATTTAATGAAAACATATAAAGTAATGCAACTTTATTTTAAATCTGGTAGTACATTAGAGCACATGATTTTAGACCAATTTCTATACCTTAATTTGTAAAATTTTTAAAAATTATTCTTGATCAATTTTTTTAATATAAAAATACTTTACTATAAAATCAATTCGGTTTCACAAGGGTCGCTTAACAACTGATGCTGGTGGTGAGTTGATTAAATATCTCAACGCATGGGAGTATTCACAGGAGCTTTGGGTATATTCTGTGACTTATCCAAAGCCTTCGATTGTGTTCACCATGAAACAGTAATCAGGAAACTTCAACACTACGGTGTAAGTGAACTCTTAAATTAATTATTCAATATTTAAATAACAGAACGCAAAAGTTGTTGTTAATAGTATGAGCTCTTCCGGGTCAATAGTACAAATGGAGATGCCTCAGGGGAACAATGTCAGCCCCTTCTGTTCTTGTATACAACATGTAACATAATTAACGCACATCCTGAAAGTAGTTTGTTCAGAATCGTTTACTGAATCGATTTCTATTATTTTTAATATAGGTAATTTTTTATCCCAAAAATAATTAAAACTACGTAAATTACAGTCACACTAAACCTCTACAGTCAAAACAAACTGAAATGGACCGTAACTCAAGGCAATAAGACTTTTAAAAATGCAGTTTAATTTGTACTAATACAAATTCCGTCATTCAATACAAAATAAAGAAAAATGATTGTTATTTCAAGCACAAGTGTTCGACAGCACCTTGATGATGAATTTGGAGAGCACTGGATCGGTCGCGGCGGCCCTGTCCAGTGACTTCCCAGATCAGCTGATTTGACGCCTCTTGACTTTTTTTTGTGGGGACCTATTAAATCATTCGTTTATTTTAATGAGACAACAAGTGCCGAGGACCTAAAAAATAGGATAGTGAACGCTTTTGGAATAGAGAAAAATGACACTGAAGTGCTTTCTAAATTAAAATATCAATTAAGAAAACGGTCATTAAAATGTATTGAACAAGGTGGTGTACATTTTGAAAGTGTATTAAAAATACAACGTTTCATGAGTGTTTAGAGCTATCGTGTACAAAGTTAAGTATTTGATTTTTTAAATTATTGTAAATATATTGTTTCACATCTTTTAAAGACGCCGTATTTGAATTATGTTGTCGTATTACCTCTTATTTTTAGCAGTTTATTATTATTTACAATTACAATTAAAATGTTATGCTAATGCATAAAATTTTGTAACGAATATTGCCTATTGACATTGTATCATAATCAATAAACAAAATTATTCAGAGTCGACAGTCTGCAGTCTGTGAACATGTTCAAGATCGTCCCCGCCATTACATCAGATTTGATAGCCACAAATCTCGCAAGAACACCGATTCCTACAAGGATGATACGCGAGGAGCTATTGAAATTAAAACATCCTAATTTCAATAGAGAATGGATGGGTGCTGTCATCTGTGGATCCTATAATTAACGAAATTAAATCCAAACCTAAGCATACCACTGCAAGACTTCAAGATACTGTAAGCTCATTCTGCGTAGATCGAACCAAAATTATTCAAAAACTGAAGGTAGCCGGGCTACAACTATGACATTGGGACGTCAAATAATCTCCCGTGACCATGGGTGCTGTAAAGCACCGAAACGTCGAATCAAAATAGTAAATTAAACGCGATAAAATCCGTAAAAAGTTTTATTCAATGTGTAGTGTTCGCGTAAATATAAGAAATAAGTGATATTCATAATGTAATTACTAGGAACAGACACGGAGTCAGTAATTTATTCTTGGGGCGATGTATACGCTTTTACAACAAAATCCCACAAAACATACAAAATTTGACTTGCTCAAAGTTCAAAAACTTTATTAAACTAAGTTTATATAATAAATATAAACTTAAAAAAAATCAAAAAGATTTAAGTTATGTACATCATTGCTACTACATATCTGAAAGCAAAAAAATAACAAAGAATTGCAATGTAATATTTAATACATATAAGAGTGTACAACTAGTGCCTGTTGCCAGCGATGACATAATATGGATCTGATACATGATTTTTCACTGCTGGCCGTATGAGGAAGCTCAAGGTCACTCAACGAGCTATCTAGAGGACTAAACTCGGAGTCTCTCTGCGTGATAGAACTTGTAATGAGCTCATCGGATCAGTAAGCTAAAGTGGCAAGCGGCCGGCTATATAGCCCGAAGAACCGACACCATAGGAAGAAAAGTTCTCGAGTAACTTGTACCGGTAAGCGAAGAGTAGAGTGGCACCCCACTAGTTGAAGTGACGACCTAGTCATATATTAGGAAGTAGATGAATGCAGGTGGTTCAGACCCATGCTTTGTGGCGTTCCTGGGGGAGGTTCAGTATTGGACACGTGAAGGATTGTAATGATGATGATGATTTAAAACATTTATTTTTTGTTGTTGGTGAACACGCTGCAGTGAATTATGGCTGCAGAGATGTATTTTACATACATAAAAATCATCATCATCATCATCATCATTTTCTTCAAGTCCACTGCTGAACATAGGCCTCCAAGGAATGTCACAGCACGGTCTGAGCCACCTCATCCATCGACTTCCTGCATGTTTCAGGTCGTCACTCCATCTAGTGGGGTCGACCTACGCTTCGCCTACCGGTACGACGCTGCCACTCGAGAACCTTTTTTCCCCATCGGTTGTCGGTTCTTCGAGCTATATGGTCGGCCCATTGCCACTTCAGCTTACTAATCCGTTGGGCTATGTCGGTTACTCTGGTTCTACTGCGGAAGTCCTCATTTCTAAGTTTATCACGAAGAGAAACTCCAAGCATAGCCCTGTCCATAGCTCGGTGAACGATCTTGAGCGTCCTCATACGGCCAGTAGTGAAGGACCACGTCTCAGATCCATAAGTCATCACTAGCAACACGCACTGGTTGTATAATCTAGTTTTCAGGTTTTGAGGTATACCTGACAAGAAGATGTGTCGTAATTTCCCCAACGCTGCCCAGCCAAGTTGAATCCGTCGATTGACCTCTCGGTCGAAGTTGGACTTACCTAGTCGGACTATTTGTCCCAGGTAAACATACTCGTCAACAACTTCGAGCTTAGTGCTCCCAACAACTACTAGCATAGGTGTGACATGGACATTAAACATGATCTTTGTTTTGTCCGTGTTCATCTTAAGACCTATCCGTTGGGAGACACTATTGAGGTCATTGAGCATAGTGCTTAGGTCCTCCAGTGATTCTGCCATAAGGACTATATCGTCGGCAAATCGAAGGTGAGTGATGTACTCGCCATTGATGTTAATAACGTATCCTTTCCAGTCCAGTAGCTTGAAAACGTCTTCCAATGCAGCGATGAAGAGTTTCGGGGATATAACCCTGTCTTACACCTCTCTGCAGTTGGATAGGTTTTGTACCCTGGTTCTGTACTCGGATAGCCATCGTAGCCCTTTTGTACAAACACTTCAGCACCTCGATATATCGACAGTCAACTTGGCACCGCTGAAGGGACTGTAGCACCGCCCAAATTTCTACGGAATCAAAGGATTTAACATAGTCCATATACGCAAGGTAAAGTGGCATATTGTACTCTTCTGTCTTCTGTACAATTTGCCGAAGGGTGTGTATGTGGTCCATGGTACTAAAGCCTCTTCGGAAACCTACTTGTTTGGGAGGCTGGAAGTGGTCGAGTCTGCGTGCGAGACGATTCGTAACGACTCTCGAAAACAGCACGTAGACGCGGCTCAGAAGAGAAATCGGTCTGTAGTTTTTCAAGAGAGCGTTGTCGCCTTTCTTGAAGAACAAGACCACCGCACTTCTGCTCCACGCCTCCGGAGAAGTGCCACCATGAAGGACGGAATTAAATAGCTTCTGAAGGACTTCAAGTACCGGGTTTCCACCCGCTAGAAGCTCCGCTGTAATTTCATCCTCACCTGGGGCCTTGCTTTTTTAAGGTGCAGGAGAGCCATTCTAATCTCGCTCAGACTGAAGTCCGGGATATCATCGGAATAGTGTCGGATAAGACTCGCTCTTGGATCGTTACTCACACTTTCGTGTGGCTCCAATGATGACGTGTACAGCTGCCAATAGAACCTCTCAATCTCACTCAAAATCCCGGGTGTCCTGAAAGTGCTGCCACTCGGTCTTCAGCTTTGATTGGCTCTATCTGGCAGACAGATCTCTGGCAAAGACTTTGGAGCCTTGGTTCCGCTCGATCGCTTCTTCAATACAAGCTGTATTTTATTTTATAGGAGAGGAGGCAAACGAGCATGCGGCTCACCTGATGGTAAGTGACTACCGCCGCCCATGAACAACCGCAACACCAGGGGAATGAACAACCGCAACACCAGATGCGTTGCCGGCCTTTTATAAAGGAGTAGGTTCTTTTCTTGAAGGTCCCTAAGTCGTATCGGTCCGGAAAAATCGCTGGTGGTAATCGATTCCACAAGGAAGTTGTGCGAGGAAGAAAACTTCTTCTAAATCAAACAGTGATGGACCGCCAATTATCCAGGTGGTATGGATGGTATCGCGAGTTTTGTCGCAATGTGCGATGTTAAAATTGAGCGGCTGGAATTAGTCTGAACAATTCCTCAGAGCACTCCCCATAGTAGATGCGATAAAATATGCAAGAGATGCAACATCTCTACGCAGTGGCAGTGAGTCAAGCCGATCGGAAAGAACTCGGTCGTCGACGATTCGAACCCCTCTGCGCTGGATGCGGTCAAGTGGAAGGAGCTGGCACTGGGGAGCCCCTGCCCGGAGATGGGAACAGTATTCCATATGGGGCCGAACCTGCGCCTTGTGAAGTTGCAAGCGGTGTGCCGGCATGAAATACTGTCCCACGCTGCTGAGCACGCCAAGCTTTTTAGAGGCCAATTTGGCCTTCTCTTCCAAATGGCCTTGTATTGTAGTTGCGTATGTCCCACCGCATGCATTTAGAGATCTGTCTATTCAGTTGCCTGTATGCTGTCAAATCTGTTGAAGACTGCAGTTTCATTTTCCGTCTAACAGCCATGAGATTAAGAGTGTGATCGGAATGTTTTCGTGTTCTTCTGCGGCGGCTCTTGCAGAACTTAGCTCTGACCACATGGACAGTTTCCACTAGCTTATCATTTATATCTTCCTTCATTGCAATCTTCTAGGCACTGAAAACCGTTTTGTATCTCGAGCTGAAAGGTTTCGGGACTTTGGATTAGAGCACGAGAGACGGGCGTTGACTTCATTAGACGAGACCTCTCCACTTAACTTTTAGGTTCAGTGTGCCTCTAACCATTCGGTGATCGGTACCAGTTTTCACCCTCGCGATCACTGAGATATCACTGAACAGTTGTGGTCTGGTCGTCATAATGAAGTCAATCTCATTTTTTGTCGAACCGTCAGGGCTCGACCAGGTCCACTTCCTGTGGGGCCGCTTCTGGAAGAAAGAGTTCATCACAAAGAGTCCCTCTTTCTCCATGAAGTCGGCCAGCTGCTGGCCCCTTAGGTTCCGTTGTCCTATTTCAAATTTCACTACCTTCAGCTCACCGTCCTCTCTTGTGCCTAGTTTTGCGTTGAAGTCTCCCATTAACACCGTATAGTGGGATTTGGAGGAATGCATGGCTTTAGAGATATCCTCATACATTTCTTCCACCTCATCATCGGATGTGCCAAGGTTGGTGCGTAAACCTGTATGACCTTCAACGAATACCGATTAGTGATTCTAAGTATAAGTACGCAACCCTCGTCGACACTCACAATCTTTACAACGTTGTTAACGAGAGACTTGTGGACGATAAATCCGACACCTCCTTGGGACAGATGGTCGCCCTCTCGGTGATAGAACAAGTTGCCGGACTCGAGGATACCGTGTCCTCCCCCTCTCTTTGGATCTCGGATAATCCCATAATATGCCAGCGTAACTTGTCTATTTCTTCTTCCAGCTCCAGGATCTTCTCGTCAGTCCTCAGGGTACATGCGTTGTATGTTGCCAGGTCGAGTCGTCTTGGGTGGCAACCGAACCTCCACCGGAGATTCTTAGCACCCCCTGCCCCGCCGTTACCATGGTCGCCACCGTAGCCAGGAATAGCGGGGCCACCGGGGACTGGGGGCCGTCTCTTCGTAACTCTCATCATGGGGGGATATTTGCCATAGTTGCCACGCTTGGCGAGCGGGTTGGCAACCGCAGTTTTTTTATTTTAATATTGCTGTTATCAGAAAGATGCTGCTGCCCATCTCCTGCCTGTTTCCCATTGTCGCCTCTTACGACACCCACGGGAAGACACGGGGTAGTGGATATTCTTAACCGCCACTACACGGCTATATATAAATTAAAATAGACAGTGATAAATCCACGTAATGTGTCCTTTGAGTGAAAATTGATATCTTCAATATTTAATGTACTTTCTCTCCATGGCCCATCCGTTTTTCCACCCTGTATCAATTTTATATGTGATAGATATCGATATACCACATAATTTTATTTTTTTATTTTATGGAACTATGTAATTGTATATTAATTTCAGTTATAACTGGAGATGCGTGCGTTCCTTCTACTTACAATCAATTGTCTTTACTAACAATAAAATTTTATGATAATATTAGATCGTCGAAGCAAGTTTAAAACTTTGGAGTGGAAATGAGTTATTTGGCGCACAAAAAAGTGCAATGATTCTATAATAATTATTGTCCAATACTTACAATGATTAGTGCAATGATTCTATAATAATTATTGTTAAATAATACATTTATAAATGAAAACGTAAAATCTTATTCTATCGAAGTTCAATCTAAGCTTAGTTCCCCAGCGTGTTATCAATCACAACTACCCATATTTTAAGCAAAACAAGTTTCGATAAAATTAATATTAATTACCCCGGCCGGAGTGATCAGAAATTAGATACTTAATTATAGTTCAGCGAGAAAGGCCAGCTATTGTTGTGTTCCCGGCAAAGGGCCAAAAATGGCGTGTTGGTTTAAATGACCAACTACTGGTTCAAACAAAACATTCCATCTTAGTCCTCAGGGGTGACAATGCATCTGCATTTTAATTCTTAATCGAGGATAGATGTAGTATTATATAGGGCACAGCCTCCACTTACCGCAGATGGACTGTGTGCTCGATTGTCAACCTATAATTCTGTAAAAGCTACTCATGTTTTGTGGCATTTTATGGAATAAACTGCAATGATATTTATAGGTAGTACATTGATAGGCCTCCTCCTATGCTTGAGAAAGTTTTGAAGGGAAAGTGTCCATCACATTGCGCCAATACGTGGCGGACTTCATGTCCTTACAACACATAATTTTAACTTCAGTCTTTTAAGTATTCAGTTTTCTTAGTTTTAGTTTTCTTAGTCTTTTTACATTTTGATTCTTAATCAGTGATAGCGTAATCATCCAGGGGCCTTTTTTTTGTTTTACATGGCGAAATGCTTACGCATACCCACGTCGCGGGGGCAAGGACGGGTTATGTTGGACTCGATCGACTAAAATCCTATGGTGTTCCGCCTTCGTCGCATATTGGCAAGGCCACGGGAACGCTTTCGCACACATCCATGGCCCTACCAGCGCTGGCAACCCCATGGCGGCCCCCCCTCGGGAGAGGAAGACTCCTCCCCATCTCCTTCTCAGGTAAGGCGCAGAACACATGCCGCCCTCCTCCGTGGCCTCCAACTGCATGCGCAACGGACGCCCGTGTCCGATGGGCGAAGCCATGGGGCCAGGAAAACTAAAACTCTAACTAAAACTAGCACTCAGAAGCACCAGCCTTCCTGACCATAGCGGCGGATCTGGTCTGCTCCGCCGCCAACCAATTCGGCTGCGGAGGTAGGAGGCGGCGCCTCGCTCAATACTCCTCCCTGCAGCCCCATCACCACCGCATCAATTAACGGTGTGGCCCCGTCAGAGTCGCGGAGGATAGGGCGAGTGGCGCGTCGCCATACCAACACTCCTCTTCCTCCGCGTCTCCACCTCCGCTGCAGCGGTAGGGGTAGAGGACACCCCTCTCACCGCAGCCCATCGACAAACATACGAAGTGGGCTCGCCAAGCCCACTCGGAGTGGCCACCTCGGGCCGACCCTACACCACGGGCCAGCCAAGGGCTGCTTTTTTCACCGCGGGTGGCCAAGCCACGGCTACTAAGCGACAAGGCGGGAACCCGTTCGAGGGGGATCGTCCAGGAGCCACAGCATTCAATTAAATCAATCTACTATCAGTATTGTGCTTGTCAACGTTCTTCAAACAGCTCGCCTCAACACTGAGATGTTACTTCCTAAAATATATTGATAGAATTTACTTTTGATGGAACAAATTTTAAATATTCCACGAGAACTCTCACAATAACATTCCCTATAAAAAACGATCATATATTTTAAGCATATTTCGCTTTTGACTGATATGAATCTCAACTTTAAATAACTTGGCGTTAGACGATGTCGACATTATTCCAAGCATCTCAGATATTAAAACATATACACAAGAAACCAATATAAATTTCAAAATATTGTTTCTTGCAGGCTTACTTTATTATAAGGAATTTTATGTACGTCATCATCATTTCATCATCATTACAGCACAAGTCCACTGCTGAACATAGGCCTCCCTCAAGGAATGCCACAAAGCACGATCCTGAGCCAACTGCATCCATCGACTTCCTGCATGTCTTATCAGGTCGTCATTCCATCTAGTGAGGGGTCGCCCTAAACTTCGCCTACCGGTACGAGGCTACCACTCTTGAAACTTTCTTCCCCATCGGATGTCGGTTCTTCGAGCTATATGGCCGGCCCATTGCCACTTCAGCTTACTAATCCGTTGGGCTATGTCGGTCACTCCGGTTCTACTGCGGATATCTTCATTTCTAAGTTTATCACGCAAATAAACCCCGAGCATAGCCCTCTCGATAGCTCGCTGAGCGACCTTGAGCTTCCTCATATGGCCGGCAGTGAAGGACCACGTCTCAGATCCATAAGTCATCACTGGCAACACGCATTGGTTGCACAATCTAGTTTTCAGGTTTTGAGGTATACCTGACGAGATGTATCGTAATTTCCCAAACGCTGCCCAGCCGAGTTGAATCCGTCGATTGACCTCTTGGTGGAAGTTGGACTTATCTAGTCGGACTATTTGTCCCAGATAAGCATACTCGTCAACAACTTCGAGCTTAGTGCTCCCAACAACTACTGGCATAGGTGTGAGATGGACGTTATACATAAATGATCTTTGTTTTTCCATGTTCATCTTAATACTTATCCGTTGGGAGGCACTGTTGACGTCATTGAGCATAGTGCTCAGGTCCTCTAGCGATTCTGCCATAAGGACTATATCTTCTCTATAGTCTTCCAATGCAGCGGTGGAGAGTTTCGGGAATATTACGCCACCGTGTCTTACACCTCTCTGCAGTTGGATAGCCCTACTGTACAAACACTCCAGCACTTCGATATACCGACAGTCAACTTGGCACCACTGAAGGGACTGCAGCACCTCCCAAATTTCGACGAAATCAAAGGCTTTCTCATAGTCCACATATGCAAGACAAAGTGGCAAATTGTAATCCTCGGTCTTCTGTAGAATTTGCCGAAGAGTATGTATGTGGTCTATGGGCTAAAGCCTTTGCGGAAACCGGCTTATTCGGGAGGCTGGAAGTCGTCGAATCTACGTGCGAGACGGTTTCTACGAGCTTGTCATTCATATCGTCCACTGCATTGCAATCTTGTAGGCACTGAAAACGATTTTGTGACTCGAAATGAAAGTTTTCGGGACTTTGGATTAGAGTACGAAGGGGACGGAACGTTGACTTCATTAGACGTGACCTCTCCAACTTAACGTTTAGGTTCAGTGTGCCTCTCACCATTCGGTGATCGCTGCCGGTTTTCACCCTCGCGATCACTGAGACATCACTGAACAGTTGCCGTCTAGTCGTCATAATGAAGTCAATCTCATTTTTTGTCGAACCGTCGGGGCTCGACCGGGTCCACTTCCTGTGGGGCCGCTTCTGTATTGTGTACGTAGTAAGATTCTTTTCCTGCCTAGGAGTCAGTCAGAAGTGTGTAAAGAGCTAGTATTATTACAGGTTGTAAAGCATTCCATCTTAATCCTCAGAGGCGAGAATACATTTTTTAATAGGATAAGGGTGAAAAACGAGCACACAGTCCACCTGATGGTAAGTGGTTGCTATGGCCCATAGAAATCTACATCTATCCTCGATTACGAATCAAAATGCAAATGCGTTGTTACCGGTGAGGACTTAGATGGAATGCCTCCTTTCCAGTAAAAATGGTCTAGAGTTCTCTACACGCACCATACGAAACACAGCAGCGTTAAGCTGTTATTTTACGCTGGTATTCTGTGAGAGCGTGGTCCTTCCCCAGTCGAGCTGACCCATTCGTGATCTGCATGGCTCTTACACGTATGTAGCCTTCTTTGATTGAAGTTGGTTGCAGGTGTTCATGGGCTGCAGTAGTCGATGGTAAGCCCTCAGATGAACTTTTTCATTTCAGTTTAATAATAAAAAACTTTAAAACAAAAAGGTGTAATGCATTTATTTCCTTTTTGTAATTCTTAATTTTAAATTCAAAATTATGAAAAATAAGCCTGAATGAATAAAACCTCATAACCTCTAATATTACTTGAGCCGCTGAAAAATATTCCTCTCATTCTATAGCTCCTAAGGCGCGACCCCGACACCGGTACGGGGTATAATGGCCGTTTCATTGCCGAGCAGACATAATGAACTTATTATCTCCCACATGTAAAGGTATACAGGTGTTAAGATAATATAATTAGCAAATGTAAAAGCAAATGTAATGTATTCATACTATAGTAAAATATACTTTTTTATTCTATTAAAATTGTTACCAACACACTATCATTTTCTCCTGTATCGTGGAGGCAGTTTACAATAAGCACGTACAAAACATCCTGACCCGGAACAATTATTTATAGACCATACAAATTCTTGTGGCCTCAGCACCACAACTCAATGCCAAGGCACTGTGCCACGTGCCGTCAATATCAGAATACTTTGGTAATATAGTGACGCTGTGACGTCACCACATTGACGCGTACGGACCTAACAACAAAGCTACTCGTAAATCATGCTATCAAGTTTCCGTATTTTGTTTGTATAAAATTGCAGAAAGATCTCTTTGGTTGTACTGTTTGTATCTGGCTGGTTTTAATATCAATACATATAGGACATTAATGAAAATAAAAAGTAAAAAACACTTTCCCGCAATTTTTCAATTGTTTTTCACGTCTTGCAAACCCCACGGAATAATATGGGGAGTGGATTCTCTTTTAACTCCACAATATGGCAATTTATTAAACAATATTCAGTACTAGTACTTCCGTCAAGAATATGTCAATAGAATGTTTATCAACTCCATGCTCAAGAAATTGAAAGAACACGCACTCACGCATATATTTGCACCCAAAATAATCTGCAACCAACAACATGGTTTTTGGCTGTTTAAGAAATAAGTGAAATTTAAAAATCTATGTATTAAAAATTAATATACTATTTTTTCATATTCTTCATAGTCATTCGATTCTGAGCTATGATCAAAATTTCAAGTCTCTGGCTCATCGGGAAGTTAGTTTAAAATCAATTAATACATTCGTCCCGAACAGATATACGAAAGTGTACGAAAGCGAGATAATATTAACGTGGTATAAAGAAGAAAGATGTGTGCGTGAGCGCGTGTCAAAGTCGATCATGGTTTCGACGTCACTTGAAATGTACGCCGCGCCGTATGTTATCCTTGTTTGTTGGCTTAAAGGCTACGAGCATTTCTTTAATATGAATATCAAAAATAAAATATATATATAATATGGTCATTTAACAATTTAGATTTTTGTATATTTTTATTTCATTTCACCTCGTAATTTTAAAATACACAAATTTATAATTTAAAATTTAAACCCATCCGTATTCTATTTGTGAAAATAATTATTGTAATTGTATAACTGTATCTTGGAACTAGTGAAAGATTGTGAATTAAACTGAAAGTTGTGAATAACTGTAATTGCCTGTATTATATATATTACCTTTTTTTCATGTATGTAACTAGCTTGTATACATTATTTATTTTGTTGTGATGTTGTTATCACTAATATTATATAAATAAATATAATATAACATTTTATTTCAGATTTAACAGCAATATACAGATTTTAGGATTCATAAAGTGTTTAACTCTGATTACATAGTTAACATCTGCCTCATTCATATTCCGGCGGCGTGTTCGCTGTGTAAAACTTATTCATAAATTATTTTAAGCAATTTTCTAACCTGTTAATGCCTAAAGATTTTCTTTAGCATCACGCTGTACGGATATTTCCACCGCAACGAAAATTTGCTCGTAAACCGTCGCAAACAATGAACTACACGGCGTATCTTTTATTCTTCCTCACAATGGACGCTGCAATGAATGCTCTATCTTTTAGCACTTGTTTTGATTCAGTAAGCAAGCTTGAATTTTAAAACAGTAATTATACAAACCCAACTGCGTAAAAAAGTTTATTGAAAAGAGAAAAATTGAAGCTCGGCGGTGAAGAAAAACATCACGAGGAAAGCTGCGTGTGTAAGAAATAAATTAATTTGTGGCCATGTAAAGTCATCCACGCAGTAGATTAGTGTACCGGACTAACCGCTCTATAACCCTGAAATGTGAGGAGGCCTGTGCCCAGTAGTAGGACGTATAAAGGCTGTGACTTTACTTTCCTTATATATTTTCCATAAAAGGAAACATCCATAATGGATTTTATTACAATGGTTTTGTTTGCTTAATGTATACTTTTATTGCTTCCTATAAAACTGTAATATGAAGTCGAGATCATATTATCTTGAGATACATGAGTTGAAATGTCGTAACAGACGTTCATAAAACCCAACAGAAATAACACAACCCATATAATATCTACTTTAAAGACGGCAACAGTTTACTTTATGTAGGGGCTGCGTAAATTATGACCTACACCAATATAATTCCGTAAGTATCGTAAGAGGCGTCAGAAGGAATGAGGACCATCTCCTGTCCAGCAGCGTTTTTCTCATAACCAACTCAATGTTTGTAATGACAGACGTTTTAAGTTTTATTCTTTTAATGATTTCTTATATTTACGTGAACACTACACATTAAATGAAACTAATTTTTACGGATTGGATCGCGTTTAATGTAACTTTTTGATTCCCGACGTTTTGAGTGCTTTACAGCACCCATGGCCACGGGAGGCCCTGAAGGGTTTGACGTCCCGATGTCGCGGCTACCTTCAGTTTTTGAATATTAAATTTTGTCCTGATCTAAACAGAATGAGCTTATAGTATCTTGAAGTGTTGCCACTGCATGTTTGGGTTTGGATTTAATTTTATTAATTATAGGATCCCAAGCAGATGGCAGCACCCATCCATCTTCTCTCTTCGTGCTCTCTGACGCAAAGATTTACTGAATATTTTAGTCATCCAAACCCTGATAACACTATTGGTCACACTGTGTATACGAAAAAGACCCATACCAACCGATATTTAAATGATGAATCTTGCCATCATCCATCACAGTTAGCTACAGTGGGAAAATCTTTGTTTCAGAGAGTACGAGGGATCTGTGACAGAAAAAATCTGGCCGCCGAGCAAGTATTGCAAGAAAACAAGCTTCGGGTCCCGCGCCTACGTTACAGTGACCGAGTGAAGCCGGCCACAGTTGAGCGTGTGCTTGCTGTAATACCCTATGTCAGAGGAGTCACAGAAAAGGTTGGATATATCTTGAAGCGAGCTTCCATTAAAAAATACTTCAAGCCGTCGAAGAAGATTTGTCAATTTTTACCATCCGTCAACCCTCGTAAAAGAACATATTTGAAGCACCGACGTTCCGGGAAGTCTGCAGTCTGTGAACATATTCAAGATCGTACCCGACATAACATTAGATTTGATAGACCACAAATCCTCGCAAAAGAACACCGATTCCTACCAAGGATGATTCGCCAGGCTATTGAAATTAAAAAACACCCTAATTTCAATAGCGAAAATGGATGGGTGCTGCCATCTGCTTGGGATCCTATAATTAATAAAATTAAATCCAAACCCAAGCATACCACTGCAAGATACTATAAGCTCATTCTGCGTAGATCGGATCAAAAATAAATATTCAAAAACTGTAGGTAGCCGGGCTAACTATGACATCGGGACGTCAAACACCTCAGTCCCCCCCGTGACCATGGGTGCTGTAAAGCACCCGAAATGTCGGGAATTAAAATGTTAAATTAAACGCGATAAAATTCGTAAAAAATTGTTTCATTTAATTTATTCTTCTATTTATGTAATTCTTGTAAATTATGTGTTTAATTTTATTTTAATTATATTTTATAGTTTTTTGTGATAAAGACACGCCTCAGATATATTATAGTTACCACACTAGGTCGGCTCGACCGGGGAAGGACCACGGTCGTCCTGAACACTGGCGTTTAATAGCAGCATAATGCTTGTGTTTCGTATGATGTGTGACATGATTTGACTTTTTCCAGGAAGTGAGCCATTCATTTGAGTCCTCCGGGGTGTTGCCTCTGCATTTTGATTCTTAGTCGAGGATTGACATAGATGTATGTGAGCCACAGCATTCATTTAATTAGATGGACTATATTTTCGTCTGCAACTTAGCTTTAATTTATTTCTCTCTTTAAATACTTCCTTAACTTATGTTATGCTCATCTATATCTATATTTTTCGTTATTTATTTCTAATGAGTTTATTAAGAGCTGTGCACGAAGTTTGTACGTGAACTGTACACTGATAAAATGCGTGAATAGCGTCTTTAGCCTGACTGCTTAATTACAGTTCCAGGGAGTGTCCAAAGTTTCAAAGAAAACTTTCGGAGCTGCTAAGATAACAGACACGATCTTTATACGTAAAGTTGGAAGCTCTGAATACGGAGGCCACGTAAGTTTGATCTATAAAATAGTTATGGTAAGTAATAAATCGTAAAATGACCAAGAGACTTGAAAAAGGAGATGGACAGCAACATTTGATGGTAATTGGATACTGTGGCTCATAGACTTCTACATTCATCCTCCATTACAATTTAACATGCTGATGCGTTGTCACCCTTAAGAACTGAGATAGAGTGCCTCGTATCTAGAAAAAAGGGCGTCCGGTTCTCTCACCATACGAGACACAACAGCATTTAGTTGATATTGCTATTCGCTGGTATTTTGTGAGAGCGTGGTCCTTTCCCGATCGAGCCGACCCATTCGTGCTACAACCATAATATATTTGCAGCGTGGCACTACCACGTATGTTATTGTATAGAGCCATCTATTGGAATTAATATATTTTATCCAAATTACTTAAAGATAAAAAAAAAAAATGATCTTGAATCTAAATTATGCCTAATTCTAATATAATAATCTAAATATAATAATATAAACTTGTAAACCAATATCTCACACAATTGTGAACATAAACTGATGTATGTGCTCAGTTATGTGAGATATTTAAGTTTATAATATTTTATATTATTGTTTGTATTAAAGCGTGAGGGAGTTAAATTGGTGATCTTTTGCGGCTCAACTGATAGTAAGTGACTACCGCCGCCCATGAACAACTGCAACACCAGGGAAATTGCAGATGCGTTGCCGGCCTTTTAAAAAGAGTAGGCTCTTTTCTTAAAGGTCCCTAATTCGTATCGTTCGTTTAAAATAGTTGGGTAGTCGATTTCACAAGGAAGTTGTACGTGGACTTCTAGTAAATCAAAGAGGTATTCTAAGAGTTGAATATTTATAGGTGACGCCTTAGGTAAAGCATTTCTGAATTTTATTTAAAAATATTTTTATAATAAGAGTAAGGGTAGCAAACAGTACAAGGTCTACTTGATGGTAAGTGAATGCGGTAGCCCATATATATCTACATTTATCCTCAATTAAGAGTCAAATTACAGATGCGTTGTCGCCCCTGAGGATTAAGATGAAATGCCTCGTTTCCATTAAAAGGGTCTGCTTTCTCACCACAACACAAAACAAAACAGCACTAAGCTGCTATTTTACGCTGGTAAGTATTCTGTAATAAAGTTTCTACCCGATCGAGCCTACTCATTCGTGATACAAGTACAACCATAATAGCTGCAGCGTGACTCTATCAATTCTATCAATTAGTTTTGACAAATATGTAAGGTGTTCAGAAGCTGTATAATGTTTTATATAAAATTTAAAGAATAAAAGATCATTATATAACAATAAAAGCTGGTATATATTATCTTATTTATGTGAAAATTGTCAATTAGGTTACTTTGCCGCATCAGAGCGATCGCGCAAATTGATTTAGCGAGAACATTTTGGTAACTCGAAGCTAATTTTCTCAGAAATGAGACTCACAGAGATTTTATAATTAATGTAAAATAAATAAAGATTGAGCAGGTATATCCGATTCTCGTTGATTTTTTCGGCAATATTAATTTACTGTTAAATTTAATGTAAATAATAATTTTCTACGTTATTTACGTACGTTAGTTACGTTATTTGTGTGATGTATAGAAATTCCTCGGATCTCAAAATTAGTAAATCAAATTCCCGGAATATGGCTCCTCTCAATTTGGATTACATTAATCGTCACTTTGTTTCTATTCCTTCATTGGACCCTCAAGTCCGTTCCCAAACTATTGCTTCTATAGAATCAATGCAGCCTCTCTTGATCCCTGACTTTTATTTCTCCAATTTATTAGTGGCGCTTCAGATGTGTGTTGGTGGACTACGGCGAAAGGGTGTGTTTTTCCACCACCGGCCAAGGTTTAGTCGCGAGTAAGATGAATGTTTGTACGGCGATGCCATTTGTCTTATCCTCCGCGACTATGACAGGGCCGCACCGTTTATGTGGTTGGTGAGGGCCGCGTGAAAGTGTCGGTGTATCTTCTGTTTGCGTGTAACACCATGGGGTTATAGTCGGTGCGGGTCCAACATAACCCATCCTTGCCCGCGCGAGGCGAATAGGCGTGGAAATTTCCATATAAAATGATAAATAGGCCTTCTAAACTAAAACTATCTACTCGGTTCTACTGGATATCTTCATAACGAAGTCTACCAAGCAGACAAACTCTGACCATAGGTCTCCATTATAAACAAACGTTACAAACAAATTTAGATTTTCTATATTAAGAAACAGAAGGGTAAAATGCCTTAGCGAATTCAGAAACATAATATTATATATGACTGCTCAGTCGGGTCGAAGGATCGCGAGATAAACGTACGAACTGGGATAATAAACTATGTACCAACAATCGCGGAGATGCTTGTCGAAATAGCAAGAGAATAAATTGTCTGTACTTATGTACAAGGAACATTCTTGCAGTCACATGTTACAAGAGTGTAGCGAGCAAATTTACAAGCATTCTTTATGTATTTATTCATAACAGCCTATCAAAATTCGGGATATTTGTCTTAAGGAAAGGGAGGACATTTGTCGCAGTGGCACGCTTGGTAGGCAGGTTGGCTACCACAGTTTTTAATAATATTGTGTTGTTATTTGAGATGCGCAGACATGTTTTCTTAAACGTTACCCACACTAGTTTTCTCCTGTATCGTTGAGGCGCTCTGTATATAAACTTTGTACAGACAATCACCCAGACCAACATACATAGGTACATATTTATATGGTACACAAATTAGAGTTCTTTGCATGCTTCTCTGTGCATTTAATCAACTGAACTCTTGACAAATAAAATCGCCGAGTCTTATAGTTTTGGGATCCATGACCTCATATTCTAATTGCCTATTAATGCCATATAAAACAGAAATAGGGCGCTATAAAGTAAGAGCGTCCAGTGAGGTATTGGGTCACATAAATATCTGCGCGGCTTGGTGTTAAAGAACGTGCTCAACTCTGTCTTATTAAAATAGAAATAATTTATTTGTCAAAAACAATATCAGTAATTAGTAAATGATTTAAAAGTCTTATTTTACTCTAATAAAATGAAATAGTGTAATTATATTATTATTAAGTTCTAGTGACCTGCACCTTCGATAGGGTGAGATCTATTGTAGGGTATTTTAAACAAATTAAAATTTTTGCTTTTGTCATCGTTGAGAAAGATTACTAAGTTGTGGACTTATTTGTTGAATGTTGATGTTTTGTTACATTCTGTTTCTGGTATCTACTTTTCTAATAGTGTATTTTAATGTTTTATTAATTTTAAGGTATATTTTAAAAACAATGATTGTTATCTTTATCAGTAGATGTAGTAGAGTAGTTGATTTACTGGTTTATACGAATAGCGTAGTGGATATTTTATACTTATACTTTACTACTACTGTAGTATTATTTATATCATATATGTACAATATAATTGCTAAATACGATTTCATGCGACAAAACGTTGGAATCTTAATTTTTAGGCCTAGTAGAGCACACCTGCGCGCTAGCCTTTCAGCTCACAATAACGAATAAAATTATCCGCCACAGTGACCAAAATGGTTAATTAATTAATTATAATTCAGCGAAAGGGCAAAAATGGTGTGTTGGTTTAAATGACCAACTGCTGGTTCAGATTTATAAAAAGATGATTATACGTCAACTAATGGACTGTAGGGTGCGGTGCAAATTACTATTTCGCGTACAACAATGCCTAAATTCAGGCTACAGGAAGGATGTGACGGAATTGCGTACACTAACAAACATGCTGATCTGCCTGTGTTTCAAGGGCTGCAGCCGATGATTCGGCGCCAGCTGTCTTCACACATATTAACTTCAGATAATCGCGAAATATAGCGTTATTGTAAATGTCTATATACTTTATGTTATTTTGTGTAGTTTAATATATAAATTACACAAAGGTGGTTACGATGACGCGAGATAGAAGCAATGCGGTTGGTTTCGTGTCTTCTGAACTTTTATGCGAACCCCGTTAACACAATAGTGCACATGCAAAAGGTATAAAAGGCGGTAGATAGGAAACCTGGAAATGGGCTTTGCAGTACTCTTATTGGATAATAATTAACGAATTTTATAAGCTTTAGGCGGTAGTGCAAAGTAGCGCTTACATCCCCCGGTCTTGAGGTATCCTCAAATAGTGAAAGAAAATATAAAATTATATATTTAGCGGATGAATACTTATATATTAGCGAAACGAAGCGATATTATGACCTAGAAATTAAAACTAAATACATAAACAATAATGCAAAGTTAACTTATAATATTTATAATGTGTCCAATCATTGTGTTGGTAAACGACGCAATTTGACAAGAGGGCGTTTTAGAGTAGAATTCTTAAGTTTAATTTGCGCAACGCGTGCCACACTCTACCAGAATACAATTCTGTAACAACGCCTAGAGGCCACTGAAGCAGTGGAGTATTATCCATGTCTATTAGCACTACTGTTCCTACAGAAATGGCAGTAGCATCCTTATTCCACTTTGCCCTACTCTGTAATGTATATAAGTTTTCAAATCTAAAGCGGTTCCAAAAGGACTGAACTAAAGAATCTATTAAAGAAAAGCGTGATAACAGATTAATACGTTCTTTACTTAAATCAGTGGCTGGTAAGCATTCAAGCGGTTTTAAATTTTAGAAAATATACGGGCGTGAGTGCTGTAGGTTCCGAAGGATTACCACTCAATACTTAAAGTGGTGTAGTAAGCATTTCTTTATACGTGAGCATTTGCTTGCCTATTACGCGAAACAAATGGTTTTTTACAACCTTAATATTGGACTCCCATAATCCCCCGAAATGTGGAGCGCTTGGAGGGTTGAGTTTACAAAAATGCGATTTCGTGAGATTTTCTATTCAGTGAGCACCTGATTGAATGCCTTATAATATTCTTCAGATTGTAAAAAAGAAATGTAATTCATGTAAATATTAATGCGCAGCGACAAAATTAGTACCGTTATCGCTGTATACAAATTCACACGGACCTCTCCGAGGGATAAATCTCTTAAAGGCGTTTAAAAAACTTGTCGAACTTATATCCGACGCTAGTTCTAAATGCACTGCCTTAGTAACAAGGCATACCAATAAACATAAATAAGCCTTCTGGCTGCGTATACCATGCTTACGCGTCAATTTAACATAAAGTGGGCCCAAAAAATCATCACCTTTGTGGGTAAGCGCATTGCACTGCTCTTAGCGGCAAGCAGGCAAAGCAGACATCACAGGGTAAGTAGGTTTAGGTTTATGTCTAAAACAGATGTCACACCTATGAATGCGGTAACTACGGGGCGAGCTGATAATATCCAATATATCTGCCGTAATGCAGCAGGTAAATACTGAGGACGGGCGTGAAAATTCTTATAGTGATAATAATCAATTATAAGATGAACAATATGTCCCTTTTTTGATAGCAATAATGGGTACTTTTGGCAATCCGATAAATACTAATAATTTTACCGACCATCTACTTGAAGCATACCGTCAGCGATAATGGCGATAGCCTGCATAATTTTTATGAGCATGGTTGCTCCTTTTTAATATAATTATATCGTCGGCAAAAGCGATACTTTACACAATTTTAATGACTGTGATTTCTGAAATCTCTGTGTCAGACGCTGTTATAATTTTAATGCTGCGCGTAGTTTTTTTTTAAAACCTAACGGATCTTAGATATTTATTCCAATTAGAAAATTTTAAGCTCAACGAAATAAATGGGTGTTCTTCCACCTCTCTAACTGCAAACGACACAGTCTTTTCTTCTGGTAAGCTTATATGTGTCGGTGCAAACCTTTGTACAGGCCATTCTTTACACGGCAAGGAAACCCACGAAGACCCATGTAACCAAAGGTCCTAAACGGACCCTGCGATGTAATAAAACTATCCGGTATTAAATAAGAATGTATCTGCGAAATACGGTTAGTAGCAAAGGTGTTTAACTAATGCGGTGAAGAATACGCCCAACATAAGAATAACCTCAAAACCTGTGTATGCCTTTTCACTAGCTTCGGCGAAGGCGAGTAGCGACACATGAGATTTTTCATTAACGCCTATATGACGTGAAAACTGTAAATGTGAGATTAACGGTAATTCTGAAATATATTGCTGCCATATATTGACAATATTAGCGGGTGAAGTCTCATCCCAGTTAAGTTTAAGAACCCAAAAATTTTATTTTATAATTTAGCGTAAATTATTATTAGACCGACAAACATAGTACAAGCGAGCGGTAGCGGAGAGTATAGCGCGTTTGGTACAAGTGACCGGTGGCGGCGAGACAAGAAAGGAAAATTTTTCGGTAGCGGGATGCCAACAAAGTCCTAAATTTTTTTAAATGTAATCATTATGAAATGATACCGAGTCTTGTTAACGATGCGACGCTGGTATTTTGTAAAAGCTCATTGCAGTTACTTATCCACTTAACAATTCGAATCCAACTCGGCGAAACATTTGGATCAGTTGAGTGGCGATGTCGACTGCGTTGTTGACACAAGGCGCGGATGAAGCGAGATCATCCATATAAATATCCCTCTCTACTACAGAAGCAGCAAGGGGATAGAACTCCCTTTCGTCAGTGAATAACTGGCGTAAAGTGCGAATTGCGAGGAAAGGAAAAGAGCGTAATCAGAATGTGAAGCGATTAAATTCATATGTTCGTATTGTTTCTTCTGTAGAAAACCGATATAAAATAAGAAGGGCAAAGAAGGGAATGCGGTAAACTCTAACATTTAATAGTGTGTTAAAATATCAGTTTGTAAATTCTGTCCTGTGTGCAAAATGTTATTCAAAGAAATATCGTTATTCGACTTAACACTAGCGTCCAGTACAATGCGCAACTTCGTTCTACTTTTGTCATTACGTACGACGGGGTGATGTGGCAAATAAAAACAAGACTGTATACAATTTTTATCAGAAACAACGGATAAAATACCCTTATCAATGTATTCCCGTATCACAATGTTGTATTGATCGCGAATATCGGGATATTTTCTAAACCGCTTTTCTAAAAATAATCAAAATACTTTCAACAAAAATTCAACAAAAAATAAAATTCCATTATTTTGCAGTTGTACGGATTCGACTTAGAAGGTACGGGTAGGCAATGTCTAAGTGATTACAAAATACTTAAAACTAATCTAAATATCGTATTTTTTTATAGAAGAGGGGGCAAACGAGCATGCGGCTCACCTGATGGTAAGTGACTACCACCGCCCATGAACAACCGCAACACCAGGGGAATTGCAGGTGCGTTGCCGGCCTTTTAGAAAGGAGTAAGCTCTTTTCTTGAAGGTCCCTAAGTCTCATCGGTCCGGAAAAATCGCTGGTGGTAAACAAATATTTCTCGGGAAAACGTTGCCGAGTACCAGAACAAACTTATGTCTGAAGTCGAGTCTGCGCGTTTATCGCTAAAAAGAACCCCTTTGTCGTACCTTCACAGTTTCAAGGCACTCCTTTGCTGCCTTAGCTAGCATCGGAATCGTCGGCGACATATTGAATAGTGTACAGTTTCGTGGTCACTTGGAAGGGAAGGCAAATTGGCCTCTAAAAAGCTTGACGTGCTCAGCAGAGCGGGGCAGTATTTCATGTCGGCACATTGCTTGCAACTTTACAAAGTGCAAATTCGGCTTCACATGGAATACTGTTCTCATCTCTAGGCCTAGGCACCCCAGTGCCAGCTCCTTCCATTTGACCGCATCCAGCGCAGAGTGGTTCGAATCGTTGACGTCCGAGTTCTTTCTGATCGGCTCGATTCACTGGCACTGCGTAGGGATGTTGCATCCCTTCGCATTTCTATCACATCTACCACAGGGAGTACTCTGAGGTTTGGATAATTCCAGCCGCCATATTTCACATATTGTCAAAATTCACAATACCATCCTTACCATCTGGATGCTTGACGGTCCACCACTCTGCGTTTTACTAGGAGTTTTCTTCCTTTTTTTATAGGATAGGGTGACAAACAAGCACACAGTCCACCTGATGGTAAGTGGTTGCTGTGGCCCTTAGATATCTACACATATCCTCGTTTGCGAGTCAAAATGCAGAAACGTTGTCACCCGTGAGGACTAAGATGGAATGCCTCTCTTCCAGTAAAAAGGGTCTCCGGTTCTCTAAACTCACCATACGAAACACAGCAGTGTTAAGCTGCTATTTTAAGCTAATATTCTGTGAGAGCGTGGTCCTTCTCCGGTCGAGCCGGCCCATTCGTGCTACAGCTATACCACTAATATAGCTGCAGCATGGCTCTACCACGTATAAAACTAATAATTCCAATAATTCAAATTCCTGCTCAACTTCTCTGTGGAATTGTTTACCACCGGCGATTTTTCCGGATCGATGACTTGGGACCTTCAAGAAAAAGCTTACTCTTTCTAAAACCAACCGCACAACAACGCAACTTTCATAATATGTATTTGGTAAAAATCTGTTATTTTGACATTACAAACAGATACTTCAATTTCATTTATTTAAATAGATTTAATTCCATATTCGTAAAGTATGAAAGGTTGTAAAAAATTCCAAAGCGATCACTATATTATTTTGATCTTGAGGCGTGAGAAAACTTGGTTGCACTTTTATCATTCTCTTTATAATTCAATACAAGATCGTAAATATCAATGTGATTTATACTGTTGAGTATCTAGTTAAATGGGAGTTATTAATAATTACTGTTAGTAAATGACAGGAATTTTCAGTACATGTATTTGGTTACAGTCGACAGCAAAATATAGTCGATTTTAATCATAATGATTTGTTAGATTCAAATTATTATCTTTCTTTATTAACTTCTGTATCAGTAAAGTCAATTTCTTCTATGTGGTTACCTTCTACCCTATTTAAAAAAAAAACTAATATTTTTAGTAGTAATGAGATGTGAAAAATGGTAATTTCTTTTATCCTGTTCGACTTTAGAATTCTCTGAACATGACAAATAATTTTTTTATCCTGTAAAGACACGACTTCTAATTAAGCTTTATTTACCTCAGAAGTGGTAATTATTAGTTTTTGCAAAGATCGAGATAGAGGTTGGTTCTAATCACGAGCTTCTAAATCTAAAAAATCTGGTGATCTGCCTCACTTCAGTCCTAAAAAGAACAAATACTATAACATATAATTTCATCAACTTTAAAAAAATCGTGTTTTCTGTTAAGAAAGTTCATCATTTATTGCGATATAATATTACTAAAAAGTTTTCTACTAAAAAACGCAAAGCGTAATTTTAGTAGAAAACTTTCAATATAATTAAAGTCAATATAAATATATAAGGTGAAGTTAAACATGATATCGAAACTTAATTTTAAAGTGGCGATAACGCATAATTAATTGAAACAAAACTAACCACTGTTATTTATAATACGGTCATTGCTGAAAGATGAAAAAATATGAGGGATATCGTTTTAGGGAAGTCGCGTTGATGCAATGAATATATCGTACGTGCGTCTAAAACCTTCGTGAATTAGACAGAGCGCATCCGTACAAAGTTGGATACAAGCGGAGGAGGGGAGGACATTACAAAGCTTGGTTTTAACCGGTTAATTGTTACTACCTTAACCTAAATTTGTGAAAAACCGGTATTCCGCAAAAACCGGTTTTGGGGTCAATGACCGAAACCGGTTTAGAATTTCAACCGGTTTCCGAGCCCTGCTTGAAATGTACGCCGCGCCGTATGTTATCCTTGTTTGTTGGCTTGAAGGCTACGAGCATTTCTTTAATATGAATATCAAAAATAAAAAATATCGTATAATATGGTCATTTAACAATTTAGATTTTTTAATTTTTACGTATATTTTTTTTATTTCATTTCACCTCGTAACTTTAAAATACACAAATTTATAATTTAAAATTTAAACCCATCCGTATTCTATTTGTGAAAATAATTATTGTAATTGTGGAACTAGTGAAAGATTGTGAATTAAACTGAAAGTTGTGAATAACTGTAATTGCCTGTATTATATATATTACCTTTTTTCATGTATGTAACTAACATTACCACATTATTTTGTTGTGATGTTGTTATCACTAATATTATATAAATAAATATAATATAACATTTTATTTCAGATTTAACAGCAATATACAGATTTTAGGATTCATAAAGAGTTTAACTCTGATTATATAGTTAACATCTGCCTCATTCATATTCCGGCGGCGTGTTCGCTGTGTAAAACTTATTCATAAATTATTTTAAGCAATTTTATAACCTGTTAATGCCTAAAGATTTTCTTTAGCATCACGCTGTACGGATATTTCCACCGCAACGAGAATTTGCTCATAAGCCGTCGCAAACAATGAACTACACGGCGTATCTTTTATTCTTCCTCACAATGGACGCTGCAATGAATGCTCTATCTTTTAGCACTTGTTTTGATTCAGTAAACAAGCTTGAATGTTAAAACAGCAATTATATAAACCCGACTGCGTAAAAAAGTATATTGAAAAGAGAAAAAATTGAAGCTCGGCGGTGTAGAAAAACATCGCGAGGAAAGCTGCGTGTCTAAGAAATAAATTAATTTGTGGTCATGTAAAGTCATCCACGCAGTAGATTAGTGTACCGGACTAACCGCTCAATAAACCTGAAATGTAGAGGCCTGTGCCCAGTAGTACGACGTATAAAGGCTGTGACTTTACTTTCCTTATATATTTTCCATAAAAGGAAACATCCATAATGGATTTTATTACAATGGTTTTGTTTGCTTAATGTATACTTTTATTGCTTCCTATAAAACTGTAATATGAAGTCGAGATCATATTATCTTGAGATACATGAGTTGAAATGTCGTAACAGACGTCCATAAAACCCAACAGAAATAACACAACCCATATATTATCTACTTTGTGTAATGGCTGCGTAAGGTTATGACCTACACCAAAATAATTCCGTAAGTATCGTAAGGGGCGACAGAAGGGAATGAGGACCATCTCCTGTCCAGCAGCGTTTTTCTCATAACCAACTCAATGGTTGTAATGACAGACGTTTTAAGTTTTATTCTTCTAATGATTTATTATATTTACGCGAACACTACACATTAAATGAAACTAATTTTTACGGATTGGATCGCGTTTAATTTAACTTTTTAATTCCCGACGTTTTGAGTGCTTTACAGCACCCATGGCCACGGGAGGCACTGAGGGGTTTGACGTCCCGATGTCATAGTTAGCGCGGCTACCTTCAGTTTTTGAATATTAAATTTTGTCCTGATCTAAGCAGAATGAGCTTATAGTATCTTGAAGTCTTGCATCTTTGATCCCAAGCAGATGGCATGGTGTAAAGTGATGGGTGCTGTAAAGCACCCGAAACGTCGGGAATTAAAATGTTAAATTAAACGCGATAAAATCCGTAAAAATTTGTTTCATTTAATTTATTCTTCTATTTATGTAACTATCTTGTAAATTATGTGTTTAATTTTATTTTAGTTATATTTTATAGCTTTTTGTGATAAAGACACGCTTCAGATATATTATAGTTACAACACTAGGTCGGCTCAACCGGGGAAGGACCACGGTCGTCCTGAACACTGGCGTTTAATAGCAGCATAATGGTGTTTCATGATGGTGACATGATTGACTTTTTCCAGGAAGTGACCATTTTTTGAGTCCTCCGGGTGTTGCCTCTGCATTTTGATTCTTAGTCGAGGATTGACAGAGATGTGTGAGCCACAGCATTCATTTAATTAGATGGACTATATTTTCGTCTGCAACCAGCTTTAATTTATTTCTCTCTTTAAATGCTTCCTTAACTTATGTTATGCTCATCTATATCTACATTTTTCGTTATTTATTTCTAATGAGTTTATTTAGAGCTGTGCACGAAGTTTTTACGTGAACTGTACACTGATAAAATGCGTGAATAGCGTCTTTAGCCTGACTGCTTAATTACAGTTCCAGGGAGTGACCAAAGTTTCAAAGAAAACTTTCGGAGCTGCTAAGATAACAGACACGATCTTTATACGTAAAGTTGGAAGCTCTGAATACGGAGGCTACGTAAGTTTGATCTATAAAATAGTTATGGTAAGTAATAAATCGTAAGAAGCGACCAAGAGACTTGAAAAAGGAGATGGACAGCAACATTTGATGGTAATTGGATACTGTGGCTCATAGACATCTACATTCATCCTCCATTACAATTCAAAATGCTGATGCGTTTACACCCTTAAGAACTGAGATGGAGTGCTTCGTATCTAGAAAAAAGGGCGTCCGGTTCTCTCACCATACGAGACACAACAGCATTTAGTTGATATTGCTATTCGCTGGTATTTTGTGAGAGCGTGGTCCTTCCCCGGTCGAGCCGACCCATTCGTGCTACAACCATAATATATTTGCAGCGTGGCTCTACCACGTATGTGATTGTATAGAGCCATCTATTGGAATTAATATATTTTATCCAAATTACTTAAAGATAAAAAAAAGAAAAATGATCTTGAATCTAAATTATGCCTAATTCTAATATAATAATATAAACTATGAAACCAATATCTCACACTATTGTGAAACATAAACTGTGTATATGTATCAATTGTGCTATAATATTGTTTTGTATTAAAGCGTGAGGAAGTGAAACTGGTGATCTTTTGCGGCTCAACTGATAGTAAGTGACTACCGCCGCCCATGAACAACTGCAACACCAGGGAAATTGCAGATGCGTTGCCGGCCTTTTAAAAAAGAGTAGGCTCTTTTCTTAAAGGTCCCTAAGTCGTATCGTTCGTTTAAAATAGTTGGAGGTAGTCGATTTCACAAGGAAGTTGTGCGTGGAGAAAACTTCTAGTAAATCAAAAGAGGTATTCTAAGAGTTGAATATTTATAGGTGACGCCTTAGGTAAAGCATCTCTCATCTCAATTTATTTTGCAAACATTTCTGAATTTTATTTAAAAAATATTTTTTTATATATAGAGTAAGGGTAGCAAACGAGTACAAAGTCTACTTGATGGTAAGTGAATGCTGTAGCCCATATATATCTACATTTATCCTCAATTAAGAGTCAAATTACAGATGCGTTGTCGCCCCTGAGGATTAAGATGAAATGCCTCGTTTCCATTAAAAAAGGACTCCTTTCTACACTCACAACACAAAACAAAACAGCACTAAGCTGCTATTTTATGCTGGTAAGTATTCTGTAATAAAGTGGTTCTACCCCGATCGAGCCTACTCATTCGTGATACAAGTACAACCATAATAGCTGCAGCGTGGCTCTACCAATCCTATCAATTGGTTTTGACAAATATGTAAGGTGTTCACGAAGCTGTATAATGTTTTATATAAAATTTAAAGAATAAAATGATCATTATATAACAATAAAAGCTGGTAGTATACTGCCATTATTCTATTGGATTTCCTGTGAAAATTGTCAATTAGGTTACTTTGCCGCATCCAGAGCGATCGCGCAAATTAATTTAGCGAGAACATTTTGGTAACTCGAAGCTAATTTTCTCAGAAATGAGAATCACAGAGGTTTTAAAAATGTAAAATAAATAAATATTGAGCAGGTATATCCGATTCTCGTTGATTTTTTCGGCAATATTAATTTACTGTTAAATTTAATGTAAATAATAATTTTCTACGTTATTTACGTACGTTAGTTACGTTATTTGTGTGATGTGTAGAAATTCCTCGGATCTCTCAAAATTATTAAATCAAATTCCCCGGAATATGGCTCCTCTCTCAATTTGGATTACATTAATCGTCACTTTGTTTCTATTCCTTCATTGGACCCTCAAGTCCGTTCCCAAACTATTGCTTCTATAGAATCAATGCAGCCTCTATTGATCCCTGACTTTTATTTCTCCCCTGTTATTACTAGTGGCGCTTCGGATGTGTGTTGGTGGACTACGGCGAGAAGGGTGTGGTTTTCCCCCTACCACCGCAACCAAGGTTTAGTCGCGAGGTAAGATGAATGTTTGTACGGCGATACGCCATTTGTCTTATCCTCCGCGACTATGACAGGGCCGCACCGTTTATGCGGTGGTGGTGGGGCCGCGGTAAGAGAAGAGTGTCGGAAATGTATCTTCTGTGTGCGTGTAACACCATGGGGTTCTAGTCGGTGCGGGTCCAACATAACCCATCCTTGCCCGCGCGAGTCGAATAGGCGTTGGAAATTTCCCATATAAAATGATAAATAGGCCTTCTAAACTAAAACTAACTACTCCGGTTCTACTGCGGATATCTTCATGAAGTCTACCAAGCAGACAAACTCTGACCATAGGTCTCCATTATAAACAAACGTTACAAACAAATTTAGATTTTCTATATTAAGAGAAACAGAAGGGTAAAATGCCTTAGCGAATTCAGAAACATAATATTATATATGACTGCTCAGTCGGGTCGAAGGATCGCGCGAATAAACGTACGAACTGGGATAATAAACTATGTACCAACAATCGCGGAGGTGCTTGTCGAAATAGCAAGAGAATAAATTGTCTGCTTATGTACAAGGAACATTCTTTCACATGTTACAAAGTGTAGCGAGCAAATTTATACAAGCATTCTTAATGTATTTATTCATAACAGCCTATCAAAAGTCGGGATATATGTCTTAAGGAAAGGGGGGACATTTGTCGCAGTGGCACGCTTGGTAGGCAGGTTGGCTACCGCAGTTTTTTTTAATAATAAATACATAACATAATACATAAACACTCACGCCTGTCACCCAGAGGGGTAGGCAGAGACTACGGACTTCCATTTGGCACGATCCTGACACACTTCTCTCGCCTCCCCACATCCATATCTGCATACGCTTTTTAATATTGGGTTGTTATTTGAAGATGCTGCTCCCCAAGTTTTCTTAAAACGTTACCCACACTAGGATTTTCTCCTGTATCGTTGAGGCAGTCTATGTATATAAACTGCACACGGACAAACACCCAGAACAACATACGCCATTTTGTATATTTATATGGTACACAAATTAGAGTTCTTTGCATGCTTCTCTGTGCATTAAATCAACTGAACTCTTGACAAATAAATTCGCCGAGTCTTATAGTTTGGGATCCATGACCTCATATTATAATTGCCTATCAATGCCATATAAAACAGAAATAGGGCGCTATAAAGTGAGAGCGTCCAGTGAGATATTGGGACACATAAATATCTGCGCGGCTTGGTGTTAAAGAACGTGCTCAACTCTGTCTTATTAAAATAGAAATAATTTATTTGTCGAAAACAATATTTGTAATTAGTAGATGATTTAAAAGTCTTATTTTACTTTATTAAAATGAAATAGTGTAAATATATACCTTATTATTAAGTTCTAGTGACCTGCTCTGGCTTCGATAGGGTTAGATCTATTGTAAGGTATTTTAAACAAATTAAAATTTTGACTTTTGTCATCGTTGGGAAAGATTACTAAGTTGTGGACTTATTTGTTGAATGTTGATGTTTTGTTATATTCTGTTTCTGGTATCTACTTTTCTAATAGTGTATTTTAATGTTTTATTAATTTTAAGGTATATTTTAAAAACAATTATTGTTATCTTTATCAGTCAATTGATGGGATAGTGCAGTGATAGTAGAGTAGTTGATTTACTGGTTTATACGAATAGCGTAGTGGATATTTTATACTTATACTTACTATGATTTATCTCTTATTATATTTGTTATTTTTGTATATTTATTTAATATACATATTAAAAATAAATATATTTATTAGAAGTTGGAAAATGTCTGATGGTGAATCTTTTTATTCCATTAATAGTTCAGACTCCTCATACGCCTCTGATAATGATCTAACATTTACAAATAATTTACTTCCCTTAAATTTATTTAAGTTAAATAATATTTTTCTGCCTCATAATAAATCTTTTAACGTTTGTCATATTAATGCCCAAAGCATTCCAAGTCACTTTTAATACTTTGAAGAAGCATTCTCACTAGACGTGACATGTCGGTGCTATCTTAATATCTGAGAGTTGGCTAAAACCATCTATTATGTTGAGTTTGTACCCATTACCCAATTTCATTCTTATACGTAATGATTGGACTGAGAAGCGGGAGGTGGGGTCACTATATACCTCCGATCAAATATTCCTTATAAAGTTGTTCTATCGTCCCCCTCTCCATATTCTGCCACTACTGAGTTTTTATTTCTAGAAATCAACATTATGGGTGCTAGGGCAATTTTAGGTGTTGTGTATTGTCCTCCTTCTTTGGATTACTTTACCTCACTTGAGACGGCTTTTGATACCCTTGGATCTGAGTACATACACTGCATGATAATGGGTGATCTCAACACTGATCTGTTAAAATAAATCAGTCGAACTCTGCATTCTCCCATTGGCGGCAACTCATAGAAATACTGATACTGATAACTCGTTGATTGATCTCATCATTACTTCCTCTTCTGATCGTGGTATTCAGTTTGGACAGCTCTCTGCTCCTTGTTTCTCACGACACGACTTGATTTATTTTTCATATAAACTCAAACTTCCAAAACAGAAGCCTGTTTTTCTGCAGTTACGCAATTTTTCTAGAATAAATATTGAGAGTCTCAGGAGAGACGCATCTGCAATTGATTTTGGTCCTTTGGTGGCAGCTTCTAACATCGATGATAAAATATCGTTTCTTAATAATACCATCCTGAATCTGTATAATATTTATGCTCCCGTACATTATGTAAAAGTTAAGCGTCCTCCTGCTCCCTGGATGACTAAAGGGGTAAGGTGGCAATGGCGCGGCGAGATCGGGCTTTCCAGAAATTTAAAAAGGATCGCTCTGAACAAAATTGGTCTAACTTTAAATTGCTAAGAAACAGATGCAATCAGGTGGTACGAAAATGCTAAACGCCGCTACATTCATGACAAAATAGCTAATTCTTCGCCCACTGATGTGTGGAAATTCCTTGGATCTCTCGGAATTAATAAATCAAATTCCCCGGAATGTGGCTCCTCTCTCAATTTGGATGACATTAATCGTCACTTTGTTTCTATTACTTCATTGGATACTCAAGTCCGTTCTTAAACTAATGCTTCTAAAGAATCAATGCCGCCTCTCCGGATCCATGACTTTTGTTTCTCCCCTGTTACTCAGGCTGAAATAAAAAAAGCTCTGTTAGCCATTAAATCCAAGACTGTGGGTTATGATGAAATTAGTAAGCAAATGATATATATGATACTTGAGTGCATACTTCCAACTATAACATACATTATCAATTATTCTTTGGACTCAGGTCAATACCCTTTTACATGGAAAAAGGCTTTTGTACGACCTCTTCCTAAAATACCTAATCCGGTACTCCCTAACCATTTTCGTCCAATTTAAATTCTCCCATACCTCTCTAAAGTTCTGGAAGCCTGTGTTTTTAAGCAAATATCTATGTTCATTGCAAAACATAACCTGCTGAATGAATTTCAATCGGGGTTTCGCTCTGATCACAGCACTACCACTTCGCTTATCAAAGTCACAGACGATATAAGAAAAGGCTTGGATGAGCAGAAATTAACAGTGGTAGCGCTTATTGACTTTTCAAACGCTTTCAACACAGTAGATCATTGTATCCTCCTATCTATCCTCAAACACCTTAAATTTTCATCCCCAGCCTTGGAATAGTTCTTTTCTTATATTCGCAGCCGGTTCGCTCAGGTCAGCCTTTTTCTGCATGGGCTGAAATTGAATTTGGTGAGCCGCAAGGCGGAATACTTTCTCCTATTATGTTTTCCTTATTTATAAACTCTATCTCCTCAGTTTTAGATTGTTCATACCATCTGTATGCGGATGATCTTCAGCTCTATGTGCAGTCAGGCATAAATGATATGTGAACTAAGTGGAAGTCTATGGTATAGGTATTTTTTATTTTTTTAAAGTAAACTTTTATTTATTTTGTTATATAAATCCACATTGTTCTATATTGATCTAAAACTTTTATGTCCAATGTTAATGTGGGATTTATAACAAAAAGCAAAGTGTCAACTGTGTTACTTTGCCTAGCACGTTGCAAAAAGTGAGTAATGGGGTTTGTAATTCTGTAGGCGATATTATTAGGCTATCACTTGTTTTAATGTTTTTCATCTAAACCCATATTTTTTGGCTAGACATGGTCCGAGTAGCTCGCTGCTCTTTGTATTCTGCCTAACCCCTCGGGAATTACATGTATATATGTATTTTTGTATGTAAATCCACAATAAGTTCAAAAGTTTTAAAAAATGGTAATGGTACCAGGTATTTATGCAATAAAATTGTGAACTTTGTGGCGTACCTAAGCAATAAAATGTTTCTTTTTTTTTACACTATGCTGCCCCAATTTATGTTTCTGTTTTTTATTAACCTCAAAATAATGTTAAGTATAGGGTTGTTGTGATTGTGATTGTGTATGTAGTGTTTTATTATTATATGTATGTTCAATATGAGTTGACAAATTAATTATAATTAAACACATAAAAGTACATTTCGACTTGATGCATTATTTTAAAGAAACAAGTAATAGCTATTAATTTGTCCTGCATTAAACTGTGTATTTGTGACTCGTTTTAATAAGAATTATTATGAGTTTTTATTCTTTCTTACATAAATTCCCCATATGCTGTGGACAGAGAATTTATATTAAATTTCTGAGCAGAATTTTTGTGTTTCGATTAGCGAGGTCTCACGCAATGAAGAAAGCCGAGCTCCTTTAGCAGCCAATTGTTCTGAGACATATATAGGTGTCTGTGTTTTGTGAAGCTTAAATGTCGCAAAGTTTTTCTTTGTGTTTTGCGTTGTGTGTTTTAGTCATCTTCAAGATTTCGGTCTTCAAAATAGTTGATACAGTCTCAAAAAATAATTGGCGAGTTACCTCTTTTTTTCCCACGTACCCTGTAAATGTCCCTGATATCAGATTTTCTATTTTACAGTTTATCTAAATCGGCAAAGAGAAAACCATGTTTAGTAGATCTTCTTTCGTTTCTTTAGGCGCTCTAGGAACATTTTTATCTCTATGTTTGCTTTGCGAGATCCTCGTTGAATGTCCTCAATTTTGTCTTCCAATAGGTTAATATGAGGTGGATTGAAAAGTACTGGCCTAACACAGATCCATTCAATTCTAAAAATCAAATCTACCCACATTATTTAGTTCAGTTCAGACTAGTTCATTGTGTGAAGTTCGAAACGTGTGCGATAATTAGTTGTGATTTTATAAATTTATTAACAAAGTAATCGGACATAATTTCAATGGAGCAAATCAGGTCAAAGCACCTATAAGAAGGGGCTATCATCAAAAGCCATCCATGATGACATGGCAGTACATTAGGCGATTGTGCTCTGTCATATTCATCCGTCAAAAATGGATAGCAGAATTTAAGCGTAGAGAGAGGAAAGATGAACCCCGCTTGGAAGGCCTTCGACGTCAACTACTGACGAAAATATTAAAAAGTACTTGATTTAATAATGGAGACCGCAGATTAAAATTAGAGATAGCCGAGATTATAGGCATCTCTTATGAACGAACTCAAACATCATTGTCAACGAGTTGGGTTTCCACAAGGTGTCTGCGAGGTGGGTCCGACTGCTTTCAGTTGAACAAAAAAGACGCGATTGACTATTTCACGCGACTGGAGTTATTTGAAGCCGATGCAGATTTTTTTTGAATCGTTTGTTACTATGGACGAAACATGGGTTCATTACTGTACACGGAAACAAAACAACAATCAAAACAGGAAGACCTGGTTCACCCCCGGCTAAGTCGATTTTGTCGGCAATAAGGTGATGGCACTGGGACTCGAAAGGTGTGATTATGATTGATTATCTTGAAAGGGTCAGACTATAAACTCTGATTACTACAACCACTACGTCGTTTACGATAGAAAATGCAAAGGGATGCAACATTCCTACGCAGCGCCAGTGAATCGAGCCGATCAAAAAGAACTCAGTCGTCGACGATTCGAATCGCTCTGCGCTGGATGCGGTCAAGTGGAAGGAGCTGGCACTAGGGTGCCTCGGTCCAGAGATGGGAACAGTATTGCATGTGAGGCCGAACTTGCGCTTTATAAGTTGCAAGCGACGTGCCGGCATGAAATACTGTCTCGTTCTGCTGAGCACGCCACGCTTTTTAGAGGCCAATTTGGTCTTCCCTTCCAAGTGACCACAAAACTGCACACTATTCGATATGTCAACGCCGAGGCAGCAAGGCAAGGGTGCCTTGAAACTGAGGAGATACCGCAAAGAGGTTCTTTTTAGCGGTAAACGCGCAAACTTGTGTCTTCTGGGGATTGAACTGGACTAGATTTAGTCGCCCCAATCCGAGACTTTGTTCAGCAAAGACTCGACTTCAGACACAAGTTTGTCCCGGTACCCGGTGACGTTTTCCCGAGAAATATTGACACGGCCGCTATAGAAAGCATCACCAGTGCTGTAACCAGCATAGCAATGAATGTTACCAGTTTGCAACATATCATTGATATGCAGAAGAAACAACGTTGGTGATAGCGCACAATCTTGTGGAACACCAGCGTTGATAGGCTTATAATCAGGCATGCACCGTCTACCTTACCTTGATGCTCCGATCAGCAAGGAAACTGATGATCCACTTGCACAATTTATCAGGCCCATGGGAGAGACAGCTTCGAAAGAAGCGCTTTGTGCCAGACCCGATCGAAGGCCTTCGATTTCTACTGGACTCTGCCTCCGCTCATCTATGAGTCATGTAGACCAGAAGATCACCAGCTTATCGACCCTGACGAAAACCGTATTGGCGGTCACTAATCAGCTGGTAATCTTTGAGGTACTTCAGGAGCTGGCAGTTTATAATGGACTCCATTATTTTGGCGAACAAGG
This sequence comes from Parnassius orleans, assembly GCA_029286625.1. Taxonomy (NCBI): domain Eukaryota; kingdom Metazoa; phylum Arthropoda; class Insecta; order Lepidoptera; family Papilionidae; genus Parnassius; species Parnassius orleans. Next base: position 103,745 of record JAGSMP010000850.1, on the reverse strand, counting down.
AGGTAATGGCAATAGGCCTGTAGTTGGACGGGTCTGAGCGGTCGCCTTTTTTAGGGATCGGTTGGATCAAAGCTGTCTTCTATGAATTCCAAGTACGCCTTGGGGAGTGAGGTACCGGAAAAGATGCGTTAAAACCGGTGCCAACTCCGGAGCACACGTCTTCATCACAATGGGAGGGACTCCATCAGATCCACTCTACTTGCTGACGTCCAGCGAGAGGAGTTATTAATAGACTTTTTTACACTTTACACAAAGTTTACAACATATGCTTAATTCACAGTATATACTAAAACTATTATTTCATTTTAAAACGATTTATATTTGTATTGTAAGAACAGGAAATAGAGGAACGTGGGAAGCAATGAGATATAGCGACTTCAGCATCACCCATAATAATATATCCGAATGATGTTTCTATAGCATAAGGTGATTGAGATTGAATTAAATTTTCAAAATCTTTAAGTAGGTGTTAACACCCAGTAAAACATCAATAGCCCTAGGTTGATGAAACTGATCATCTGTTAAGCGTAATTTATCTAAATGGCGAATTTATGAAACAACTACTAACGAATCAGCTGACCGTAATGGTCGGAACCACTAATGGTTTAATATGATAATCTTTGTTTTGTAAAGCGCGACGTGAACTGCAGTGTAGTGACTTCCAAAATCCTTTGCGACACACCACTGACCCCGTGTGCTTCAGTAAAACGATTTTCATTTGAAACGAAAAGACAGCTTTCGTGCACCGATCCTAAAGGGAACCGCTTACCGCTAAAAAATAATGGAGTCCATTATTAACTGCCAGCTCATGCTTTTGAGAGCACCAGCTGATTAGTGACCGCCAGTACGGTTACCATCGAGTCACTTAGCTGGTGATCGTCTTGTTTACCTAACACACAGATGGACGCAGTCGATCGAGTCCAAGGGGAAGGCTTTGGTGGTTAGTTTGGACATAGCGAAGGCCTTTATTCGGGTCTGGCACAAAGCGCTTCTTTCGAAGCTCCCTTCCCGTGCTCTTCCCGAGAAATTGTGCAATTGAATCACCAGTTTTCTGGCTGATCGGAGCATCAAGGTCTTAGTAGACGGTGCATGCTCCGATTACAAGCCTATTAACGTTGATGTTCCATATTATCTACGATAAGAGAAGTCAGTGTAGTAACAGCATTTTCAGTGGAAATCCCTTTTCTAAATCCGCATTGGTGGTCAGAAAGCAGCTTGTATGTATTAAAGTAGGATATTAACCGATTATTTAAGAGTTTTTCTACGATTTTTGAGATGGCCGGTAAAAGAGAGATAGGTCTGTAGTTTGATGTATCTTTCATGTCACCAGAATTATATACTGGTGTTATTATTGTTCGCTTTAGGGCAGTTGGGAAAATGCCCTGACTAAAGCAAAAATTTGCCAAATGAGCTATCACAGGAGCTACATGTTCCTTAGCGAGTTTCAAGAATCATGTTGAAATGTCATCCCACAGCGGCACTCTCAGATTTAAGGTTCATCAGTAAAGCACCTATTCCTTTTAAATCGGTTTCTAAAGGACGAACGATGAGGCTTTTGAGTTAAGTGTTATACTAATATTATGCAGTAGTGAATATTTCAAAGTGATGTTTTCAGCTAGCGTTTTATCAATATTTGCAAAATAGTGGTTCACGTAATTCGTCGATTCTTGGGGAGATTTTATCTAAAAGTTTAATATTTTGTGTCTTATTTTATTTCGCTGTGTTATATTGTTAATTGTTTTCCATACTGCTTTAGGATCTCTTTACTCTTAAGCTGTTCCCTCTCATGCTTACGTTTAAGTTTTTTTATTAAGTTATTACAATAATTGCGATGTATGCTATTTTTAAAATTTCGTTTTCCGGATCATTTTGTAGCTTTTTTGCATGTCGTTTCTATTCTTGATACACCGCAATATGCCTAACGTCATCCAATGTTTGATTAGGCGATTTTACATAGGATTATTTCTCTTACATTCTCTATGAGACAATTTTTAGTGTACTTATTAATAGTTCAATTAAAGTAGTTGGGTTATTTATCGATACTAAATTGTGTATTTTACTATTTATTAAACTAAACAAAGCATTTTCATAGTTTATTTTTGTTTTAATTGTAGGACATTTATTTGATTTACCTACATTAGACAGCCACAAATCATACAATCATACAGTGATCTGTAATCGTAAAATTTAAAAGAAAATTAGATGCAGTGTGACAATACTTATTTATCTTCAGAATAAAATGATCCAAACAGTTCTTGTTCCTTGTTGGCAAATAATGGCCCGGTAATAGTCCATAACTCACCAACATGTTAAGATAATTGTTTCTATTTGTGCGCTCAAATTTTTGCTCTATATCTTTAGTGATGATATTGATGTTTATGTCACCAGTTATAATTACATTTTTACAAGATCCTAAAGTTGTTAGGTGACTGTTTAAGAAATTTATAAAGTCATCTGCATTATGGTTAGAAGGAGAGCGGTAGACAGCAAGGATTTTAAAGTCGAGTATATATTGTAGGCAGATGCATCAGTTTTATTTCTTTGACACACGCTTTGTGACTGTTTTGACATATACTACCACTCCGTCACAGCGATTGATATGATTTATCGTAGAGTAAGAGGTATAGTTAGGTATAAATGGTATAGGTTTATTCTCGTTAAGTCTGCACTCACTCAAAACTATCGCATTAATTGTAAAATTAAAGTGAGTAAGAGTAATAATCAAGTCATCAATCATACTGAAAATGCTTTTAATGTTTTGTGATACGATAGTGAGATCGGTGTTTGTGACATGTATGTATTTTGTAACATCCTGAACTTCACATACTCTTTGTGCAATTTCTGCATTGTCTAGTTCCTTCATAGATGTAAGAACATTATTCATTATTTTAAATAAAGAACCAGTCGAATTGCATTCCCATATATATAATTTAGTTCGTATGGTTAAAAATCAATATAAATGTTTTGCTTTCTTTCAAACTAGATGTATGAGGTAATGTCAGAATGTTTAAAAATGTATATATATTAAAGTTTTGTGTGGGTGTGTCTGAGTAAATAATGTTAAGTATAGGGTTGTGTTGTGATTGTGATTGTATGTACATGTAGTGTTTTATTATTATATGTATGTTCAATATGAGTTGACAAATTAATTATAATTAAACACATAAAAAGTACATTTCGACTTGATGCATTATTTTTAAAGAAACAAGTAATAGCTATTAATTTGTCCTGCATTAAACTGTGTATTTGTGACTCGTTTTTAATAAGAATTATTGGCGAGTTTTTATTCTTTCTTACATAAATTCTCCCATATGCTGTGGACAGCAGACTAAATCGAAGGCTTACAAATTCTGCTGGAGCAGAATTTGTAAGCCTTCGATTTAGCGAGGTCTCACGCAATGAAGAAAAGCCGAGCTCCTTTAGCAGCCAATTGTTCTGAGACATATATAGGGGTGTCTGTGTTTTTGGTGAAGCTTAAATGTCTGGCGTAAAGTTTTTCTTTGTGTTTTGCGTTGTGTGTTTTAGTCATCTTCAAGATTTCGGTCTTCAAAATAGTTGATACAGTCTCAAAAATAATTGGCGAGTTACCCTTTACCTCTTTTTTCCCACGTACCCTGTAAATGTCCCTGATATCAGATTTTTCTATTTTACAGTTTATCTAAATCGGCAAAGAGAAAACCATGTTTAGTAGATCTTCTTTCGTTTCTTTAGGCGCTCTAGGAACATTTTTTATCTCTATGTTTGCTTTGCGAGATCCTCGTTGAATGTCCTCAATTTTGTCTTCCAATAGGTTAATATACCCTTTGTCCTTCTTAGCCTGTTCCTGTAAGTCCTGTATTTTTTTCTTAAATTCTTCATTTTGTTCTGCAAGGAAGAGCATGGAGCTCTTAAATTTTACATTGGTATGCTTAATTTCCATAAGCGCTGGAGTGATTTTTTTGAGTTCATTTTCTTGTGTATTAAACATTGATTGAATCATTAATTTTATTACATTCTTAAAGTCACATAAATCACTCATAGCGACCGCCTCATTCTCCTTTTTTCTCTTTATGCGTTGATGTAGTTTGGTGCTGTAGTAAGACACTCCGCATCTTGTTCAGCTATGTTTGGTTCAGATACGGCTTTATTTGCTAAGTGCGCCATTAGTAGTACTAGGATAATATGACAGCAAAGAGGTCTTAGTAGTGTGTAAGCAAAGCAAGCGAAAGAGACAGTAAAGCGGTAGGCATTTAAGGCGGTCACTACTGGAGGACGTGTAAACCTCAGGTCCAACTCAGTAAATAGCGTAGCAGGGCGGGCGGAGCTTCCAAGAGTTGCAAAGATGGTTGAGGCTGCGCGTGCGCTGACTTGTTCACGTAAAAATGGTATCGTGGTAATACTAGGACAACAGCGCTCACCTGTATGGGGAGTCCGTAAACTTGTTCTGCTTTCCTCGAATATTTTTCGCTATCGACGCTTGGCAATAGAAGTAGCAGGTCGTCAGGAAAGCAACGAATATTGCGTTTTATAGTCACTGATCTCCTTATGTCTATGCACTCCTATTTTTATGTAGTGTATTTTTTTCACTTTAAAAACTCAAATAAATGTTAATTTATAGAAATATGTGTACACGTCTAATAGCTTTTGCGTCCAGGGGGGAAGAGACACAAGCTCGCGCCTTTACCGCTAAAAATAAACCCTTTGTCGTACCTCCGCAATTTAAGGGCACTTCCCTTCTTGCCTCAGCCAGTATCGGAATTATTGGCGTCGATATATCGAATAACGTGCAGTTTGGTGGTCTATAGGAAGAGAAGGCCAAATTGGCCTCTAAAAAGCTTGGCGTGCTCAGTAGAGCGGGACAGTACGACAGTTTCATGCCGGCACACCACCTGCAACTTTACAAGGCACAGGTTCGGCCGCCCATGGAATACTGTTCCCGTCTCTGGGCCAGAGCTCCCCAGTGCCAGCTCCTTCCATTTGATCGCATCCAGCACAGAGCGGTTTGAATCGTCGGCGACCGAGCTTTTTCTGAACGGCTTGTTTCATTGGCGCTGCAAAGAGATGTTGCATATCTTTGCCTATTCTATCGTATCTACCGCGGTAAGTGCTCAGAGGAATTGTTAGGGCTAATTACAGCCGCTCAATTTCACCATCGCACATCGCGACAGAACTCGAAATACCATCCGTACCATCTGGATGATTGGCGGTCCACTACTGTGCGATTTAGAAGAAGTTTTCTTCCTCGCACATCTTCCTTGCGGAATAGAATAGCACCAGCAATTTTTCCGGACCGATACGACTTAGGGACCTTCAAGAAAAGAGTCTACTATTTTTTAAAAGGGCGGCAAAGCATCTGCAATTCCCCTGGTGTTGCAGTTGTTCATGGGCGGTGGTAGTCACTTACCATCAGATGAGCCGTATGCTCGTTTGCCCCCTATATGAATTTAAGATAATGGACCACGCTCGGCAGGTGTAAAAAGTAATTCTGTATGACGGCTCGATAGGAATTTCACAGTACGCGAACAACCCGGTTTCGATCCCCGCCGACACCTTAGAAATTGTTAATTGCAATTTTAAGTGCTGATTTACCACATGTTCGGCGGTGAAGAAAAACATCGTGAGGAAACCTGCAAGTCTGACAAATAAGAAAAAATATAATAATGTTTCGAAGACACGTGAAGTTCACCAAAACGCATTGGGACAGCGCGGCGGACATTTCCTTGCCCTAAAAACCCTCCCAGAAATGAGAGAAAGCGTGAGTTTCTGTTTCTGTTTATAATAACTCTTTTTATATAAAATTTATTTAATAAAGTTTTTGACCTTTTCGGTGGACAATAAGTTTGTATATTTTCTGTAATTTTGTTATAAATGTGTATACATTGCTCCAGGAATGAGTTTCTGACTCTGTGGAGTCGAATAATTGGTACTACTATGTAATTGTTACGGTTCTGAGTATTTGTCCATGTGTAATTTATTATGTAAAAGGCCTCCACCGTACATAAGAAATACCCAGAGGGGGGGTGAAGTATTTAAGTACATACAAAAATACAAACATAAAAATATAGTTTAATTAAATTGTATTTTTCTCTTTTATGACGTCATTTAATTACAATTTATCTCACCTGTCTATACAAATCTATTTTATTTATCATCATAATTAGAACTTGTAGTAGTAATACAGGAAGGAATAGGATTGAAAACGAAAATTGTCGATTGGATCGCTTTCCGCATCGCGAAATTGCCTCACGATAGCCCGGTAATGCGGTCTGCGATAAACATCTCCTCTAGAATTCCAAATATAGCGTTTTTATAACCCTACCGCAGCCATGTCTTTATACGAGAGTATACGTGTTAGGGCCACGCTGCAGCTATACCTATGTATGTATTACCATATATTATGGTTTGTGCACGAGATAGGTCGGCTCGACCATGCTCTCATAGAAACCTTTGTAAAGAAAAACAACTTAATGCTGTATTTCATATGGTGAATTTACAGAACCAGAGACCTTTTTAGGGTTCCGTACCCAAAGGGTAACCAACGGAGCCCTATTAATAAGCATCCGCTGTTCGTCCGTCCGTCCGTCCGTCTGTCTGTCAGCTGGCTGTATCTCATGATCCGTAATAGGTAGACACTTGAAATTTACACAGAATGTGTATTTCTGTTGCCGCTTAAAAAATAATAATAAATATAAAATATAATATTAAAAATATTATATTTTATAACGAAAAATTTATAACGGCTCACAGCATCCACTAACCAACAGGTGAACTTTTTGTTTGTTATTAACTTCATTATAAATAAAAATGTATTGTAAATATCACAGTAATGCGCATAATATAATCATAATATAAAGTATTCACATAATAGAAGACGTATAAAATACAATTAAACTAAAACTCCACTGTGTCCTTCCTCAAAATGCCACAAAGCATCCTGAACGAACCTATATGACATGTATTTTTGTATATATTTTGTATATAAACACTTCGGCTTCGGGACTCCTTCAATAAAGCGTTTATTTAATTTTAATCATATAAATTTATTTCGATCGATTACAATTCTTAAAAACGTATAGGTGAGTCGGCTAGTGATCGCAAAGATGTTTTTTACGTTTCAAAAAAACTGTCGCTAGATGGAACTAGTAGTCGTTTGCGACGACATGACTGTGTATATATATTATATTAACTCAAGATCGTTACTCGTACCTAAAACAAAAATGGTTTACTATGTTCGCTTAATTTTGTCAGCTTTAATGTTTGCTCTTTACGTGTTGAAAGTCTCAAATATATAAACATCGTTTTTGTAATATTTTACAGTTTTAAAATATACTAGCGATCCGCCCCGGCTTCGCACGGGTGGTTTCTGGATCTCAACAACAGCGCCACCTACCGGATCCTATTGTGAACCTAAACCATCTAGGGACACATTCAAATTCACAAAAATTTCTTAAAATCGGTCCAGCCGTTTAGAAAGAGTTTAGTAACAAATACGCGTACAGAAGAACTATATATATATATATATATATATATATATTATATATACGTTATACCGATATCCATCATTAATCAGATCTTATTGGCATTTTCCATAACGCTGACGTACCCATATAGAAATAGGTTGATAGTTCTCCTACGTCCCCATCACATTTACCCATAGAACTTTGCTTGCAAACTATAACATACGGGCAACAAAACTAAGTGAATAAAATGTATAACCTCAAATTTTAATATCTTTCAGTGGCCATAAAAGATCTTCCACTACCCCATATCATCCTGTGCGTGTCGTAAGAGGTGAGGTGGAAACGAGCAGCAGCATCTTCCTGAAACATCTCAACATTATAAAGAACTGCGGTTGCCTGCCAAGCATAGCAACTATGGCAAAATCCTCGCTATGAGGCAATTTATCTGGGAGGCCTATGTCCAGCAGTGGACTTTTATAGGCTGCAATAGTTGGATGAAATGTTCAAAATTTAAATAATTATAATATATTTTAAGTAACCAGCTGTTTAATGATTTCTTATATTTACGCGAACACTACACACCCATGGTCACGGGGGTGCTGTAAAGCACCCGAGACGTCGGGAATCAAAATTAGTAAAATTAAACGCGACAAAATCCGTAGAAATAGTTTTATTCAACCAGCTGTTTTTTAGGACCGGTATGACGTAAGGACATTTATGCAAAGAGCTCTCAAGGGCCAGCAACTCACCTGTGACATCTTTGACTGGTTCATGAACGGCGATGATCATTTACCATTTATAAATAATCTAGACACAGCAGAAAAGAGTAAAAAATTATTATTATTAAATTTCGTTTTATTTTTCAACCTAATCAATGTGCCTTTAATATAATAATACTTGTTTACAACTTGTCCATGTTTGTTCCCAACTAATTACAATATTTGTCGTTGTTGCGACAGAAAACATATTATTTGTTTCTACTTTGTATGTTATAGTAATGTTGAAGACAACTGATGAAGATTTATTTTATCGTTTTCTGCGCGTAAAATAGAATATAATATTTTATTTTCCCTTTGAAAAGAAAGCCCAAGATTTTTTTTAAGACAAAGCCCAGTTATTAGTTTAATACGCATCACGAATGAAAACATACAGGCCTTTCAGAAGAAGCAATAAGGTAGTCTCCATAATGTATGAGGGTTAGAAATTTATATGCGATGTCGAAGTTTATCACTAACGTCACATTTATCAGTTTCCTGAGGCTTCTGAAAAGATAATCTAAATATTTTGTGTACAAAGTAATATGAACTCCATTTTCTAAAAAGTAACAAACATTTTTTGGAGTATGTGAAGTTCTTGTAAATCTTTCGAAGATATGGCTACTATGATACATATGTACGTAATGTATGTCAATTATTCATTCAGCAGTCCTCCTAAGTTTTATTTTACACATTTGCGAGAATCTTTGGTGACTTTGTTATTATCGAATCGACTTTTTATATAAATGAAGATAAGATAATGCTGGAAAACAATCCAAACAAATTGCTAGATTTTTAATTATATAAAAGGTTTCCGTGTCATCCGTTGCAGTATACTGCTCTATTGTAGTCGGCATGGTAGGATACAGTAAATTGGAAATGAGAAGGGAAGTATCTCAGGTCACATACTTGTTTAAGGTAATACGGGTTGTGGTAAACAACCCAGCTATCCAGCAGGAGATGAATTTCCTCTTATTGGCATCTATCTATCCATCCATTACAGCCTATAAATGTTCACTGTTGAACATAGACCTCCCCCATAGATTGCCTTATTTTTGCCGTAGTTAGCACGCTTGGCAGGCGGTTTGTCAACCGCTGTTTTTTTTTTATAATTTTGAGTGGTTAACAAAAAGATTTGGGATATGGGGTAGTGAATATTCTTACACCACCACTACACGGTTACACGTTGTTAGAGAAATACACAAAAAAAGAGTGCGTTTACAGTGTTTTATAAATTAATTTCGACGAACAATATTATCTGGTTGTTTTTTAAATAAACGTAACTGCAGCAACTAGCGTGCAGCAGTGCAAATACAGAATGGACCCCAGGGTAATCGCATGCAGTTATAACAATTACAGCACGACATTTCTGTACAAAAGCACGGTCAAACTAAAGTAATGCGTAGTTTAGTTTGACCGTAGTGTTTTAATTTATATGTGATTTAACTGCATTGACTTCTGCTAAATAGCGGAAACAAAAGTTAAGATATTTATCAGGATATTATTTGCCGCTATTTGTAATATATGTTTATAAATGTATTTATATGTATGTTATGTGTTTTTATATTTATATTTATGCATACATATTTTCATGTTTTTATGACACCTGCTTAAGTTTCTCTGCTTACCTCGTGGTAGACTGGTAGAAAATGCCTAAAAGCATTAAGTCCATCAATTGTACACTTTCTGCAATAAAGATTTTTAAATAAATAAATAAAAGGTCGTGAATTTTTGAATTCGAATCCATTCCATTTACTTTCAGAACCTTTTCTAGCACAAGTAGTGGAGTGGTTGACTAATATACCCAGTATCAGTAATGTTTTTCTATTAAATTGAATTGACATATGAACTCATAGTCCATCTGATGGTAAGTGGCTACTGCAGCCCATGAACACCTGCAAACAACTTAAAACAAAAATGGTTACAGACGCGTTGTCACTAGACAACGACCTAGTGACAACGCTTCTGTAACTTTAGCTCTAAGATACTATGCCTCACAACATGTAATTATACTAGTTCTCTATATTCTTTAGACAAGAATACATGCGTGTGGAATTAGGTAAGGAATATCTAGTAGGTATGGACGAAAAAAAAATTATCAAGAAATTTTGACTAATATAGGATATAAGAAAAATTTGTGGATTAAGGACCACATTTAGATATTTGATTATTTATCTTTAACACTATGTGACTTGTTATTTAGTAAAATAAGCTTTACAAATTCCTTACTAAATATGCTTTCAACGGTATTTGCAGTGCGAAATGTTATGCATCAATGCTCATAGGATTTATCACATCTCACATTTGTACTGTTTGCCGTGTCAAAAACAACGTTTGCAAAATCTCCGAAAATATTCTGGTAAAGAGCGTGCAATATTTTTTAGAACAAATTGCAAGCAGTTTTGTTTGTTTATTTTTTATTTTTATAGAATGGTAAGTGAGTGCAGTGGCCTATAGACATCTACATTTATCTTCGATTAAGAATCAAAATGCAAATGCGTTGTCACTCTTGAGGACTACGATGGAATGCCTTGTTTCCAGTAAAAAGGGTCTCCGGTTCTCTACACTCACCATACGAAACACAGCAGCATTGAGTTGCTATTTTACGCTGGTATTCTGTGAGAGCGTGGTCCTTCCCCGGTCGAGCCGACCCATTCGTGCTACAACCATAATATAGCTGCAGCATTGCTCTACCACGTAAAAAACCTATATTTTTTTTAATTATTTTGTAAACTTTCGGTTTAAAACGTGCGTTCTTATTATTCATGTATAAGTTAAGTATTGCAACAGTCTATAATAGGCGTACCATCCATTATAGATTGCCGGAACTTGATGTACTTGTGTGCATGTATCTCGCGTATGACAAAAACATTAGTACCTAGGGTACTTCACATATTATCAGGGTGACATTACGTCCGTATTTTTGAAGTGAAACTTCTTTATCGACGTTTGGGAGAAAACAAATCGTCACACTTTTTAGTTACGCTCGACCGTCACGCGCCAATGATGTGCCGATTCGATTATTTATCTAAACGATTAAACGATAATGCGAACTAAGTTTCTCGATTATTTATTGACTTTGTTCGATTATTATTTCGAAATTAAAATAGTTGAAAATTGTCTTATCTACAGATTATAAAAATGAAACAATAATAACACAATTATAATACTTATTTATTTTAAAAAAAAACCAATATAATTTAAATTTAACATCAAACAGTTATCAATTTCCAATCAGTGTCAAAAAAATATGTAAAATAGATGCTTTTGCAGCATGCGGTTACTTCTTAAATTTGTCAACTTTTTGAACTGCTTTGGAAAAAATTCTCTGAACGGAACGGGATATACTAATATTTTTAATGTCATTTGAACAGATGCGGGTTTGTATACGTCTGAAATCGTGTACGTCCCATGTACTAGCTATTTGTATATGTCTGAGATCGTGTACGTCTCACGTACTTATGAATCTAACTAAATAAAACCGTAAAACAATGCCAAAAACATTATTCGGGATTTTCCTTATAAGGCCCGCCACATAAATACGTTATTCCGTTTCAGGATTTCGTTTCGGAATTCCGATTCGGGATTTCCGTTTCGGAATGGGCACACAGTCCACCTGATAGTAAGTGGCTGCTGTGGCCTATAGACATCTACATTTATCCTCGATTAAAAATCAATCAAGATCAAGGAATCAATCGATTAAGGTAAGAATTCGTTGTCACCCCTAAGGACTAAGATGGAATTCCTCGTTTCCAGTAAAAAGGTTCTCTGGTTCTCTACACTCACCATACGAAACACAGCAGCATTAAGTTGCTATTTGACGCTGGTATCCTGTGAGAGCGTGTAATGTTTTCATGCCTACACACCACACTATAAGAGTACCTTACGTGGTGGTAGGAGTCCTTTTTTGCTTAGGAGTTCGTCCAGGTAGTTACTACCCACTTACCTATTTTGGGCTGATATTTTACGCAGGATACTGTTTTGGGTCCGAATCGCAATAATTCCTAGTCAGTAGTAATATAAGGTTTTACTAATTTTATTGTCCTTGTCGCGGCGCGTCTATAAAATATCGGTTGGATTGAGAGTGAGATGAACCTTATCCTGATGTTTTTCCAAGATCAGAATTGGGATCTTATGATGTATTTCCGATATACCCCTTTTATATTATTATTTCATCCTCATCATCATTACAGCCCTTCACAAGTCCACTGCTGAACATAGGCCTCCCCCAAGGAATGCCACAAAGCACGGTCCTGAGCCACCTGCATCCATCGACTTCCTGCATGTCTTACCAGGTCGTCACTCCATCTAGTGGGGGGACGCCCTACACTTCGTCTGCCGGTACGAGGCCGCCACTCGAGAACCTTTTTTCTCCATTGGTTGTCGGTTCTTCGAGCTATATGGCCGGCCCATTGCCACTTTAGCTTACTAATCCGTTGGGCTATGTCGGTTACTCTGGTTCTACTGCGGATATTCTCATTTCTAAGTTTATCACGCAGAGAAACTCCGAGCATAGACCTCTCCATAGCTCGCCGAGCGACCTTGAGCGTCCTCATACGGCCAGCAGTGAAGGACCACGTCTCAGATCCATAAGTCATCACTGACAATACGCATTGGTTGTACAATCTACTTTTCAGGTTTTGAGGTATGATACCTGACGAGAAGATGGGTCGTAATTTCCCGAACGCTGCCCAGCCGAGTTGAATCCGTCGATTGACCTCTCGAACGAAGTTGGACTTACCTAGTTGGACTATTTGTCCCAGGTAAACATACTCGTCAACAACTTCGAGCTTAGTGCTCAACAACTACTGCCATAGGTGTGACATGGAAGTTATAAATGATCTTTGTTTTTTCCATGTTCATCTTAATACCTATCAATTGGGAGGCACTGTTGACGTCATTGAGCATAGTGCTTAGGTCCTCCAGCGATTCTGCCATAAGGACTATATCTTCTCTATAGTCTTCCAATGCCGCGGTAGAGAGTTTCGGGGATATAACGTCACCCTGTCTTACACCTCTCTGCAGTTGGATAGGTTTCGTACTCTGGTTCTGTACTCGGATAGCCATCGTAGCCCTACTGTACAAACACTTCAGCACTTCGATATACCGACAGTCAACTTGGCACCGCTGAAGGGACTGTAGCACCGCCCAAATTTCTAAGGAATCAAAGGCTTTCTCATAGTCCACATACGCAAGGCAAAGTGGCAGATTGTACTCTTCTGTCTTCTGTACAATTTGCCGAAGGGTATGTATGTGGTCCATGGTACTAAAGCCTCTTCTGAAACCGGCTTGTTTGGTAGGCTGGAAGTCGTCAAGTCTGCGTGCGAGACGATTCGTAATGACTCTCGAAAACAGCACGTAGACACGGATCAGAAGGGAAATCGGTGTGTAGTTTTTCAAGAGAGCGTTGTCGCCTTTCTTGAAGAATAAGACTTCTGCTCCACGCCTCCGGAGTAGTGCCACCATGGAGGACGGAATTAAAGAGCCTCTGAAAGATTTCAAGTACCGGTTTTCCACCCGCTTTCAGAAGCTCCGCTGTAATTCCATCCTCGCCTGGGGCCTTGCCGTTTTTAAGGTGCTAGAGAGCCATTCTAATCTCGCTCATACTGATGTCCGGGTTATCATCGGAATAGTGTCGGATAAGACTCGCTCTTTGATCGTTACTCACACTTTCGTGTGGCTCCAACGATGACGTGTACAGCTGCCCATAGAACCTCTCAATCTCACTCAAAATCTTAGGTGTCCCGGAAACGATGCTGCCACACTCGGTCTTCAGCTTTGACAGTTGGCTTTTTTTGACAGTCAGATCTCTGGCAAAGACTTTGGAGCCTTGGTTCCGCTCGATCGCTTCTTCAATCCAAGCTTTATTGTAGTTGCGTAAGTCCCACCGCATGCATTTAGAGATCTGTCTATTCAGTTGCCTGTATGCTGTCAAATCTGTTGAAGACTACAGTTTCATTTCCCGTCTAACAGCCATGAGATTAAGAGTGTGATCGGAGAGTTTTTGTGTTCTTCTGCGGCATCTCTTGCAGAACTTAGCTCCGACGGCATGGACAGTTTCCTTGAGCTTATCATTTATATCGTCCACTTCATTGCAGTTTTCTAGGCACTGAAAACCGTTTTGTAACTCGAGCTGAAAGTTTTCGGGACTTTGAATTAGAGCACGAGGGGGACGGAGCGTTGACTTCATTAGACGAGACCTCTCCAACATAACGTTTAGGTTCCGTGTGCCTCTAACCATTCGGTGACCGCTACCAGTTTTCACCCTCGCGATCACTGAGACATCACTGAAAAGTTGTCGTTTGGTCGTCATAATGAAGTCAATCTGATTTTATGTCGAACCGTCGGGGCTTGACCAGGTCCACTTCCTGTGGGGCCGCTTCTGGAAGAAAGAGTTCATCATAAAGAGTCCCTCTTTCTCCATGAAGTCGGCCAGCTGCCCTTATAGGTTCCGTTGCCCTATTCAAATTTCCTACCTTCAGCTCACCGTTCTCTTGTGCTAGTTTTGCATTGAAGTCTGCCATTAACACCGTATAGTGGGTTTTGGAGGAATGCATGGCTTTAAAGATATCCTCATTTCTCCACCTCAAATCTGGATGTGCCCGGTTGGTGCGTAAACCTGTATGACCTTCAACGAATACCGTTTGGTGATTCTGAGTATAAGGTACGCAAACCTCGTCGACACACTCACAATCTTTACAACGTTGTTAACGAGAGACTTGTGGACGATAAATCCGGCACCTCCTTGGGGCAGATGGTCACCCTCCCGGTGATAGAACAAGTTGCCGGATTCGAGGATCTCGGATAATCCTATAATATGCCAGCGTAACTTGTCTATCTCTTCTTCCAGCTCCAGGATCTTCTCGTCAGTCCTCAGGGTACGTGCGTTGTATGTTGCCAGGTCGAGTCATCTTAGGTGGCAACCGAACCTCCACCGGAGATTCTTAGCACCCCCTGCCACGCCGTTACTATGGTCGCCACCGTAGCCAGGAATAGCGAGGCCACCGGGGACTGGGGGCCGTCTCTTCGTAACTTTCATAATGGGGGGATATTTGCCATAGTTGCCACGCTTGGCGAGCGGGTTGGCAACCGCAGTTTTTTATTTTAATATTGCTGCTATCAGAAAGATGCTGCTGCCCATCTCCTGCCTGTTTCCCATTGTCGCCTCTTACGACACCCACGGGACGACACGGGGTAGTGAATATTTTTAACCGCCACTACACGGATATAATTATTTATGGTAACATAAATATTCCGGTTCATTTAGTGCTCCTCACTAAATTGCTATTTTACAATGGTATTCTGTGGGAGCGTGGTCCTACCCCATTTGAGCCGACCTATTCGTGCTACTACTAATTTAACTGCAGCGTGGCTCTACCACGTATTGGAATTGTTCATGGGCAGCGGTCGACACTTATCATTAGGTGAGCCGCATGCTCGTTTGCCTCCTCGGCTATAAAAAAAAACAACTTAAAGTCGAGTCGATAATAATTTCTCCCCTCCTCCTCCGATCTCCGAACGCCGCAGCGACCTGACCTTATTTTTTCACTGCGTTATTCTTCCGCCGTAAATTAAAATTCACACAAACTTAATTTGATTTTTAGCTGTACGGTGTGAAATTTAACGAAAAATAAATAGAGCAAATCTGAGTGGCCTAGCGGCAGTCAGGTATGAAAGACGCCTTTTACGGAGGCATTGCGGGAAAAGTATTTTACGACCATTTAAGCGTATTTCATGTTTAAAAATTTTCAACTGACTTTACAAAAGAGGAGGTTCTTAATTAGCTAGATTTTTTATGTTCGAAGATAATTCTGTACCACGTTGAATAAAACTATTTTTTACGGATTTTATCGCGTTTAATTTACTATTTTAATTCCCGAGGTTTCCTGACCATGGGTTTAAAATTAAAATAGTAAATTAAACATCAGTTATTCAATAATAATCAATATTCACGTAAATGTAAGAAATCAATGCGATTTAAATGATTCTTTTTTTGTTAAAAAGGGGGTTCCTCAATATCTTATATCTCTATCTTATATCTCAATATCTTATATATCTATATATATCTTTCTAAAATAATGATAGGATGTACTCATAGTAGTAACAATGTGAAAATTAAAGATGTTAAAAATTAATTACCAAAGATCCGCGTAATTAAATATGATGTATTCTACCTAGTTTGAAGAGCACCTCCCGCCTTCCCTTAATTGCGAGCACTATCCCCGTCACCACTAATCCCAGTACCACTACTCTCAACACCACTACACTAGGAAAGACACACTACCGTCAAAAATACGACACTTGCTTCGTCTCTCAACCAGGTATCCTCAGGTGAAATAGACTCTGCGGTGACTGACCGCTAAGAAGCACTTAGTAGATGTGACTTAATTTTTAACATCCTTAATTTTCATATTGTCACTGCTACGAGTACATTGGTCCAGAATTTCAAGCATCTTAATCATCACGTCACTATTAAAGGCAACTATGGAAACCCAGAAAAACCTAACGGTATTAAAACTTATACTCGTAATAATCAGATTGGCGATAAGCGTTAAAGTTATGAGTCATCAAATCTGTTACTGCAGTCCGCATTCAGCAAACACGCGGTAACGAACATAATAGAAATATAAGTTTTTACTAGCATATTTTTGAATAAAATTCTAGTAATGCTTATAATATTATTATGTTGTTATCACCGTAGTGGCGGGCAAGAATACCCACTACCCTATATTTTACCGTGGGTGTCGTAAGAGGCGACAGAGGGAAACTGAGACATAAGCTGGGCCGCAGCATCTTTTTGACAACAGCAAAATAACAATAAAAAACTGCGGTTGCCAACCCGCTTGCCAAGCGTGACAACTATGGCAATATATCCCCTATAATGAGAGTAACGAAGAGACGGCCCCCAGTCCCCAACGACCCCGCAATTCCTGGCTATGGTAAGCGGGGCAGGGGGTGCTAAGAATCTCCGGTGGAAATTCGGTTGTCACCTAAGATGGCTCGACCTGGCAACATATAACGCACGCAACCTGAGGACTGAAGCTGGAAGAATAGATAGACAAGTTGTGCTGGAAGATTATCCCAGGTCCGAAGAGAGGGGAGGACACGGTAATCGAGGATCCGGCAACTTGTTCAATTACCGGAAAGGCGTCTGTCTGTCTGTTCTAAGAAGGTGTCGGATTTATAGTCCACAATTCTCTGGTTCACAACGTTGTAAAGATTGCGAGTGTATCGGCGAGGATTGCGTATCGTGTTGTAGAAGCGGTCGAGCGGAACCAGGGCTCCAAAGCCTTTGCCAGAGATCTGTCTACCAAAAAGAGCCAACTGTCAAAGATGAAGACCGAATATGGCAGCATCGTTTCCAGGACACCTGACATTTTGAGTGAGATTGAGAGGTTCTGTAGCCAGCTGTACACATCATTGTTGGAGCCACACGCAAGTGTGAATAACGATCCGAGAGCAAGTCTTATTCGACACTATTCTGACGATATTCCGGAAGTCAGTCTAAGCGAGATTACAGTGGCTCTCCTGCACTTTAAAAATAGCAAGTCCCCGGGTGAGGATTAAATTACAGCGGAGCTTCTGAAAGCGGGTGGAAAACCGGTACTTGAAGTTCTTCAGAGGCTTTTTAATTCCGTCCTCCATGGTGAACCTATCCAACTGCAGAGAAGTGTAAGACAGGGTGACGTTATATCCCCGAAACTCTTCACCGCTGCATTGGAAGACGTTTTCAAGCTACTGGACTAGAAACGATACGGTATTAACGCCAATGGCGAGTACATTACTCACCTTCAATTTGCCGACGATATAGTCCTTATCGCAGAATTGCTGGAGGACCTAAGAATTATGCTCAATGTCCTCAATAGTGTTTCCCAACGGATAGGTTTTAAGATGAACATGGACAAAACAAAGATCAAGTGTAAAGTCCATGTCACACCTATGCCGGTAGTTGTTGGGAGCACTAAGCTCGAAGTTGTTGACGAGTATGTTTATCTGGCACAAATAGTCTGACTAGGTAAGTCCAATTTCGACCGCGAGGTCAATCGACGGATTTAACACGGCTGGGTAGCGTTCGGGAGATAACGACACATCTTCTCGTCTAGCATACCTCAAAACCTCATAACTAGATTGTACAACCAGTTTGTGTTGCCAGTTATAACCTATGGATCTGAAACAGGGTCCTTCACTGCTGGCCGTATGAGGAAGCTCGAGGTCACTCAGCGAGCTATGAAGAGGGCTAAGCTCGGGGTTTCCCGGCGTGATAAACAATACGATTCCACAATAGCCTTTAATTCTTCATTTTCCACTTTGGTCTCCGGCCGTCCATGGGGTTGGTTCTGAAGGTCGAAATTTCCAGCACGAAAACGGTGAAACCAAAAACTTACCGTGCTTTCTTTTGCGACACCAGCGCCGTACACATCATTAATCCTTCGAGCTATTTCTGCAGCACTGGTGCCACGGTAGAACTCGTACTCGTAAATATACCGATATTTCATGTTTTGCATTGTGCGGTAATAAGCGACGCCAAAGAATAAAATAATGAGGAAAAAACAAATGAATGACTGTTTTGAAAACTCAATTGTACCATCTAAATTATTTTATAATTTTGAATTTATAATTCTTAAACAAAGAGGAGACATTTCAGATCAAAGTGGTCAGTACGACAAAACGCTAATTTCATATGTAAGGACCTAATATAATAGAATAAGGGTGAAAAACTAGCACACAGTCCACCTGATGGTAAGTGGATGCTGAGACCACTGACCTCTATATATAAAAGTACGCTGGACTGAATATACACTGTGACATAATGTGGCGATTTGATAGTAGTAGTGAGCCTCCACGGAACTAATAATAGATATTGGACAGTGTGACAAAATATAACGATAAAAAATGATATACTCAGGCTTGCCCGTAACGTCCATTCTATTTATGTTTAATTTTAATATAATTCCATATAATAAATATATGTTCCAATTAATACTTATGTCTTAGACACAAGCTTTATACCTCATATAAAACAAAAGTCGATGCTACGTTAGTCTATCTACGTTTTTCTTCGTAACTATAGTACAAGTTTTGTTCCGGGTTTCACCATTGAGTATGCATAGGTCGAGAGGTTTAAAAAGTTCCAATGATTAGGAAAAACTGGAGTAGGTAACTATAAAATAAAAAAAATATAATTTTGCAGAGAATTTACAGTTAAACTTTCATTTTTTCCTCGTACTAGAGAAAATAAATAAGCCGCCAAAATAATTATATATTATTTATTTAATATATTACAATTAGAATTTTACAAACCTTAAATTACATTAAAGAATACCATACCACAAATCATTGACGTCAAAATCAACTTACTTCGGACGACAATTCACAAGTTTATGCTTTTTAGTCACAGTTTTAGTATAGAGTCAGATGAAAACCTGTTAATAAATAAATATTTGACAATTACCTGTTGTCAGCGACTTTCATTATTGTAAACAGAAATAGTCGATACTTATTATCGACAAGGAACTCATAATTTATTCTTTATCAAAAATAGGTAATTTAAAGCCAAACATATTAGTAACTAGCTTTTTACCCGCGCCTTCGCTCGCGTTGGCTTCAGTTTAGAAATATCATTAATACTACTCCAATTAAAGTAAAAATTTCATAAATTTCATAATTGAACGGGAGTAGAAATATATTAGCTATGTCTACATAGCTAATATATTTCTACTTCGCCGCTTTCTGAACTGCTCTTAGAAACCAATACCCCATTTCGTCTCTTGGGTGTCGGAAAAGGTGACAGAAGGGAAACTGAAACAGGAGATGGGTGGCAGCATCTTCCTGATAACAGTGCAGAGTAAAAAAACGCTGCGGCTGCCAACCCACTTGACAAGCGTGGCTACTCCTGCTAATATCCGGCCTATTTGATTAACAGTGGGAGAAGCCTATGATCAGCAGTGGATAGGCCTATTAAAGTTAAAAAGTGGCAGCCTACATACATCCCACTACTCAGCATAGGCCGCAGCGAGTTTTAGGACAAAAAAGAGTTGACTGAGTTGACTCCAACGCGGGTTGACCGACTTCACATAAGTATACCTAAAAATAATTTCCGAAATATTTTTTTAACTTCGCAAATATGCAGGTTTCCTCGCGATATTTTTCTTCACCACCGAGAACGTGGTAAATCGAAACTTCAAATTGCAATTAAAATACGAGTGGTGTCGGTGCGGATCGAATTTGGGTTGCTTACGTACTATGAAATTTACGTTTGGATCGGTTCGGTTACCGGATAACTTTCAAGATTCTATCAATGCAGTTCTACTCATAGTTAAAATAAAAACAAATTTTAATTATATATATTTTATGTATATGTGTATATTATATGTATGTGTTGCATGTATATATTTTAACTTAAGTTGATCATAACTACTTAACTGCCCATAACTCTGTTCTACCCAAGGTTAGCTGGTAGAGAATGCCTTATAGCATTAAGCTCGCCTTTTGTACAAATATTTGATGCAATAAAGAATAAAATAAATAAATAAATAAAATTTTAAATTTGCTGTCTTTGATATTTATAGTACTTTTTCGCAAGGGCCTGTTCATTTACTCATGTCAGCTATGAAATCGGCACTGTCACAGAAATCTCAATAGGTAGGTATGTTTGAAAATATGAAAGCTATCTTAATATATGACAAACTGTTTAATAAGTCTCATTGAAAGTAAAAAAGTAAAGAAGCAGCTTACATACATCTTACGACTGTGCATAGGGCTGCTAATTACCCATGTGCGAAGAAATAGCAATGTTGTATTTAGTTGTTAATATCGCCAAACGATCTCTATTCATTGATTTGGTCAAGTTATATTTATAGTCAAAAAACAATGTAAAATTTAATTAAATGCCACCATTTCGTGCCATAATCGACCACTTTATGATATTATTAATTCTAAGATCTGGCCAATACATATATAAAAATCTCTCTATTTAAATTATATGGACAGTGAGAGTTTTGATAAACAAAACTTTTTAAAGATTAGAAATTAAACTTAGAAACATCTCTCATTTTATGATTTTCGATAGATGTCTTTATTATCTATTTAAGTAGTAATCAGTTACTATAAACTTTATTAATTCCTACTAAATGAAATAACGAAGGAACTGAAAAATTAACGTTAGAATTTTCAAATAATTATGAATTAAATTATTTAAACATATAAATGTAAGTTATTTTTATTTTATTTTATTTATTAGTAACTGGAGATAAAATGTTACTACTTTAAGAAGTACACGTTAGATGACACTGTTTTGATAAAGTGAAACGTAGATTGTCGGCGTAGGTCAAATATTACGCTACGGGTAAAACTAGTTTTAGGATTTATTTATAAATATGTTATTTATTTAAAAGAAAACATACAATAATCAATAATATAAAATGGAAATTAACATTTTGAGGAAGGAAAATACTTAACCCTCCTTTTTTGAAGTTACGCAATCGGATAAAAAGTAACCTACACACAAAATTTCATGGAAATCTGTCTAGTACTTTTTGCGTGAATCGGGAATACACAGACAGATAGACAGACAAAAATTCTAAAATCCACTATTTTGGCTTCAGTACCCTTTATTTAGTCCCCTAGATTTTTTTCCAGAAAATATTGGAATTACACGACGACACATTACACGACTTTTCTACAGATTTATTATATGTATAGTGCACAGAACAAAATTACTCTCTACCAAGAGAAGAAAGCCAACTTCACACTAAAAAACGGAAACACGTGTTTATGAGTGTACACTAAAAGCGCTACGGTGGGCGCCCATATAAGACTTTGTAGCGGGAATTTCAAACCTTTGTATTCTGTAACTTTGAACTTTTTATTTAAGGCATATTCGAGTAATTTTGGCTCAAACCTCATAAACCTATAGGGTAAATTCCCATACATTTGAGAGGTTGCACCAAAATTACACGAATATATTTTAGATTAGTATGTGGGACAAAATAAAACTATAAATAAGTATGGTTATGTAATTTTATTTTCTGGAAGACATTGTTTTATAAACTATACATTATTTTTGATGTTTTTTATTGCTTTTGCACATAAATTTCCACGCTTATTACTGATATATAACACAATGTTATTGTCAGAGAGTTATTCTTCACAGAATATTAACGTAAATTTAAATCAGCAAAATTCTCATGGTGAAAACTTAAGTCAGCCTAAATACGTGATCTGAAACAGATACAATTCGAATTAATATAGTAATAATCCCTACAAATAGCGGTCAATAAATTCTAAATATTTACAGACTTACCATATAATATTGTCATAAGTTTTTCTTTTCCTATTATAGGAAACCTGCAGAAAGTGATCAGATGATTTTGTGCTTTTTATTTGCACAACACTTAACTTACTTTCGATGATGATCACACATCGTACATAAAATTTTGAAATAATGAATTAATTTATAATCAATAAATTTACAGAGTTAACATCTCACAAAAAATCTTTATTCTATATTCACGACGACGTGTAATCGCCTACAAACGAAAATGAAATGAATATGAAGTATATATATAACTGAATTTAACCAAAAATTAATAATAAATATTTAAATCTAAACCTGTGAAATAAATTTGAATAATATTTCAGAAAATATTTTCAATATGTAAGACGTTGACAAACAAATGTCTTTTTTTTTCTTCTATTAATTCATGGCTTCTTTTGATAGAATTTTGCTAATATTTAATAATTTAATTTTAATCAATTAATAGGTAAATTAATTGTGCAAATATCAGAGTAATATGTATATAATTAGACTTTAAAGAGCAAACCAAAAAAAGTTTAACACAGAATTAACATTTTTAGTTTCTTCCAATATAATATGAATTTTTGTATCTAATTTTTTAAAATGGGAATCTAAAACAACATGAAGGAAAGAAACAGCGATATTTTTTTTCTCGCTTTATTTTTACAAGCCCAACACGCACATTGACAAAATCATGATTGTGTGCAGATTTTTCAGCTTTCATACAAAGTTGCATCAGCCTGGTATAGTGTTTATTAAGATTAGTGACATATTTTTATGTGTCTACATTATCAAATAGTTTCAATGTTTTAATATAAACTGTAAATGTACTTACTTGTAGAATGTTACCCCATTTCCCTTCTGGTAACAAGTTTTATAAATCACGCACACTCTTATTGTTACTAAAAATACTTTTTATTATACTCATTACTAACATGAAACTTAACGGAACTACACAACATAAACACTTTTTCTCGTCCAAAACTTTAAAATTATCTTAGACGTTTTGAGCAACACTACGGCCATTTGCAATTTATGTCAAATTTAGTTCAATGTAAACTCAATTGTGGCGCTTTAAATCGGCACAAACATTTTCTTGGCAGGTATATAGTCAGTCCAGCGTACTTGTATATATAGAGGTCAGTGGCTGAGATCCATAGACATCTACATTTATCCTCAATTAAGAATCAAAATGCGTTGTCACCGCTGAGGACTAAGAAGGAATGTCTCGTTTCCAGTAAAAAGGATTTACGGTTCTCTACACTCATTATACGAAACACAACAGTATTAAGCTGCTATTTTAGGCTGGTATTCTGTTAAAGCGTGTTTCTACCCCGGTCGAGCCGATCTATTCGTGCCACAACCGTAATATAGCTGCAGCGTTACTCTACCACGTGTAAAATAGTATTTAGCTATTCTTGCTCTTAACTATCACACGGAGCGTTGTTCGCTGCCCGAGCTGTTCACCTTGCCCGGCCGGAGATCTCACCTTTTCCTTCCATGGCAAAAGTTTTAGTTGTAAGCGCGACTGCTGCTCATGTGATTCCAAATTTGAAACCCGCATTGGGCCAAAATCAGCTATTGGGTTAACCTTTAACATTTCAGTATGTTAAAAGTCCACTGCTAATCACATGCCTACCCCATAGATTGCCTCATATGAGAGATATTTACCATAGTTTATTTACTTTAGTTGCCACCTTGGCAAACGGATTGGCCATCGCACTTTTATTTTTGTTCAGGTGTTATTAGGAATATGCTGCGTCAATCTCCTGATTTGTTTCCTTTTGTCGCATCCTACGGCACCCACGGGATGATATGGGGTAGTGGATATTCTTACACTGCCGTTACGAAGTTCTCAGTAATGTCGGTGTAAGGAGTTCGGAAGTTGGTGGTGTTTCATCCCCGTGCCTCGAAAAACACGTAAAAACGTAAGTCCTGCACCTGATCTATCTCCAATCATGTGGTATTGCTGAATAGACATGCTATAGCTTACTATTCCATCGTCTCGACCGGGGAAGGACCACGCTCTAACAGAATACTAGCGTAAAATAGCAGCTTAATGCTGATGCGTTTCTAATGGTAATTGTAATAAACCGAAGATTCATTTTACTTGAAACAAGGCATTCCATCTTAGTCCTCAGGGTGACTACGAAAATGCAGATGGCATTTTGATTCTTAATCGAGTCTATGGGCCGCGGCATCCACTTACCTTCAGGTGGACTGTGTGCGTGGCGGCGCGTCATAGATAGCGGTCAACACTTATCATTTCCCATAGCCATTATGTGTCCATCATTTTCATAATAAAATTGAAGTGACAAACGAACTTACAGTCCACCTGATGGTAAGTTAAACTGTACTGCTAAAACTAACTGCAGCTCATTGACACCAGCTATCAACTTGTTATAAGAAAGACTACAGATGAATCGTTACCTCTGAGAACTAAGATAGAATGTCTCACAGCCTGTAGTCATACTAGCTCTATATACCCTTCAGACCGAAACTACCCGCACTAAATAGGTAAGAGGGGGTACCTACCCGGACGAACTCCTAAGCAGAAAAGGAGTCCTAAAATCACGTAAGACCCTCTTGTAGTACGGTGTTAAAAGTTGTGTAGATGCGCGTTAACTAAATTCGCTGTTTGGGCATCATTGACTCGTACACCAGGTACAAAAAGCACATTGGTTGAAGATTCTTATATTCAGGATTCGTGGTATAAGTGACGCGAAAGCCTAATCAACTGTAACATGCTTCCATTAAACTGTAATAATGATTTAACCTCATATCACGTCCGCCTTTAATCACTAATCAATGCAACGTTTGAACAAATTACCGTGTTGATGTTGTGCATATCAAGTTGTTCAATTAAACCTAACCAAACAATTATCTTGTAGTTGAATTAATAGGACAATTTTGTATTAATTGGTTAATAATATGAAATAAACGCCCTCGTAACTGATATGATGTATTTAAACACTTCTTGTTTTTTCGCAGAATAGCCAAAGCTGTGATTGATAAAATCATGTTTCCAGTAGGGTTCGGGCGTGCACAGGCTTAGTGTGATGTCGCCCCTAAGAACTAAGATGAAATGCCTCATTTCTAGTAAAAATGGTCTTCGGCTTAGAACACACTACACTCATTATACGAAAATTTGCAGAATTAAGTTCCTATTTTACACTGGTATTCTGTGATAACGTGGTCCTTCCTCGGTCGACACGACCCATTTGTGCATTCGTGTGCTTATAGCACGTATAGACTTCTTGCGTCCACTTCCTCCACGTAAAACGTTGCCTCTTTAATACATTACATTACCATATCTAGTAGGAATTATTATTTAAACATTATAAGTGTTTGAAAAAACAACTGATAGTATAGTAGGAATAAAATAATAACAACCGATTCCACGCAATGCAAATTTTATTGACATAAAGCAAACACACAATTTTGTAAAGCATAGACGCAGCGCTTATTTATTTACTTTATCTTCTTCTCTCTTCTTCATCAGCCTGTAAAATTGTACTTACACTCTTACTGCTTGCTAAGAACTCCCAAATTGTAGAGGATATACCTGTGATGGACCACGTGCGTACAAATTACGAGCCTGAAATAGCAGAATAATGCTGTGTTTCGTATTAAGAATGACGAGAACAGGAGACCCTTTTTTACTTAATACTCAGGGGCGATCACGCATCTGCAATTTGATTCTTAATCGAGAATAGATGTAGGTGTCTATGGGCCACAGCATTCACTTAGCATCAGTTGGACTGTGTGCTCGTTTGTAATTGAAACATCTAAAAAATATGTATGCAGTCAAACCGCCATTTCTTATTGCTTTGTGCAATAACTTCCAGTGATATGTTTGAATGTGTAGGATGCCCAAATTAAATAAAAATAATACATTATTAGAGGAAAGTTATAATGGTGTTATGAATTTTTTTTTATAATATCCTTCTACTTGCATACAACTTCATAAAAAGAAGACTGCAGGTGAGTTGGCAACTTTGACAACTTAGGTGTAATGACTCACAGCCTGTAATTATACCGGCTCTCTTTATCCTTCAGACATGAACTTCTCTCATCTAGTTACAAGAGTGGAGAAGTCAGTAAACGCATTTCTAATCTTATTCTGTGCACGTATTAAGAATATAGAGCCGAATATTATACCTTTCAACACGAACCGAAAACCTAAATAACGTATAGTATGTTTAAGTATCCACGCAATCTCCGGCACAATTCCATCCACGTTCATACATTATGGCCAGTAAAGTTGTTTCAATTGACTTCATTTTTTCTTTTGTTGTTTAGAATCTGGTGACAATATTACTTCAATTGTTCTAGAGTTCTGTTCAAATATTAAAACAGAAGTAGTGATCAAGAAGAAAAATTTTCTTAGATATTATTATTATAGAATGACGGTGATAAATGAGCACAGTCCACTCAATGGTAAGTGAATGCTGTGGCATATAGACAACTACATTTATCCTCGATTAAGAATCAAAATAAAGTGCGTTGTCAACTTTGAGGACTGAGATGGGATGATTCGTATACAACTAAATGTATCACCAGTTCTCTACTCACCATATGAAATACAGCAACATTTGCTGCTATTTTTGGTGTTCAGTGAGAGCGTGGTACTGCCCCAGTCGAGCCGACCCTTTGTGTTATAACCACAATACAGTTGTAAACTTTACCTCGAATAATGTTTATTCGTGCAAACAATGTATCAAACTCCAATCATATAAGGTTTTCTGTTTAAAATAAATGCCGATGTATTTTGCAGGGTGAGTGTAGAGAATGGAGACCCTTTTACTGGAAACAAGGCATTCTATCTTATCGCTCAAGTGATAACGCATTTGCATTTTGGTTCTTAATTGAGGATAAATATAGATGACTATTGGCTACAACATCCACTTACAATCAGGTGGACTCTGTGCTCGTTTATCACTTTTATTCTAAAAATGCAATTAGACCCGGGTAATTATTTATATGACATATAAACAGACTGAAAATACCTGTTTCTTGCGGAGATTGAACCGCATTCGCTGTAGCTAATCTCAGGCCACTGCGCTGTCGAGTCGTTATTAATTAATTAATTAATTTATTAAATATCACGCGCAAAAACTTCTGGGTCACTGCAGCTGAATATAATTATTCATGAAATATTCGAGTGCATGAATTACTAAATTCAATTATTTAAAATTTTTTACTTTGAAATTGTGGCTCAAGGCTATTCAAACGGTTTATTACGCAGTATTTACGGTGATTTAACAATTAATCTTTAATCATTGTTTATACAACACTGTAAATAATAGGGCAAGGACGTCCAAAATGGAGTTTATTGACCAAGTCGGCTATATATATGAGAAGATGGAAATTAATAGTACCCTTTACCGACCAACATGTACTTGCAGGTATATGAATGTAAAGAAGCGAAGATGTGTCAGGTCATTGCCAAATGGAGTCCGTAGTCTTGCCTACTCTTCTGGTTAAGAGGCGTGACAGTTTATGTTATGTTATAAATATTCTCTTTCTTCTTAATCATGTCTTGTCATAGCTCATAGTCACATTATCCTCGCTCATTAACAGATATAATGAACCTGGATGAATAAGATGAAATGCCTTATTACTAGTAGAATCGTTCTCCGGTACTCAAAACTTATGTACTATATTAAAACACAAAAACATTTTGCTGCTGATCGCCGCCGTTATTCTGTGAGAGCGAGGTCCTTTCAATAATTCAATAATTTTATGCCAAACTTCAATTAAAAAAGTTTGGAAAATCCAAAAGCGCACGGCCCATAACGCTCATATGATCATCATATCATCATTCAGGTCACTTCATAAAGTCCAAGACGTATTTAAGTATATTTATATATAAATCCTTGTTAATTTTAGTACGTAGTATTATTATTTATTCTGTGCTTTTAAAATATTGCAATAAAAATCTTTGATTATTATAATAATCAAGTATGTATCAAATTTGGTTTTTCGAATATTTTATATTTGTACAGCAATCTTTTTGAGCACGAGCCGCTGCAAACAACCGATACAGTATCCACTCGACGGCGGCTGAGCCCAAAGTGAGTGAGCGAAACAATCTATTTAGTAAAATAAATTATTACAGGCTGCTCAAACACTGAAAATTTCAGAATTACTCAGCCGGAAAAAAAAATTATAACTAAAAAAAAACATAATTAAACTGCCATTTACAGTCCATGGCTTCCACATGATAGATGAACAGATAAAAAAATAGATTGAGTTGAAAAATTTATACTTTCAAAAGTTATCATCTTGTATTATTCCCAGCCGTCACGCAGATCTTTTTCTCACGAGAACGTAACGCTTTTTCGACACGTACGTGCTCCTGAGGCAGGTTGTATTGAATTCGGCGTTGTATTGATAGCTGATTAATAATTTGATATATTTGTTGCCGAGCAATACCATACAACCCTAGAAAATAAATTGAAAAGAAATGTTTCTATTTCTTCGATGTAAAAAAATAAATTCAAATAAATAATAAAAATAACTTTTACACAAATCTTTACTCCCATGCGGTAAGATTATGGAACGAGTTGCCGGGCAGTGTACGCGCAGCCACGAGCAAGGCATCGTTCAAAAGCTAGCTCTGGAATCACTATCAACGTTACAGGAGTAGTTTGTGGTTTCCATTTCATTTTATATCCTTAAATTCTAACTTTTCCCTTTTCCTGTTTGTATTTTATATTTTATAGAGTTTGAATCAGAAACTGCATATATTTAATTATGTATATCTATATAATATATTTGTATAATTATGGTCATAATATGTATCTTGTATGTAGTAGTAGGTAATATTATGTGACATAGATATTTTTACTAGCTTTATGCACTTTGCACCTAATATCTTCTCTGCTTAGCCTGGGTAGACTGGTGAGAATTCCCTGTTGCATTAAGTCCACCTTTTGTACTTGGTGGGCAAATAAAGCAAAATAAATATATAAATAAAATAAAATTAATGTTTTGTTATATTAGCTTTTCAAATATACTAAAATTCATTTATACGATTTTTATTGAATTTTTATTCATCCATTCATTACTGCCATCAAAACTCCATTGCTGAACATAGGTCTCTCCTAAATCCCCACATACAGGATATAATTGCCAGGATTGGCGTGCGTGTTGGCAATCTCAGTTTTTTTTTAATGATTTATTTAATCTTTATTAGGAAGATGCGAAAATTGTACGGCGTTTACTTATTTTTAACGCACGTTTTGAATGCTCTGCTGCACGCATGTTCATGGGAGGACAGAATAGAAGACAGGCGTTCATTAAACAAATATTTTATTGTGTGTTAGGTCTCCTTTTCTGTCTAGGAGTCCGCCTGGGTAAGTACCATTCTCTTACGTATTTCTGCCGCCAAACAGCAATGCGTGCACCGTTGTCCTCAGAGGTGACAATGCATCTGTAGCTTTCTTTGTTTGAATTCGTCTTTAGGTGTCTATGGACTGCCGTAGCCACTTACCATCAGGTGAATTGCAGTTTTTTTTTACTTCAGTTAAATTAAAAAAAAAACGTAACACTGGTCGTGTTGTGGTGGTGTAATAAAACTCATAACCACTTTCATCTCGTGGGTATGTAGGTGTGTTTCAATCTTAGGAGACGACTATGAGAAATAACAGAATTATTTTAATGGCCAGCAGTGAACTTTCACGGGCTGATTGTAAAGAATAAGAACACGTCCTTCTAAATATATTATGTATTTATGTTTTGACTTTTTATATTATAAGTTTGCCAATGAAAATCTTGCTATGACTAGGGCTAGTCTTAGTATATCCTGAGTGGCGGTTCTATTTGGGCCATTTCACATCAAACAAGTTTTTAATCAAATCGTATAGTTTATTTGTGATTCACAGGATACAAAAAGGTCTTATTAAATACAAATAAAGTTCGGTCTATGGTCAGCCTCATGGGCATACAAATGTCAAATATCATTAGTAGTTCATTGATTACATTATTCATAATAATAGATGAGATTATTAGATTAAATTATTCATCTTAAATAATATTAGTTATATTGGATTAGATTATTCATAAATTATTAGATCAAAATTATTAGTCGTTGGGTATATTATATGAATATGTTATGTAATACAGTCAACTGGACATTAATTCTGACACTCAACAAAAAATTCATCTGTAGAATAAAACAAATGTTCAATTAGAAAGTGGAACAATTTATCTTTGAAAATCTGTATATCGTTACACTCTTTGATGTTATTCGGGATCTTATTGTATGTATATCTTTGGAGCCATAGCAAACACACTTTTCCCATACAAGGTAGTTTTATATTCTCTACCAAGGTTGTTATATAATCTCCTTCTATTGCGAAATCTCGAAAACCCTAGTTTAAATAGTGATGGGTATTGCCTGACAAATAAAACCATTTCAAATATAGTAATGGTACGGTAAGAAATTTTTTTCATGAAATAATCCTTAGCTAACAGTCCTTTTAAATCACATAGCACCGATACACCTTTTGACATTTAAACATTTAAGGTTTGATAATCGTTTTTTTTAATTTATTTCGTACCTAACTGCATTTATAGGGTTTAACATAAGGTATGGTAACAACATATTGCCTTAATTTGTATTATAGTGTATTATCATGATTTACATCATTTCCGATAGACACAGCTCTTATGAATTATGAAGAAAAAATCCTAGAATAATTCCCCGCATATTTTTCATACAAGGACAGGTACGATATATAAATGTTTTATAAAAGTGTTTACTTAAAAGATTTTCTTCTTTGGCATTGTATCAGGTAAAATATGATATTAAATCATATACATACACACATATATAATAAAATGTTAATTTTATTGTACATTTATAAGAAATATACACCCATATATTGTAATTACAAAAAAAATAAGTGCTCTCAGTGTCTGTTACTTATCACATTTAGGTAGAAAAATCTTAAAATAATTAATTAAAAAAAATATCTCAAAAATAATAATATATAGTCAATCATTTATCATACGTAGGTACTACTTACTGAATTTTGACTCCAATTCGATCCATTCATAAATCGGCTCGGCTCGGCCGGCGCCGCCCTGTCGTGCCACGCTATTTTTAACATTTTTAGTTTAGTTTGTAATTTGCACTACGAAGCGCGCGTTTGCAAATTAATGTTACTAATATTATTCAGCACATAAAACCACAATACTAATGGGAGACTTTAACGCTAAGGTTGCAACTCCCAAAGCGGAAGAATATTTAGTTACTAAAATGCACGGATACGGCGAAATAAACGAAAGAGGACAGAGACTGGTAGACTTTGCGCTCCAACATAAACTAACGATAATAAACACATGTTTTAAAAAAAAATCGTATATGGACCTGGCGATCCCCTGACGGGCAACAAAAAACGAAATCGATTTTATCTTGTCAAACCAACCAGAAATATTCCAAAACATCGAGACGTTGAACCTGAACTACCATTCGGACCATATAATAATTAGATCAACAATAACACTAACCAAACGAAAAATATCTAGAGCCAAATTTACAAATAGCCAAATCAGTCAACTTAAGACAAAGACGAAATAAACAAGTACAACTAATAAAATTTCAAATTATTATTTCTTGTAGACTTACTATAGAAAACTACTTACTATTTTATGTTCGTGGTAGGACTCCTTTTTGCCTGGGAGTCGGTCTGAATGATTTCTTATATTTACGCATGACACTACATTTAAATAAAACTAGTTTACGGATTTTATCGCGTATATTAACTTATTTTATATTCCCGACGTTTCAGTACTTTACAGCACCCATTGCCACGGGGGACTGAGATGTAGCGTCTATGTCATAGTTAACCACGGGAATATAAAATAAGTTATTATACGCGATAAACTCCATAAAAATAGTTTATTAAAATGAGTCGTCTAATGTATGTAAAGAGCTGTAGTTGCCATTATTACAGTTTGTAAGTATTTCATCTTAATCTTCAGAGGTGACAATGCATCTGTAGCCTTCTTTGTTTGAAGTTTGTTGCAGGTGTTAATGGGCTGCAGTAGTCTCTTACCATCAGGTGGACTGTAAGTTCGCTTGTCATTTCAGTTTAATAAAAATAAACGATAAAAGAAAAGGGTATAATGCATTAATTTTCCTTTTTTAATACTTAATTTATCACAAAATTAGGAAAAACAAGTCTGAATTAATAACACCACATTACCTTTAATATTACTTGAGCCGCTGAAAAATAACCCTCTCATTCTACAGTTCCCAAGACGCGACCTCGATGCCGGTGCGGGGTATAATGGTCGTTTCATTACCGAGCAGAAATAATGAACTTATTATCTCCTGCGCTGTGCAGGTGTTAAGTTAATATAACTAGCGAATGAAATATATTCATGCTATAGTAAAATAAAGTATAAACTATTGGTAAATCCAATAGTGCATGCCTTAAGCGCATAAAATAAATTACGTATAACATGATTATACGTAAATTTTTAAAGTAGTTTAATTACACACAAGATTTCACTAAAAAACATATAATTATTACTATATTATATCAAATTTCAATTAAAAATAAAGCTTGGAAAATCCAAAAGTGCACGACTCATAAGATCGTGAAAAAATAAAAAATATAAATTGTAGTTCTATTCGTCAAAGAGTTCCAGTAGCAGTTACCGAAGTACACCTTCAGGTCATTCTATCAAGTCCAGAAGTAAGGTCTCATCATAACTAACAAAACTTGGCCAAACTCGGCACACCTAGTTTTACTTTTCGAGGAGTTCCAGTAGCATTCACCGAAGTACACCTTCAGGTCACTCTATCAAGTCCGGAGGTAAGGTCTCATCATAACTAACAAAACGGGGCCAAACTCGGCACACCTAGTTCTACTCTTCGAGGAGTTCCAGTAGTATTCACCGAAGTACACCTACAGATCACTCCATAAAGTCCAAGACATATCATCATCATCATTACAGCCCTTCACAAGTCCACTGCTGAACATAGGTTTCCCAAAGGAATGCCACAAAGCACGGTCACAAGCCACCTGCATCTATTGACTTTCTGCATGTCTTACCAGGTCGTCATTCCATCTGGTGGGGGGACGTCCTACACTTCCCCTGCCGGTACGTATAAGTATATTTATATATAAATCCTACGTACTTTTAGCGAAACAAAATATTGTAATAAAAATCTGTGATTATAAAAATAATAACGTTAGTCAAGTATGTACTCGTATCAAAGGTTTTTGGAATATTTTGTATTTCTACAGCGATCGATATTTTTGCTGCCAATTACCGCTGCTTTGGTTGCCTTTGGTTGCCTGGAAGAGATCGCTATGTAGCGATAAGGCCGCCAAATTGTACATATAATCTGCTTTTGTTATGTCATTTGTATATTTGTTCGTGGTGTACAATAAAAGTATATTCATTCATTCATTCATACCGCTGCTGTAAGCAAACGATACAGTAATCCACTCACGGCGGCGGACGAGGCCGAAATATAATGTACTCTACTCTGTGGCCCGAAGTGCGACTGTGCGAGCGAGCTGTGAGGCAAAGTGTATTTGGTAAAATAAATTATTACATGGCTGCTCAAAACACCGCAAATTTCGAGATTTCTCAGCTGAAAAAAATTAATTATAACTAAACAAAACAAAAT
Source organism: Parnassius orleans (assembly GCA_029286625.1). Taxonomy (NCBI): domain Eukaryota; kingdom Metazoa; phylum Arthropoda; class Insecta; order Lepidoptera; family Papilionidae; genus Parnassius; species Parnassius orleans. The sequence continues at coordinate 69,599 of JAGSMP010000850.1, read as the reverse complement.
TAAACTGCCATTTACATTCCATGGCTTCCCACATGATAGATGAAGAGATTAAAAATAGATTGAGTTAAACAATTGATATTTTCAAAAGTTATCGTGTTTACGAAGCGTTATGGTGTGAACAATTACTCGTATTTGTAGGCCATACAAGTACTTGGTCCGTGCGGGATTCGAATCCGCGGCTTTCAGCACTGCAACTCAATGCTAAGCCACTGCGCCACGGGCCGTCAATTTCGAAATACTTTGGTAATATGGCGACGAAGGACGGCACCACGTATACGCACTGAACAACAAAACTTACTCGTAAATCACGCTATCGAAGTTACCGGATTACTCGAAAAAAAAAAAACACAACATATATGCAATTCGGAATGTTGGCTGAATCTGACCTTTTCCACTGGCAGCCGATTTCTCACTTCGTAAAGGGTGGCCCCTGTTGGATTGGCCGACTAGTAGTTTGTTGATTTTACCTGATGTCTAATTATAATAATAATATTTTATTTAGTAGTAGATCTGTCATTTATTAAGTACACACTCTACCTACTTGATCTACATATAAAATGATTTATCTTTCCCAGTTGGAAGAGAACTCTAATTAGAGTACAGCTTGCCTTTTTACATTTTGTTCAAATGTTTAAACTGTTATCATCATAAAGTGTGTATAATAAAGAAGAAAGAAGAAATAATAATAACATGATGTCAATGGCGTAACTTTGATAGCTAAAATAAAATTAATGCCCCCTTATTCTTCTTCTTCTTTAGCCTATAAATGTCCACTGCTGTCTATGGAGTTCTCTCGTTGTTAAGATAATTAATCTTAATCTTTACGCTTCACGAGTGGTTTGGCGGTCGTTGTACCATACGTATCACACCCTTGACGCTACTCTACTTCGTCTGGGTATTTTACGCCTGGGGTTAACGAGATTATTATACCTTCATCTATCGCGAGTCGTAATATCTTTGTAGCATATATTTATTTTATAGAATAAGGGTGGTAAACGAGCATAGTCCACCTGATGGTAAGTGGGATATTGTAAATATGTATAGATGCCAATAAATATCTACATCCGTCTTCGATTAAGAATCAAAATGCCGATGTGTTGTCACCCCTGATGACTAAGATGGAATGCTTCGTTTCCAGTAAAAATGGTTTCCAGTCTTCTACATTTACCATACGAAATACAGCAGCATCGATTGAGCCGACCCATTCGTACTAGAACCATAATATACATAGTTGCAGCGGGCTCTACCAAGTTTAAAAACAGCAACTCCAATTTCCACCTCTCAAGATACTCACGGGTCGAAAACAAAAGAACAAATGGTGGGTTTATATACAATCCTCCGGTTTATTAATTCTTAAACACAGTTTTGAGTTAAGTACAGAAATTTAAATAAACTTCAAAGATTCAGCTTCTGTACGAGTTGTTGGTTTAACAAAAGTTAACAAGGTAACGTGTCTCTCAACACACTGCGCCCAGCTCTGTCCTGTAGACCGCAAACGTCTGAGAAACTGTTAATTGTATAACATGTTAAATTATTATAAACTGCTGTTTCTTAAAAAAAGTCCCGCTGGGTTTTTCGCTGATTCTTCCCAGGACAGAGGTTTCCGAACTTGTAGTAAATCAAACATAAGAATATTCTTTATATACTTATATACTTTATATAATCATATATGTATGTATATATATATATATCGGGCGCTACGGTACCACGGTGTGGATCGAGTTCGTACATTATAATAAATAAATAATGATAAAGTGTGTGAAATATAGTAATAGTGTTAAAAACGAATAGTAATCAAAATGTTTCCCAAGATAATATATTGTGGACAATGATACATCTGGACTGATAATATTAAAAAAAATTGTGAATAAATACATCGCATGTGCAAAAAAATTTTACAGTTAATTTCCTGTTCGATCGGAGAAAATTAAAATGTTTATTATATAAAAGACAGAATAATATAAATAGGTGTAGCTCTGGACAAAGTGATAACAGTAGAATAAAATTTGATCAATAACACAACCTAACAAAAACGTTATTAATTACTAAAGTATAATTTCCAAGCCAAGTAGGGCCAACAGCTGCGAGGATAAGATATAATTAAGGCATTCAATAACGACAAACTAACGTTTTGCAATATCAGGGAAACCTACGCCATCTATGGTAATATGAGCGAATCAAGATATACTTGAGAAACTTTTTCAATCGATTGCAATATAACTACTTTACTATGTTACTAAGAACAGTACAAAATTACAACAGAGGGCGCCATATGTTCAAATTCAAATTCAAATTTTATTTATTTGTGCATACAGGTAATGAGACAGAATAGAACTTTAAAAAAAAATATGTTCGCTGCATTCAACCATTATGTATACAAATATTACAGTTACAATTAAATCTATTACATTTCAACAAGGACATGGGATGAGTCGCTCGCGTCCGTCAGCTTCGACCACCTAACCCTAGGCCCACCCTACACGTGTCCCCCGGGTGGTGCTAAACGAGCGACAAAGCCGAAAGGATAGACTCGGCTCCTCGCCGTATGGTAGCGGCGTAAAATCTACCACCCCTTAGTTCGCACCATGAGCCAACAAATCAAAGAAATGGCCCCGAGTTCCCGGCGCCCCTTTAATGGGGCAGGGTGCGAAGAATCTCCGGGAAGAAAACCGGCGACGAGGTTCGCCACCGTCACGTTCTGTCCCCTGGAGGGCGAAAAGTGGATTGCGGAGGCCCGTGGAGCAATGAATGATAAGATGGATGAAGTATGCGAAATGATGATTGATAGAGGAATAGATGTGTTATGTGTAAATGAGACGAAACGAAAGGGAAAGGATGCCACTGCACATAGCATGTATACCGTTTACTGGTCTGGTGTGACGAGACCGAGCGGGCATGCCAGGGAGTCGGTGTCATCCTTTCAGAAAGAATGGGTCAATTTGTGAAAGAGTATGAATGTAAGCCCAAGGCTGCTATGGATACGAATGAAAGTGAGCTTAAAGAAGTTGTTTGTGCTAGGGTGTACGCCCTAGACATGTCTAAACACGCCCCAGACATATCTAAGCCCACCTATATCCGAGAGCAGTTTTGGGACATGGTAAGGATGGTGTTGATGAAATGTAAGGAAATGAAAATACTATTATGTTAGGAGATTTTAATGGAAGGGTTGGGGTGAAGAGGTCTGGTTATGAAAGGATATAAGGAACGTTTGGCGATGAAAGTGTAAATGAGAATGATGAAGACATAATCGCCGTATGTGTGGAAAATAATATTTTGTGACGAACACTTTAGAGGAATTCACATGTATACATAGGAAAGAGCTGATGATAGAAGCATGATAGATTTCATAATTGTGGATGAAAGAATGAGGAGCGCAGTGGTAGATAAAAGGGTTTACCGGGGTCCAACGTAGGGACGGATCATTACTTGCCTTATGCTGAATTAATGGTCTATACAAGCGTTGGCGGCATCGGACATCTGTATCTACCACTGCGTTACAGCGTATAAGAATAGAGGTTACAAGATGAAGGTGCGAAAAGAAGTATAAATGAAGACTGAGGGAGAATATAAGTGGTTTGAATGAAATATCTATGAATGGTTTAAACCTGAAGACTGTATGGAATAATGTTAAGAAAGTTTTGGTGGGTGCAGCTACCGAAGTATGTGGTGTAAGTAAGAGAACGAATGAAAGAAAAATAATAAGTTGTGGTGGGATGATGAGGTACGGATGTAAGTTGAAGCAAAGAAGAGAGCGTGGCTAGATTTACTGGCAACCAAAGCTGATAATTCTTGCGGTATGAATGATGAGATAGAAAGAAAAAAGGCAGACTTTAGACTTATAAATAAGAGAGTAAAAGAAGTTGCTGAAAGGAAAAAGCAAGAGAGAACGGATAAGAATGATAGAAGGATATCTGATAACTTCCAGGCAAATATTAAAATGTTCTGGAAACTCGTAAGAACTGCTAGGGAAATTCAAAACAGCCTAGAATGAATGCTATACGAGACGAGAATGGCCGTATGCTGAATGATGAAGTATCGAATTTAAAGAGATGGAAGGAATACTTTGAAAGCGTGTTTATGAGTGAAGAGTCGTCTGAATTGAGTGAAATAGAAATTCCAAAAGAAGTGGAGAGAGGTAGGGAGATAAGTGTAGATGAAATAATGATAGCAATGAAAAGCATGAAAGCAGGTAAGGCAGCCGAATATGATAGAGTATCACTCGAAATGCTTGTTTAATTTATGTTGGGAAACAGCGGGTACCGGAAGACTGGTGCAAAGCCGTTATAGTCCCAATATATAAAAGGAAAAGGTCACAGCAGGAATGTAAAACTACGTGGTATCAGCTTCCTTAGCATTGTGGGTAAACTGTGTGCTAAGATGTTAATTGAAAGTTATGGAAGAAACTGATGGAAAAAATTGGGATGTGCAAGCTGGTTTTAAAAAGGGATGGGGTGTACGGATCAAGTCTTTCCATGCGAATGATGCGGAGAAGTTTTGGGCAAAACCAGAAAGTTTTTGTGCGTTCATGGACTTGGAAAAGCCTTATGATAGAGTGGACAGGAATGTGTTATGGCAAACACAACTCATTTGGTTTGAGCGCTGGTTTGATACAGGCATTAAGGTCTCTTTATAGGGACTCTAGTGCTTGTGTCAGTATCAATGGGGTATACTCGGACTGGTTTGGCATTCAAAAGGTGTCAGACAGGGCTGTGTAGCTTCCCCGTGGCTTAGTAGTAGCTAGCTGTAGTTTAACCTATTTATGGACAGTTGTTTGCAAACTTTGTAAGTTGAAGAATGTGGGTTGAGAATGGGTGAGTCAACCGTCAAATGCCTTTTCTACGCCGATGATCAAGTCATATTTGCATAGTCGGCGGCCGAGTTGCAAATGATGGTTACTTTAATGAACTGGTCATTAAAAGAAAGGGTATGAAAGTGAATGCAAGTAAGACGAAAGTGATGGTTTTTGAAAGAGAAGAAAGTAAAACGTTATGTGAAATAAGAATAGAAGGTGATTGAGCAAGTGGATGAGTTTATATATTTGGGATGTTTATTTAGCAGGGATGTTAGATATCATAAGGATATAGAACAACGAGTGAATGCAGGAAATAGAGTGAATGGGGCTCTAAACGCTATTATGAAGAGTCAGAATGTGTCAAAAAAGGCACGTTTGGCAATTCATAATGCTGTGGTAGTCCCTACTTTAATGTATGGTAGTGAAAGTTAGGTCTGGCGGAAGAAGCATGAGAGTAGAATAAATGCTGTAGAAATGCGGTCATTAAGTAGTATGCTAGGGCTGAATCTGAATGACAGGGTGAAAATAGGTAGTTAGAAATGGTTTCGTCATATAGAAAGAATGAACGAAGAAAGAGTGACAAAGTAAATTTGTGCTGCAGAAGTGAACGGCAGAGTCGGAAAGGGACGCCCCTAGACGAAGGTTTATCGACCAAATTGGCGATGTATTGAAAATGAGCCTGATTAGGAGTACCCTTAACCTACGAGCGTGTATGCATAGATATATGGATGTAAAGGAGGCAAGAGAGGTGTGCCAGGATCGTGCCAAATGGAAGTCCGTAGTCTCTGCCAACCCCCTGGGTGACAGGCGTGAGTGTTTATGTTATGTTATGTACATTTCAACAATAAAATTATATCATTATATTATTTATATTATAATTATATTAGAATATTCAACAATGATGTAATTATTAATTAGAATGGGATATTTACAATAATATATAGTCTAATCGAATGTCAAAAGAATTATATTTTATGCAATGTCATTATAATATGCCTACTGATGCGTCGCTTAAATATTCATCGATTGAGTAGTAGCATTTCTCAATTAGAAATGTTTTAAATTCTTTTTAAATTTATGAATATTTTCCATTTCATGAAACATAGATGGAACCTTATTATAGATTTTAGATAATATACCGAAAACGCTTTTTCTAAGTAAAGCTGTCTTTGATGAAATTGTATGAATTTTATTTTTACGTCGATTGTTTGTTATTATGTAATCATTAAATATTTCAGGATTAGTTTTTACAAATGTCACAACTTCATAAATATACATTGCGGGAAATGTCAATAACTTGATTTTTTAAAATTTTGGTTTACAGCTTTCTGTACTCGGTATGCTTGCAATAGCACGCACACACTTAATGATTTCTTATATTTACATGAACACTACACATTTAAATAAAAATAGTTTTACGGATTTTATCGCGTATATTAACTTATTTTATATTCCGACGTTTCGAGTACTTTACAGCACCCATGGTCACGGGGGACTGAGGTATTTGACGTCCCAATGTCATAGTTAACACGGTTACCTCAGATTAAAACTTATTAATTTTTGTTCCGATCTACGCAGTATGAACTTACAGTATCTTGAAGACTTGCAGTTGTATGCTTGGGTTGGGATTTAATTTTATTAATTATAGGATCTCAAGCAAATGGTAGCACCAGCCATCTTCTCTATCGAAATTAGGATGTTTTTGATTTCAATAGCCTCATGAATCATCCTTGGAATGAATCGGTGTTCTTTAGCGAGGATTGTGGTCTATCAAATCTAATGTAGTGACAGGGGCGATCCTGTACATGTTCACAGACTGCAGACTTCCCGGAGCGTCGAGTCTTCACATCAGCTATGTGTTCTTTAACGCGCGTTTTATTGATCTTTAGTTTGTCCTATATAAGAGACCACATTCACAATCAAGTTTGTACACTCCTGCATCTTGCAGAGGACATTACATAACTGATGGTAAAACTGACTAATCTTCTTCGGCGGCAGTATGTTTTAATAGAAGCACGCTTGAGGATGTAGCCAATCTTGTCAGTGACACCTCTGACATATGGCAGTACAGCAGCACTCGCTCAACTGTAGCCGGCTTCATTCGTTTACTGTGACGTAGGCGCGGGACCCGAAGCTTATTGTCGTGCAAAACTTGCTTGACGTGTTGGAGCTCGGCGGCCAGGTGTTTACTGTCACAGATCCTCGTGCTCTCTGAAACAAAGATTTACCACGGTAGCTAACTGTGAAGGATGGTGATGAGAGTCACCGTTTAAATATCTATCTGTATGGGTCTTTTTCTATACACAGTGTAGCTCAAGGTGTTATCAGGATTCGAATTACTAACACAACTAGAAAAGTTAAAGAGTTGTTTGCCTCTAACTCCATTGTGAACTGAATTTTAGAATTTATGGAGTTAAGATGGTCTAAAAATGCAGTTACTTTATCTAAAGGCAGAATTGTGAAAGTGTCGTCTACGTACCGCTTGTAGAATCTTGGATTTACGGGAGAAGTAAGTAGGGCTTTCTCCTCAAAGTCTTCCATGAATATATCGGCGACAATGGGAGATACAGGTGAGCCCATCGCCACTCCATCTACTTGCTTGTAGAACTCCTCCTTCCACAATAGGTAGCCAGATGTAAGGCAGTGTCTAAGTAATGCTGCATATTCTATGGGCATGTTGTTTTCCTCCAGCCTTCTAGTTACAATCGAGATGCAGTCTTCAACAGGTAAGCGTGTGAATGAGACTACACATCAAAACTGACCATAGTTTCATTGTCTGCCAGATGTAGGTCTTTAATCTCGCTGACAAAATGTTAGGAATCCTTGTGTGTGCTCTTGTATGCCCCTGAGCGGAGTGAGTATTTTCGTTGTAAGTGTTGAGCCAATCTGTAAGTTGGTGAATCATTTCGCTAACTATGGGCTTTTGATTTTTCAGGCATGACTGCCTGAAAAATTAAAAGCCTTTGAAAATGTCCATATAGGGTAGTCACTGGTACTTTTCTGTCAACGTTTCTAAATACTTGGAAAAAATTCATAAATTAAGTAACAAAAATAAGAAAAGTATAGAAAAATTTCAAAATAAATAAATAAGTAATGGAAGATCTTCAAAAAATTTACTAGAATTAAAGAATCATTTGGAAAAAAAATTTATTCCGTGGAGTCTAAAATATCAAAATGGAAAACCAAATAACTACAAAAATATCAAAACATTTGGATAAAAAATTTCATACAATTGAGAAAGAATTGGGAAATATTCGAAATAAAAGTGGAAGAGTAGGAAAAAGGTTAAATGCATTAGAAAAGAACAATGTACAGAAAACCTCGAATAGACTGAAAAATCTTATTATGATCTTCAAGAAAAAATTATAGACATAGTAAAAAAGACATAAAAGTTGAAATACAAAAAAGTGAACTACAGGTATTAAGAAGATTGAGAAAAATAGGACATGAAACCAGATCTATCTCTGTGACGTTTACTACTTTAGGAAAGAGTATTTTGAAAAATAAGAATAAATTGCAAAAACAAGCGTAATTGAATGCAAACATTTTGTAAATAAGAGAGGAACTAAAAATTCAACAACAAAAGAAAATGAAAAAAATATAGCATACATCAAATACGTTGAGCTGATATATAATATATATTAGCTCAATATATATATCCGACCTGGAGGCGGCCGCGCACCACTACAGGTCCTCGCACACGCACACACACACACACACACACACACACACACACACACACACACACACACACTCTCTCACACACACACACACACACACACACACACACACACACACATACACACACACACACACACAAATACACACACGCACGTACACATTACCACTACTGCGGCCAGGGCACCATGCAAAGAAACAAAACGTTGTCTACCTATTTCAGTGCCCACTACCAGGCGAGAAAGAGGATACAGTGTGAGAGAGGGGGGAATGTTAACGACCCACTTTTTTGCCCAATCTTAAATACGCACGTCACTTAAGCACATTAACACTGAACATAATTTTCTTATTAAAACCATTGTAAAAAGTTAATATTATACTTTAATTACAAGATCCACATTTTATTTCATCACCATCAACAAACTTGTTTGTTCAGTGTGATCTGTGGATGTTTTACAGGATCGCATCGGAACAGCTGCACAACGCGCAGGCGACTTTCAACCTGGGCTACATGCACGAGCGCGGGCTGGGGCTGGCGCGGGACCCGCACCTCGCCAAGCGCTGCTACGACCTGGCGGCCGACACCTCGCCCGACGCACGCCTGCCCGCCGCACTCGCGCTCGCACACCTGCACGCGACCGCCGCGCTGCACGTGCGTACACACACACACACACACACCTCGCCCGACGCACGCCTGCCCGCCGCACTCGCGCTCGCACACCTGCACGCGACCGCCGCGCTGCACGTGCGTACACACACACACACACACACACACACACACACACACACACACACACCCTCGCCCGACGCACGCCTGCCCGCCGCACTCGCGCTCGCACACCTGCACGCGACCGCCGCGCTGCACGTGCGTACACACACACACACACACACACACACACACACACACACACACACACACACACACACACACACACACACACACACACACACACACACACACACACACACACACACACACACACACACACACACACACACACACACACACACACATATATTACTTGCATCTTTATATTTTTCCTTAACAACAGGAAAAATATAAAGATGCAAAAAATAACAACAGGCAATTATCTATATCTCCCCCAAAAAGGTCAAAAAATATTTCTACTACATAGGAGCCAACAATGAATAACAAAAATCAAATTCAAATAAATAAAAAGTACAAAGCCAACAAGAACACAATGACGTCTTATATAACCAGAAACGAATATGTATGACTTTATGAAGCACCCTCCAACAGCATTTAAGAAAATAGTAATAATAACTTAAATAATTTAAACCTCCCTCAGTACGGGTGGTCGCCGCGGAAGTTAGACCAAAACCCTCCATCTCAAACTCAAAAATATATTAATTTGCACCTCCTCACATACAATTTAAGATTGCTTGTGGATAGCTCGAGGCTACCATTACTAGAACACAGTTTAAGGTATATAAAATGGGATGTTATATGACTGACAGAGATAAAAAAAGCTGGTCAACAGATAGAAGAACATGAACACTATGTACACCTCTACTGTGACGAACAAAGCGGAAGAAAAAAAAGAGCGTCGTTTCAAATGGCGACTTGTCCAATAAACACAATTTTTTTTATAGAATAAGGGTGCCAAACAAGCACACAGTTCACATGATGGTAAGTGGTTGCTGTGGCCCATAGACTTCGTTTGCGAATTCAAATGCACATGCGTTGTCAGCCGTGAGGACTAAGATAGAACGCCTCTTTTCCAGTAAAAACAGTTCTCATTAAAATCAATCATACCGTTTTTGGCATAACCACTACTAATGTTCTGAAAGAAATTTCATCAAAACATATATGTATATGTTTCTTTAGTACTAATGGTAGAAAATAATGAAACATTAATGGACATCTTGCATTTTGATCCAAAATCTTGGACAAGTTTCACTTTGAAACAGGCTTTAAATCTTTTTTCTTTTTAGAAATCCAAATTATATTAATGTTCTTACTTATAAACAAGTATTGGAAATAAAACACATGATGTGGGTAAATCAGACATTTATTTTTCTACAATTGACTCATTCCAGGTTCTTCATCCGTACAGTTACAGGTTCCGTCGTGTTCATCATCATTACAATGTTCAACTTTCTCACAATCTACCAAAAACTCTTTTTTCTCGCTTCATATGCTATTTATAAATGGCAGAGAATTAGGCAGTCTGACATTAGCATATCTTTGGCCTCTTTTTAATAAAGTTTGAAACTTTTTGCTATCATCATCAGCACAAAAGTGGGCTCCATTTTAAATACAACACTTGGTGTATATATTTATCATTTTCTTTTTTAAAAATATTCCTTTCATCTCTGCAATACTATCAGCTATTTTTAAAACACCGCCAAGAGATTTCATATCTCGGACCTCCCAATGTTCTCCTAAGAGCCTCACCTCATTGGTTTTAGAATAAATCTCTCTATACAGCGACAGTTACGTTATTTCAGTGTAACATTTTGTTTCCCGCTCTGTAAGTCCAAACACTCTATCAGCAGGCAAGTATGAGTGGCCTCGGACTGGAAAAAACATTAAAGTATTTTTAATGGCCTCAGGCGAATCATTCAGAAGCCACATAGTTAGGACGTGCACAACATGAACATTTTTATTTTGACCACCACAACCATGTACAAATATTAGCAGAGTGGTTGTGGTTGGATCGAACGTCTTTTTTGACAGAAAGTCATTTAGAGCAGATGAAATCTCGTTAGCCTCTTTTCCAGCTTGATTCTCAGTCCATGAGTAGATTATAGGATTTTGATTTTCTGTGTCTGTTATACACAGGTTATAGAGTGATATTTGCCTTGCATAAAATGCTTCACGATTGAAAGTTTGGGAAGGGGATGAACCTGCTATAAATCCATACAATATGATTCTGTTCCATATGTCTCCGTCTTCATAATTCTATAAAACGTCTTCGCTCTCAGGCGATGTGCTCCTAACTCAGCCATCAACCAATTTTTTTTTGTTGAGATCCCTTTCATTTTTAATTAAAAATTTTGTCCTCAAGCAATATGAGCACTGATCAGTTGCAGGAGTACCAAAACCTATATTAAATCTGGTTGCAAAATCTTGTTGAAAAACCATCTTTTAACCTAAAATGCTTCAGTAACAGTAGCGTTATAAGCTTTCCAAAGTTTTGTTATGTTCCACTCGGAGGAAAGGTTTTTTTCCTGCCATAGTGGCTCTCGGTACCTAGAATAGAATAGAATATTAGCAATATTTTATAGATAGGTAAATAGCTAATATTTGTATTAAAAGAAAAAAATCTCGTCAACCTACCTCTTAATTTTGAAATAAAATCAATCATTTTGTCTCTTTTCCCTTTAAACAGAAGTTCTTTTCTATTTCCACCTCTTTTTTCTTTGATACATGACCCCGCCTGTACATATTTTGCAATTGTATTTAATCATCGAGAAGTAACAGAAAAAACACTTAAAAAACTTGCAACATACTGAAACATTTTTTTTATTCGTTCAAAGGAAATATTTTACTGTTATATTCTTTGTTCTTGAAGCTACATTTTCTTCCCTTTTTCGTCTTCGTTTATGTTTCGATATTTTCATTAAAAGGCTTAATTTTTGATCTTCATTAACTTTTCTAGGAGTTGAATAAACCCTCTTCCTGCTTAATATCAAATCTTCCTTGGAAAGTAGTCCACAGCGGAATCTGCCTTTTTGATGTGCACAAGGATTTTGAAATCCATCTAGTTGAGGATTTTTATCTGTATACCTAAAACAACAAAATACTTGATAAAAGTATAAATACTAGATTATTACACAGAAAACATGAAACTAAAGTTAACCCAAATCTAACCTTTTTTCGGTATCCTCTTGCCGTTTAGTTTTCTTTTTTGTTCGTTTCCTCGATCCAAGTGAATTTTCTCCTACGATTATGTAGTCATTCATGTTTTCCTTTAGCAAAATCGCAATATTTTCAGAAAATAATCCAAAAAATTACGCTACGCCAAAGACGTTCTCTCTGAAAGAAAACACGCGCGAAAGAGAATGACGTTTGACATAATTCATAGAGAAAAGTTGCGTTCAGAAACAAAATATTTTTTGTTGCATTTTGATACAACAAAGTTGCTGTCTTACTTTCGTTTTGAAACAAACCTCTTTTTTGACATGCTTTTTATTAATACCGATTTTGAAGCAAATCGCGTTTCGTTGTAGTAAAGTAATATATTTAAGGGGTACAAATCCGTAGCATATTGAAAATCGTCTCGATGTGATAACTTGCGTTATGAAACGACGCTCTTATGGTGTCGGTTTCTTAATACAAAATCACTTGAAAAAATATATTGACAACTTTAGTTTTTGTACCGACAGGATAGTCCATATAGACATGAAATTTAACAATAATTATATAACCTTCATACAAATTTATGCACCAACAAAAAAGGCACCAGAATCAAAAATAAAAAAACTTCTATAATGACTTAAGAAAGGCAATGAAAGACACCAAGAAGGATACGTTTATCATAGCTGATTTTAACACTAAGATTGGTTTGCCAAGAGAAGAAGAAAACCTTGTGACAGAAAAGTTTAGTTTTCTGTCACTAGGTTTAGGTAATAAATAGAATTCTGCTACGAGAATAAATTGATAATAACAAACATAAAATATAAAAAGAACACAAAGAACAAATGGACCTGGCAATCTCCTGACGGGAACACAAGAAACTAAATTGATTACATATTGGCTAAAAATATAAGAACAGTTAGCGATACTGAAGTACTGAACTGAAGTACATAACTGAAGACCATAGGGCTGTAAGGTGTACTATAAAGCTAAATGAAGTTTTCAAACAAAGTAGGAAAAAATTCAATAACAAGAGAAAAAACTTCACGCCAATCGAACAAGACTCATTAAAAACGAATAATAATGTAATAGGCGGAACAGCAGATATAAAATATGAAAATATTAATAACACAATCGACAAATGCATAAAGAAACTACAAAATTTATATAAAATTGAAAAGAAACATGTATATATCATTAAAGAAAATATATTATGCAACTTATAGATAAAAGGGAACAACTAAAAAAAATCAAACATAGAACATTTAAGCAAAGGAAAAGACTAAGAATACTACTTATAAGATAAGATAAAAAGTTAAAGATAAACAAAAAGTTCATAGACTTAAGATCATACAAGACAAATTAGAGTTATCACGGTCTAGAAAAAGAGTTTACAATAAAATAAATAATACTAAAAATTGGATAATGAAATTAAAAGCAAAAAGTAACAAAATAGTAACATCTAGAAGAGGTCTGTTAGAAATAGCAACCGATTTCTTTAAAGAATCATACATAGAACATAAAGACACTATACAAAATAGTCCAAATAAAACAATAACTCAAAATCAAAGTGAGGAAATTCTCCCGTTCCTACAATCGGAAATAAGAAATGGTATTTCCAAGAGGAAGATAAACAATATCCCCATTGAAGATGGCATAACATGTGACGTAATTAAAGCATTTGATGATTCGATTATTCATTTATTAACAGCCTTATTTAACCAAGTATTGTTTCAAAGAAAAGTCCCCGATAAATGAAAAAGCTGCGTGATCACTCTTCTGTATAAAAAGGAGATCCAAAAAGTATAGGTAACTATAGACCAATAAGTTTGCTTTCGGTCATATACAAACTTTTTACATCCGTAATTTTAAATAGAATATCTAGAAACATAGAAGAGAACCAAGCCAAAGAACAGGCTGGTTTCAAGAAAACTTCTCAACTATCGATCACATAAATACAATTGCACAGATAATAAAAAGATTTATATAATTAAAATAATAATACTATTTATAGATTGGGGATGAGTCGCTCGCCTCCGTGGCTTCGACCACCTAATCCTAGGCCCACCTACACGTGTACCCGGGTGATGCTAAACAAGCGACAAACCCGAAAGAACAGACTTGGCTCCTCGCCGTGTGGTAACGGCGTAAAAATACCACCTACTTTTGCAACGGAAGGGAAGGATGCCACCACACATGGCATGTATACCGCGTACTGGTCTGGTGTAGACGAGACCGAGCGGGCATGCCAGAAGTCAGTATCATCCTTTCAGAAAGAATGGGTCATTGTGAAAGAGTATGAATGTAAGCCGAGACTGCTATGGATACGAATGAAAGTGGGTTTAAAAGTTGTTTGTTCTAGGGTCTACGCCCCAGACATATCTAAGCCCACTTATATCCGAGAGCAGTTTGGGAGATGTAAGGATGGTGCTAATGAAATGCAAGGGTAATGAAAATATTGTTATATTAGGAGATTTTAATGGAAACTTGGCGTGAAGAGGCTTGGTTATGAAAGGATATTGAACGTTTGGTGATGAAAGTATAAATGAGAATGGTGAAAGGCTCCTCACCGTATGTGTGGAAAAGAATATTGTTGTGACGAACACTTTCTTTCGTCATAAGAAGGTTCACGTGTATACATGGGAAAGAGGTGATGATAGAAGCATGATAGATTTTATAATTGTGGATGAAAGAATGAGGAGCGCAGTGGTAAATACAAGGGTTTACCGGGGTCCAACGTAGGGACGGATCATTACTTGGTCTTATGCCGAATTAATGGTCTATTCAGACGTTGGCGGCATCGGACACCTATGTCTACCACTGCGTTACAGCGTATAAGAATAGAGAGGTTACAAGATGAAGGTGCGAAAGAGAAGTTCAAATGTAGACTAAGAGAAAACATAAGTGGTATGGATGAATTGTGTATGAATGATTTAGACTTGGATACTGTGTGGTATAATGTCAAAAAGGTTTGGTGGATGCAGCTACCGAAGTATGTGGTGTAAGTAAGAGAACGAATGAAAGGAAAAATAACACTTTATGGTGGGATGATGAGCTACGGATGGAAGTAGAAGCAAAGAAGTGAGCATGGCTAGATTTACTAGCAACCAAGGCTAGTTAATCTATCGGTATTAATGATGATATTGAAAGAAAAAGGCAGTCTTTAGACATCTTAATAAGAGAGTAAAGAAGTAGTTGAAAGGAAAAAAGCAAAAAAGAACGGATAAGAATGATAAAGTATATCGGATAATTTCCAGGTAAATATTAAAATGTTGTGAAACTCGTAAAACTGCCAGGGGACATTCAAAATAGCCTAGAATGAATGCTATACGAGACCAGAATGGCTGTATTCTGAATGACGAAGTGTCGAGTTTAAGTGTTTATAGTGATGAGACGTTTGAATTAAATGAAATAGAAATTCGAAAGAAGAGGAAAGAGATAGAGATAAGTAAAGATGAAATAATGAAAGCAATGAAAAGTATGAAAGCAGGTAGGCAGCAGGATGTGATAGAGTATCACTCAATTGCTAAGGGCTAGAGAGGGGTGGTGGCAGACCTGCTGTGCACACTGTTTAATTTGTGTTGGGAGCTTAAGCGGGTACCAGGAGACTGGTGCAAAGCCGTGATAGTCCCACTCCATAAGGAAAAGGATCGCAGCAGGACTACCGTGAAACTACCGTGGTATCAGCCTTCTTAGCATTGTGGGAAAACCGTATGCTAAGGTACTAATTGAAAGAGTTATGAAAGATACTGATGGAAAAATTTGGGATGTGCAAGCAGGATTTAGAAACGGAATGGGATGTATGGATCAGTTCTTTTCCATGCTTAATTAATCCTTTAAGATTCGTTACAGAATATGGCATGATTCGGATGTCAAACACGTTTTTCTTCATCGCTAAACGGTGCATGAAGTTTAAAAATTTACAATAGTTTGAGTCTTCTTAAGTATGAAGTCTAAAAATTTTCCTGAACCTGAAAGTTTGTTTGAAGTTTGTTTTTCATCTTGTAAATGTACAACATTAGCTCACTCCACTGATTAATATAAAATAGCAGATGAGTCTTTTTATACTGTGGTAAAAAAAAACAGCTTACAGGGCACTGGAGCTAAGTGACTACTGGAGCTTATGGACACAACTACAAACAAAGTAGACCGCAGAGTTAAAACGCATCGTTTTACCACTGAAGACTAAGATAAAATACCTCACGACCTGCGAGTAACTGCTTCCTAAATGTGTAAACCAGAAATCAAGAGTGGTTGAACTGATACTTGACGTTTGACAGAATTATGAGAGTGATACCTGCATAGACGTCCTAGATAGGAAAGGAGACCTAGAAGGATTATACCTATACTCAGAAATGTATAGATGTCCTCCTGAATGAAATCCGGTCACATGAGTGTATACCCAGGTACATGTGCATTATATATTCCTTCACTCTCATAGTTCAATGAGACGGAAATCGACACGACTGGAGAGAAATCAGGCACAGGACAGACTTCTTTATTACGTGCTTTCCGAGGCACGAGGATGAAACACAGCCAACTTCCTGACTGCGAGCTGCTATCGGAAATTTCTGTACAGAAAACCTCAATAACTGATTTTAGCCACATGGTCTGTAGTCGCGTTTACCACCACTAGACCTACAAGACAGCTAAGACAGAAATGGATTTAAAACTGTTTGACCAATGATGGTAAAATTGCTATTTACGCAATGTTATATAGTTTTGTTTTCGATTTCTTTTATGTAGAATAAGGGTAACAAAGGCACATTCCACCTGATATTGAGTGGATGCTGCTCATAGACATCTACATTTATCCTCGATTAAGAATCAAAATGCAGATGCGTTGTCACCCTGAGGACTAAGATGGAATGCCTCGTTTCCAGTAAAAGGGTCTCCGGTTCTCTACAGTCACCATATGGAATACAGCAGCATTAAGCTGCTATTTTACCTGGTATTCTGTGAGGCGTGGTCCCACCCAGTTGAGCTGACCCATTCGTGCTACAACCATATATAGCTGCATGGCTCTACCACGTCCAGAAATGTACTTGAATATGTAGGTAAGTTGTGTCTAACAATAGCTTGAAACTTAAAATGAAATAGCAACTGTTCCATCTCTGGGCTGGGGCTCCCCAGTGCCAGCTCCTTCCACTTGACCGCATCCAGGCAGAGCGGCTCGAATCGTCGACGACCGGTCCTTTCCCATCGGCTCGATTCACTGACGCTGCGAAGAGATGTTGCATCTCTTTTCGTATTTTATCGCATCTTTCACGGAGAGTGCTCTGAGGAATTGTTCGGACTAATTCCAACCGCTCAATTTCACCATCGCACATCGCGAAAAACTCGCGAAACCATCCATACCATCTGGATGATTGGCGGTCCACCACTGTGCGATTTAGAATATGTTTTCTTCCTCGCACAACTTCTTGTATACAAAATACTTACTTGTTTCGATGTGCTCTGAAAAGAAAAAACTGGTCTGGAAATTTTCTCCTTCGTTATCACGTAAAGCTAGGAATTTCCCGTTGGGAGGATTTGCCTTAATCAATCCAATCCCATTCTTCTCGCACTCTTGACGCTGTTCTCAATCGACAGTTTAGATATTTTCCATCTGGCGTGTTCGAGATGGTTGTACCGTCAACTCTCGAAAGATGACGGCTCCGTGGCGCAGTGGCTTAGCAATTGAGTTGCAGCGCTAAGGGCTGCGGGTTCGAATCCGCACGGAACAAGAATTTGTATCAATAACTGATTTTAGCCACATGGTCTGCAGTCGCGTTTACCACCACCTACAAGGCAGCTAAGACAGAAATGGATTTAAAACTGTCTGACAATGATGGTAAATTGCTATTTACTTAATGTTATATAGTTTTGTTTTCGATTTTTTTATGTAGAATAAGGGTAACAAAGGAGCACACATTCCACCTGATATTGAGTGGATGCTGCTACTCATAGACATCTACATTTATCCTCGATTAAGAATCAAAATGCAGATGCGTTGTCACCCTGAGGACTAAGATGGAATGCCTCTTTTTAGGTAAAAAGGGTCTCCGGTTCTCTACACTCACCATACGAAACATAGCAGTATTAAGCTGATATTTTACGCTGGTATTCTGTGAGAGCGTGGTCCCACCCCGGTTGAGCTGACCCATTCGTGCTACAACCATATATAGCTGCAGCATGGCTCTACCACGTCCAGAAATGTACTTGAATATGTAGATAAGTTGTATCCTAGAAATAGCTTGAAACTTAAAATGAAATAGCAAGAATTTTTTTGACTTCTTTATAATGATTTTTCATATTTTCGCTAACACTACACATTGAACAAAACCGCTTTTATGGATTTTAACGCGTTTAATTTAACTTGTTTTTAAATACCGACTTTTAGATTGCTTTGCTGCACATGGCACGTCTGTCCCATAGATTTCCTTATTTGTCAGAGTTGGCATAGGCGCTTTGGCAATCATAGTTTTTATATAAGGAAGATGCTGCCCATTTCCTTTTCCGTTTCCCTCTGTCGCCTCTTACGACAACCACGGGTTGATATCAGGTAGGAGATTTTCTAACGCTACCTCGTGGAATGAATATACAAACATGTATTTCTAAGGGCTCTTTTATTGTCTAGGTGTAGGTCTGGGTAGTACCACCCTTTTACTAGTTTCTGCCACCATGCATCTGTGCAATGTGCTCCCACGGCTGTGCCAGTATAATATTACTTTGTATTTTTTTTCTTAATTAAACAAACGTAGTAGTATAACTCACTGCCTCGTTGCAAGCGTGGTTCCTGATCATGTCAAGAAATTTTCAGTGGCAACCCGGCAGTCAGGAGGTTGGCGGTGTTTCACCCCCGTAAAGCCGTTGGTCCTGCACCCGATCTGTCTCCGGTCATGTCGGATAACCATCCCATTGAGCTATGAAAGTGAGGGAATATATAAAGCGCACCTGTGATTGCGTGTACACACCTGCACTACAATCCTGTCTCGCGCAGATGTTTGGTTTTCGTTGAGACTGGCCGCCATGACCGAAATTGAGTCTGGAGGATATTATTAGTTTGTAAGTCATTTAACCTTGGTCCTCGAAGGTGTCCACGTATTTGCTGTCTTCCTTTTTAAATTTCTTTGCAGGTATTCATGGGCTGCTGCATCCACTTGCCATCAAGTGGGCTGTTATATCGTTCGTAACTCTGATATTATTAGGGGTTAAAGTATGAAGTTGCCAAGTTAATTGAGTGGTCGATTAAAATTAAAATATAAAAAAGTCTATTTTTATTATACGTGGTAGAGCCATGCTATACGTGGTAGAGCCATGCTGCAGCTATATTTATAGTATAGTTGTAGCACGAATGAGTCGCTACAACTATGAAACTACACGGGAAAGACCACGCTCTCACAGAATACCAGCGTAAAATAACAGCTTAATACTGCTATGTTTCGTATGGTGAGTGTAGAGAACCGGAGACCCTTTTTACCTAAAAAGAGGCATTCCATCTTAGTCCTCAAGGCTGACAACGCATCTGCATTTTGATTCGCAAACGAGGATAGATGTAAATGTCTATGGACCACAGCAACCACTTACCATCAGGTGGACTGTGTGCTCGTTTGTCACCTTATTTCTATTAAAAAAAAGTCTGCATGATCCCAAGTTTCGTGATTTAAAACTTCTTTACAAAAAAAACTATAACATTCTAAATTCAAAAATTTTACAAATGGTTTCAAAATGGTTTCTTTGTCCTTACATTGATTTATACTGTAATAGAATACTGTATTAATTAATTAAACAATAGCAATTACGTCTGGGGATGGGACGTTGACTATTCCGCGTAACTCGCCAAGTGTGGCAACTATGGCAAAATAAGGGGATTTTGAGGCAACTAACGACCTATGAGCGAATCATTATTATGTTTAGAGTTACGAATGATACGAATTACGAGTACGAATATATGAACGAAGTAATATAAAACTAGTTTATGTTTCTTGTTTATACAGAATGGATATAACTTAAAAAACTAAAAATAATTTATTCCTAAAAAATAGAGCTTAAAACAGTAACTTATATTAAAAGATAAAAATACATATAAAAATTAACTGTCAGACCCAAAACTAGGCATAGCCTGTATCTTGGGGACCAGGAGTACGGTTATCAGTTTTAATTACGTAGTTAAAACTAGATTTTTTTTTCCAAACCAACAAGTTATTTCTTTAATTAAGAAGATAGTTTTAACTTTTTGTCCCTTACATTATTATTTATTTATTATTCCTTTATAAAATATTGATACAAGTTTTTTTGGTATAAAAGATAAAGATTGTATATGATTTCATCTTATTTATGATTTAATATTAAGTTAAGTATTAAGTTAATATTAATATTAACTTATTTTTTCAAACTCCGTGCGTTTTTGTGTATCTACTATATAAAATGTCATATAATGTATAAAGTTTGGACTTGAGGTCGTAAGGCGGTCTGTAAAATAGAAGTCCCGGGTTTGAATCCTGAGTCGAGCCAAAATCAGTTTTTCTGTCAATATATTCTCAATAGCAGCCCAGAGTCAGTAAGTTGGCGTTGTTACCCCGTGCTTCGGAAAGCATGAAATGCCTTTGGGCCTGCGCCTGACCTCTCTCCGGTCGTTTCTTCTAGCAGACTATGAGAGTGAGGAAAAAGAGAGTTCCTGCGCATACACTCGGGCACTTGTCTTGTTGAGACTGGGCGCCGTGACCGTAGTTCAATCTGAAGGACATAATTATTATATTTTTATATTGCAATTGTAACACATTTTTGTGTAATCCTTACCTTTTCCTAATTAGCATGACGGTGGTGAATCCACCGAGTAAAATTTATCAATAGCCAACCTACAAAATAGGATCTTACAGATTTTCCAAAGTGGGCAGGACGCAAATAGGGGTTCAGTGCGTCATACTCTATGTGAAGCCCAGTACGGCGTCATTAATGTTCTATAAAATACATATTATTTCAATTTTTTTTTGCATTTTAGAAAAATGTTTGAAGCTGAAATGGAACTGAATATTATATCTGTTATAGTGCACCTAAATTGGCTTGGAATATAATATTTTTGAAATATTGCCGCCACTCAAAGTCTACCGTTCTAAATCCAGACTTCGTGGGGCTAAACCTAAATCATTTGCTTAGATTTCTGTTTAGGATTAATAAAAAAAAACATAAACACTCACATATGTCACACAGAGGGGTAGGCAGAGACTACGATCTTCGATTTAGCACGATCCTGATACATCTCTATGGCCTCCTTTACACCCACATATCTATGCATACATGCTCGTCGGCTAAGGGTCCCCTTAATATTGCCCATCTTCAATATACTGTCAATTTGGGCGATAAACTATAGTATTAATAATTAATAGATTTAGGATTAATAATGCATTTAAAAAAAATCAAGTTTTTAATATCGTGCTTTACAATTTAATTTTATGTAATTGCAGTACATTGTGTGTATAGCCAGATTACGTTCGCATTAAAGTTAAAAATGAATATACATATACCTATATAATCAATTATTAAGAAAGGGGAAAGCCTGTAAGGGCCACGTCACCAATCAATGAAGTGCGGTGTTGCGGGGAGTGAGACAGTATTTGCACAACGTGTTTGCAATCAACGTTCCGTCCAAAAGTCCTACCACCGTGTTCAAAGAAAACAGGATAAAAAATTGTTGTTAAGAGTCCTCCGCACACAAATAAACGTCATGTTTTTCAGAACATAAATATTTGCGGGATGAGGCAATTCACGTTATACAGTAACGGAATTCGCGGCAACTCATGTCATGCACAAATAAATTTTGTCGTTTATGACAACTATGCGGATGACAGCACTGGTGATGCTCTATACACCGGCCGTGCCAATTTTTCACGGGGAAAACGTCGCCAAGTACCGGAACAGACTTGTGTCTGAAGTCGAGTCTTTGCTGAACAAAGTCTCGGATTGAGGGCGACTAAATCTAGTCCAGTTTAATCCTCAGAAGACGCAAGTTTGCGCGTTTACCGCTAAAAAGAACCCCTTTGTCGTATCTACTCGGTTTCAAGGCACTCCCTTGTTGCCTCAGCCAGTATCGGAATCCTCGGCGTCGACATATGGAGTGACGTGAAGTTTCGTGTTCACTTGGAAGAGAAGGCCAAATCGGCCTCTAAAAAGCTTGGCGTGCTCAGCAGAGCGGGACAGTATTTCATGCCGGCACACCGACTGCAACTTTACAAGGCACAGGTTCGGCCTCACATGGAATACTGTTCCTATCTCTGGACTGGGGCTCCCCAGTGCCAGCACCTTCCACTTGACCGCATCCAGCGCAGAGCGGCTCGAATCGTCAACGACCGAGTCCTTTCCGATCGGCTCGATTCACTGGCGCTGGGAAGAGATGTTGCATCTCTTTGCGTGTTTTATCGCATCTACAAAGTGCTCTGAGGAATTGTTCGGACTAATTCCAGCCGCTCAATTTCACCATCGCACATCGCGACAAAACTCGCGATACCATCCATACCATCTGGATGATTGGCGTTTCACCACTGTGCGATTTAGAAGAAGTTGTATTCCTCGCACAACTTTCTTGTGGAATTGATTACCACCAGCGATTTTCCGCACCGATATGACTTAGGGACCTTCAAGAAAAGAGCCTACTCCTTTTTAAAAGGCCGGCAAAGCATCTGCAATTCCCCTGGTGTTGCAGTTCTTCATGGGTGGCGGTAGTCACTTACCATCAGGTGAGCCGTATGCTCGTTTCCCCTCTCCTATAAAAAAAAATAACTAGACATGTTACAGATGTATTATGAGTGCGTAAAGGTATTTTATTAAAAATATTAGTTGGAAAGTTTTTTTTTTAATGTAGAAGTGAGGGCGAACAAGCATGCAGCTCATTTGATGGTTACTGAACATTTGCAACACCAGAATTTTCAAATGCATTGCCGGCCTTTTCAAAAAGATTAGGACCTTTCCTGGAAGGAGCTAAGGTAAAATGTAAAGTACTTGTTAGCAAATGAACTTACTAGTTGTGCCCGCGTCTTTGTCAACGTGTGATTCTCTTTTGTCATCATTGTTATGTGCTATGTCACTCTATCATTTGTATTGGTATTTTGTTAACCCACATGTGATAGAAAAAGTAATCACAAATAATAATAATTATATACGCGGTAGATCCATGTTGTAGCGTATAGTAGCTCCTGAACTGATCGGCTCGACCGGGGAGGGATCACGCTCACTCAAAATACCAGAGTGATGCTGCTGTGTTTCGTATGGTGAGTGAAAATATTATTTCTTAATATTGTGATAACTACTTTTATACAGTTTTCATATTCATCCATCCATTACAGTCCTCTAAAATTCCACTACCAAACATAAGCCTTCTTCAAGGAATGTCAGAAATGGGGGCTCCCCTACACTTCGCTTACAGGTACGACACTGCCACTCGAGAATCTTTCTGGCTATCATAAGAAATTTGATTTATATTTACACACAATTTAATTTCTTTGACTTAGAATATGTAGTTGATAAGATAGAAAGAAAACTGCCATATTTTGTTCTGCGATGTTTCTAATGCAATGAATCTACACACACGCTGTACGTGCAATGTATATCACGCTCGAGTGTTGCTCGGCAAAAGAAGCTGAGGCTGAGAGACAAATGACACAACACAATTACATCACAGCTAAGCGAAGAATTGCCAATAATTACTATATTTATTTTTTTAACAATGCAATTGAATAAAAATAAGAGTTATACGTGGTAGAGCCACGCTGCAGCGATATGATGGCTGAAGCTCGAATGGGTCAGCTTGATCTGGGGAGGACCACGCTCTCACAGAATACCAGCGTGAAATAGCAGTTCAATGCTGCTGTGTTTCGTATGGTGAATGTAGAGAACCGTAGACCGGATATACATAATTATACTCCTATATATAATATAAACTCACAAGAAATGATGCGCATAGAAAATTCTTCTATACGTGATTGTCTCGCGTGAGAAGTTTTCAACAAAGGGCTGGAAATAAAAATTTTCGTATAATTTGTTTCATCCAGATATTCTTTTTCCGATGTTAATAATATAATTTTCTTTATTTCAGTGTCATTCCTCCAGATATAAAATGTTGCGTGGTTTTTCAAGAGTTGATATTTTTTTTATCCTGGCAGTTCATTATACAAAATACTTACTTGTTTCGACGTGCTCTGAAAAGAAAAAACTGGTCTGGAAATTCTTCTACTCCTTCGTTATCACGTAAAAGTTCACAGCTAGGAATTTCCCCGTTGGGAGGATTTGCCTTAATCAATCCAATCCCATTCATCTCGCACTCTTGACTGTTCTCAATCGACAGTTTAGATATTTTCCATCTGGCGTGTTCGAGATGGTTGTACCGTCAACTCTCGAAAGGTGACGGCTCCGTGGCGCAGTGGCTTAGCAATTAAGTTGCAGCGCCAACAAATAATTGTTCCGGGTCTGGATGTTTGTCCTCGTGCAATTTATGATTGTAAACTGCTTCCACGATACAGGAGAAAATCCTAGTGTGGAGTTTACGTTTTTTAAACAAGAAAGAAGAAGAAAAAAGAAAGCAATGACATCTTCCTGCTCTAAAAAGGAAAAAAACATAATGATAGGTGACCAAGCAGGAGGACGTAATGAAACCTGTATCTTGGTAGGCGGATTGACAACTGCAGTTTTTTCTTATTATTTACAGTTGTTATCAGGAAGATGCTGCTGATGGTTTTTGTACAGTTTCCCTCTGTCGCGTCTTACAAACCCCACGGGATAATATTCCTTATTCGGGATAATATTCCCGGGGAGTTCATTCTCGTTTAACGCCACAATACGGCAATTTAGTAAATAATATTCAGTACTAACACATGAGTTCAGAAGATGTCAGTAGAATGTTTATCAACTCCATGCTAAAGTAATTGAAAGAACTCGCACTCACGCACACATTTGAACATAAAATAATTTGCAACCAACAACATGGTTTTAGGTACATAGGTGTCTACCCAAAAGTAAATATCTACGGGCTGTTTAAGAAACAAGTGAAATTTTAAAAATTATGTATTAAAAAAAAAATATAAGTAGTATTTTTTTCATATTCTTACAGTCATCCGATTCTGAGCTATGTTCATTTATAATCATTTTCAGGTCATTTTACAATTTTAATTTTTTCAAACATTACGTTTGTTTTTTATTTCTTTTCAACTTGTGACTTTAAAATACACAAATTTATAATTTACGATTGTACTCGTAACACAACCGTATTCTATTTGTAAAAGAAATTATTGTTATTGTATATAACTGTATCTTATAAGTTAAGAAAGTTGTAGATAACTGTAATTGCCTGTATTACTTTTTTCATGTAACTAGTTTGTATACTTTTGTGGCGGGTGGAAGGAAAAGGGAAGATCTCCCCGCTGGGCAAGGTGATCGGCCCGGGGAGCAGCCAACGCTCCGAGTGGTAGTTCGGAGCTATTGTATATATACTGTTTTTAATTCGGAACTTTGATAGCGCGATTTAGGCTTCGATGTATTTCGCTTGTGGCGCGACGACAGCGCCGCCACATCACCCCTGCTCAGACCGGAGGTCGATAGTGCAGTCTAGATGTCAACGAATGCAAGGGCCAGGAAATTGCCTTGTAGTCTGCGGTGAGTCGAGAAGAAGGCAAGTAATCTGCGAGTGCCGTAAGCAGGGGCGAGCAGTAAGGCTCAGAGCCGTGCCGAACCCTGTAGCGCAGAGGTAGCTTGAAGAAACAGGAAGCATTATTATAGTGCTGCGATGAACCTTTATAAAGCTAGATGGCTTGCAGGATGTGAAGACTGAATACTTGCTCGGGAGCGAATGAATAGGGTACTTGAGAACGATGACGAGGATTTGAAGGTAGTTTTCGAAGGCTGTTGGTTGCATGTTCATATCGTCGGGGTCACCACTGTGGCGGGTGAAAGGAAGAGCATCTCCCGCCGGGCAAGGTGATCGGCCTGGGGCGGCCAACGCCCGAGTGGTAGTTCGAGCTATTGTATATATACTGTTTTTAATTCGGAACTTTGATAGCGCGATTTAGGCTTCGATGTATTTCGCTTGTGGCGCGACGACAGCGCCGCCACACTTTATTTATTTTGTTATGATGTTGTTATCACTAATATTATATAAATAAATTAATTTCATTTCAGATAACATTTCATTTATAATATAACATTTCATTTCAGATTTAACACCTATATAGAGATTTTAAGATTCATAAAGAGTTTAACTATTATTACATAGTTAACGTCTGCCTCATTCATATTCCGGCGGCGTGTTCGCTGTGTAAAACTTATTCATGAATTATTAACAAAAAATCTAATCTGTAAAGATTTTCTTTAGCATCATGCTGTACGGATGCTTTCACCGCAACGGGAATTCGCTCGTAAACCGTCGCAAACAATGACAACAGAAAAGCTCGGAGGTGAAGAAAAACATCGCGAGGAAAGCTGCGTGTCTAAGAAACAAAGCATTTTGTGGCCAAAGTCATCCACGCATTAGATAAGTGTACCGGAAGATGTAGGCCATGAAGATAGCAATTTAAATCGTGCTCGCGAATATAGACCCCCCACTGAACAGCGACGGCTGCCTTCGTCCCAGTGTTTTCGAAACATGTCAACACGACTCCATTCCACCGGCTCTTTTCATCGGTCTACTGGAAGTGAACGTCCAAGCACAGTCGACGCCAGGCAGGCTGAATTAGTGTTAGAGCATTTTGATGAAGAGCCGACCACAAATACGAGGCGAGCCGGAACAAGATTCGGTATCAATCATCACCCAGGAGGAACTTCTGCGAGTGGTATCTCAGGCAGTTAGAGGAAAACCCTAATTACGTAAACTATGTTCTTTGGACGGACAAGGCAACATTCACGAGGTCAGGACTTTCAAATATGCATAACGATCACGTTTGGGCTCGCGTGAATCCACATGCTTCACGGCAGGGCAGATTCCAACACCAGTGGCGGCTGAATGTGTGGGCTGGCCTTTATGACGGGCATGTCATCGGTCCCGTCATTATGCCTTCACGTCTGAACGGTAGCAACTATCTAACGTTTTTACAAACGGAATTCGAAGAGGCGATTACTTTGAGAACCAAAGAAACATGGTGTTTCAGCATGATGGAGCTCCGGCACATTTTGCACGCAACGTACGAGAACATCTTAACGTTCGCTTTCCGCGAGGATGGATCGGTCGCAGGGGACAGGTACTATGGCCTGCTCGTTCTCCAGACTTCACACTCTGGATTTCTTTGTGGGTTATGAAGCACAGAGTGTATTTTCCGATTGCCCAATGGTTGCCGAGATGGAACAGCCTGTTAGATTGGTTTTCGCATCAATAACACCGACGATGGTGCGAAATGTCACACAAGCCATATCCCGACGAGCGAGGTTGTGTATTGAGCAAGGCGGAGCACACTTGGAGCCGTTTCTGTAAATTTGACGTTTATTATGAAAAAATAAGTGTTCGTTTAGATTGTTTCGTTAGGTCAGTTCTTTTAAAATGTTGGTCATTCCGCGAATTAGGTAGAAATGTGGGTACATTCTGCGTAGTTTACTCTTTAATTTTTCTGAAATAGGGTTTGCACATCAGTGAAAATAACAATATTTCTTTTGGTGTATGTTATACAGCGTTACTACGGTTCTTAAATATTGTGAATGGACTCGTTATAAGGCCCCATTTGACGTCCTTTCGGTTTTACGGGTAGTTTTGTAACATCCAGTATAAAACTGTAATATGAAGTCGAGATCATATTATCTTGAGGTACATGAGTTGAAATATCGTAACAGACCGTCCATAAAATCCAACAGAAATAATACAACCTGTATAATATCTACTTTAAAGACGGTAACAGTTTACTTTGTGTAATGTCTGCGTAAGAGAATGACCTACACCATATCATTCCGCACGTGTCGTAAGATGCGACAGAAGGGAAACAGGACCATCTCCTGTCTAGCAGCGTTCGCCTCATAACCAACTCATTGGTTGTAATTACAGATTTTTTAAGTTTTATTCTTCTATTTATGTAATAATATTTTAAATTATGTGTTTAATTTTATTTTAATTATATTTTATAGCTTTTTGTGATAAAGACACGCTTCAGATATATTATAGTTACAACGCTAGGTCGGCTCGACCGGAGAAGGACCAAGGTCGTCCTGAACACTGGCGTTTAATAGTAGCATAATGTTTATGTGTTTCGTATGATGAGAGACATGATTTCACTTTTTCCAGGAAGTGAGCCATACATCTTAGTCCTCTGGGGTGTTGCCTCTGCATTTTGATTCTTAGCCAAGGATTGACATAGATGTATGTGAGCCACAGCATTCAATTAATTAGATAGACTGTATTCTCGTTTGCAACTTAGCCTAAATTTATTTATCTCTATAAGTACTTCCTTAACTTATCTTATGCTCATCTATATCTATATTTTTCGTTATTTATTATACTAAACTAACTAGCTGCTGTTCCCCTCGACTTCGTCCGCGTGAAATTTATTACGATTTGATTTCCTGGGTTTCAATTTTTGCGCGGAACCCTAAATCTTTTTCAAAAATAAAAGTAGCCCAAATTACTCCTTATAACATCAGCTATCTACCAGTGAAAGTTCCTTGAAAATCTATCCAGGCATTTCGGAGATAAGCCGGAACAAACAGACAGACAGACAGACCGACGGACAGGCAGACAGACAGTCAAAAATTGTAAAAATTGTGTTTTTGTTATAAGTACCTTATATACTTTCATTATATGCATTTAGTAAAAAAACTGTTATTTTGACATTACAAACAGACATTTTAATTTTATTTATTTGTATAGATGAGTTTATAAAGAGCATTGGATGAAGTTTGTAAGTGATCTGTATACTGATAAAATGCGCGAATAGCGTCTTTAGCCTGACCGCTTAATTATAGTTCCAGGGAGTGTCCAAAGTTTCAAAGAAACCTTTCGGAGCTGCTAAGATAACAGACACGATCTTTATACGTAAAGTTGGAAGCTCTGAATATGGAGGCTACGTAAGTTTGGTCTTTAAAATAGTCATGGTCAGTAATAAATCGTAAGAAGCGACAAAGATACAATGAAAAAAGGAGATGGGCAGCAACATCATCCTGATAACAACTGAAAATAATAGATTTCTTTTAACTCGAACGATGATTTAAATCATAATTAAAAATTAAGAATTTTGTACAACCGACTTCAATATTATTATTAACGATAACTCAAAAACTATTGACTGGATCTTGATCAAATTTATACAAAACCACATGAGAAGCACCAGCTTTCAAGTAAAAAAAGAATCGTCGAAATCGGTTCACGTAAAACAAAGTTATGGAGTAACACACATAAAATAAAATAAAACATACAGTCGAATTGAGTACCTCCTCCTTTTTAAAAGCGGTAGAAAATAGCTTTATTCAGAATAGTAGTTGTACATAAGAAACAAACACGTGCGTTGGTAGTGAGCGTCCGTCCAGGCTGTCCGAACTCGACCCTCGCTCGCAACACTCGGTCTCTTCTCCTCCTCTACCGACGATCGTGTCCAAGCGGTAGGGCGCGCTTGTGTTTCCGGTAACGATATTATTATTTCACAAAAATAATTGTTAGGTGGCGCTGTTTGTTGCACTATGGCGCCATCAATCAACGACACGGCCATCCCTGACTAGCACCCGTCCTCGGGTGCAGTACCTGTGGACAAAATATGCTCAGAGAGTAATCTAGCACGGCTATCCTGTCAATTGAAACAAGGTTGATTCCAAATGGTACCTTATTTCTCCTAAATCTAAGTACAACAATCAACTGTCATAATTGACAATGCCCTGTTATTAAGGCTTCGTACACAGTGCTTCCTCCACAACATGATTTATTGTTAAAGGTCCGATCAACAAGATACAGCACAGTAATTCTAAAAATTCTGTTACTCTTAACCATAATTTATAAGCAATGCATACTCAACTCATGAAACTTTCATCGAAATCTGTGCACCACCACAGACAAGAATCGCACCAAAGATTCTCGAAAATCTATCAAAATAATAAAAGTGTGAGAGCGGATGTTAAACTTACTATCTTGCTTACGCAATTAATCATTATCAGGAATAAGACAGCGTTCAGCACTTTACATTGGTGTAACGTGAAGGACATAATTACATGATAAGACCAAAGTATGCAAGGTAACAGCAACACTACTCATCTCAATGTAACACAGGGCATCCAGTTAAACGCGCTACAGCAAGCGGTTCCGCTGCGTTCAGTACTCGCGCTGCACGGGTCTCGCAAAGTAAGTATCCAAAGTAGTAGTAGTACAACAGATGTAAATAGATATTTAATTATTGGTTTCAGGTGCATGAAATAAAAATCTGCTTTGCAAAATTAAAAATTGAAAGAAATGAAGATAAATGCATTGCGAACCACAGAATTCCGGACTTCTAAATTTCACCACACATTGTCGTAGGAAACGGCAACTGTGTGTGTCATGGCACTCACAAACCATTGCACACATTGCAAAAAGGAAGCTGTGTAGTGGTATGTGCCTTCCTCCCCCCAGTAGTTTAATAAATACGTGTACACCTAGGTTAAGTGGGCAGTAATAAAGAGATATTATAATGAGACAGTCGTTTCTATTGGTCTGATCTCCACATGGCGACCCTGCCAGGCGGTGCGCTGCGACAATGCAAGCGCACCGCCGCGGCCTGCAAAAATTGTTGAAAGAATAATTAAGAAAATAATGTAAATATTCAATATAATATTACATTAACGGAGTGAACGTAATCCCGGAAAAGACAAGAAAATAATAATATGTTAAATACAAGAGGAGGCCACAAGAGTGATTTTATAGACTGAAAAAATTAAAAAGTATGTGAAGCCAATTAACGAAGAACAAGGAAAATGAAATGTGGATTTTTTTTTGATATATGAAATGATTGAAGACCAAAATTCAAGAAACGGCAGATTTATTTAAAAAGGAAAGAAGCGGTTGTACTCTTGCAACTTTCGTCCAGAAGAATATGAAAAAGCCAAGAAGAACAAAGAAGATATTAAGAGGTAACTTCGCATCTGTGTAATTTTTAATTCCATTTACAATTTTAATAATTGTGTTTTAACAAAGTTTAATTGTGTTTAAATGTTCTATATTTAACATATGATTAAGTTGAAGTTATTTATCAGATAATTGACGATACAATTGATTTTTCAATATTTTTATCACTATTTATAAAAAAAAAATGCAATCATAATACAATATCAAAATTTAAACACATTACATTTTAAGCACTCATTTTTTTTTTATAGGAGAGGGGGCAAACGAGAATGCGGTTCACCTGATGTTAAGTGAATACCGCCGCCCATGAACAACTGCAACACCAGGGGAATTGCAGATGCGTTGCCGGCCTTTTAAAAGGAAGAAATTTTGAAGATCCCTAAGTCGTATCGGTCCGAAAAAATCACTGGTGGTAATCGGTTCCACAAGGAAGTTGTGCGAGGAAGAAAACATCTTCTAAATCGCACAGTGGTGGACCGCCAATCATGCAGATGGTGTAGATGGTATCGCGAGTTTTGTCGCGATGTGCGATGGTGAAATTGAGCGGCTGGAATTAGTCCAAACAATTCTCAGAACACTCCCGTGGTACATGCTATAAAATACGCAAAGAGATGCAACATCTCTACGCAGTGCTAGTGAGCCGTCATCGGAAAGAACTCGGTCGTCGGCGATCTGAGCCGCCCTGCGCTGAATGCAATCAAGTGGAAGGAGCTGCACTGGGAGCCCCTACACAGAGATGGAAACAGTATTCCATGTGAGGCCGAACCTGCGCCTGTAAAGTTGCAGGCGGTGTGCCGGCATGAAATACTGCCCTGCTCTACTGAGCACGCTGCTTTTTAGAGGCCAATTAGGCTCTCTTCCAAGTAACCGCGGAACTGCATGTCAAAAACATGTTTGCATTAAGATTAAGGCACAAGACAATTTTATATTCACTTTTAGATATTTATTTATATTACTTTTATAACTGTGTCCTGCAAAGAAATGAATGAAATAATACCTACAATAGATTACATTTTTACGTACTTAAATTTATCATGGTTTATCATAAATTAATTTTTCACATTTTATTTTTAAAATATCACTCTGATACGTTTCTTTTTTTTCTGCTGTCTTTTAATATAAAATATAGGCATACAATTTTCAAAATTGGTTTTAAACGTTCGCTATTGTTATAAGTTTTAATTTTTATTTTCTAAGAGCAATAAATCTTAAACTTTTATATTAACCTACTTAAATATTAAAATTGTTTTTTTAATGTACAAATAAATTAATAATATACTTGGTGGCTGTTATAGTGATTAGGTACTAATTATTTTCTGTATACGATTTATTAATCACCATATCAGCAATCCTAAATTTAAAAAAAAAGCTAATGCATTTTTCGATATATGTAAAAGTAATATAACTATTAACGACGTAACTATCTAACCTTCTTTGTCAATTACAAAATATTTAAAACTATCATTTTAAGGTACTAAGGAATAAAATAATAATGAAAAGTTTTAATAATAATGTTTCATAACAAAGTTAAACACAGACAGAAAATTGAGTGACAAAAATGTCCCATGACAAATTCCCCATTTTTGTACAAAATTAGAAAGGTATGAAGAATGAAAGAAAGGAGTGTTCAAAAGTGTGAATATGAATGATTGGGTTGCTAAGTTTCGTCAATTTTGGACTGATCACCCAAATATTGATGAATGCTTAAACTCCTCGTATGGAATTCATTATGGACGAGAATAATGCAAGTTAATATTGTAAGTGGAGCATACAAGTGTATAAAAGTAATCGATAGAGTCAAATAGATAATAACATGTTAATAAGGAACACGGAAATGTATAAATAAATAATGAAATAAGAGTTATGAAGAGAATAAAAATAAAACTAAAGTTTATCTTGATATGATATCAATGGAGAGATACGGAACGTCCATCACTGGTATAGCATATAGTCCTCGAGCAGGGTATGCTTCCATGATTGGATGGTAAAATCGGAGGTAACGGGTACTAGGGAACAATACCTTCAGTACAAGTGATGTGAACGAGTTTACTCATATTAGTACTGTTGGGGACCAGAGATGTCTTAAATTTGTTACCCTTGAGAATGGTACATAGAGGTCACATCCTTCATTGGATCATAGTGAACTTATTTTCTGTGACAATTGTTGAGTCCTTTAAATGAATCAAACGTAGGCCTGAAGGTTGTGCGCATAACCCAAGGTACAATTTAACTTGATATAGTATGAAAAGTTTATGTACCAATAAAATGAAATTAATGTAATGAAAATGTAATATAATACCCAAGTAAATGGGGAATCTATGTATAAAGTACCATGTCATATACTACATGAAGTAAAATATAAATGAAGTGAATTAAAACTCCGATTCCCGATATCTAATTAATAAAGCTAGCTAAGGCCATAAATAATAAGAAATAAATAAAGTACGTACAACAATTATGGAAAAAAGGCCTGACAATCGAAATTAAAGGAAATGAGAGTAGTGTTAGTATGAAAATAATTAACATGCAGGGACATGAAAACAATTAAAATGAGGTAATAAGGGGATCCCCGCCCAAATATAAAAACAACCATAAGTAAAAAAAAAATATATGATAAATATACATTTTCGCTTAGACATATTTTATAAAAATTTACTAGATTTTTTCATAGTTACAATAACTCTACCTTAAATTTCTTTCTTATGTTATTTTTTTATGTAAATTTTGTACAATTTGAAACTAAATTTGGTAGTCCAAAGTGTATCAATTCGCTGTTATTATAAGTTTTTTTTTTATCTATAGACAATGAAACCAAAAATTATATTATTATATACTTAAAAAACGTTTCTTTTCTAACGTTAATAATATTTTGTTAACTGTGTAATAGCCTATTTTTTTCTTCATAAACTTATGTTTCAAATAAGATAAACATATTCCTTAGCAGTCATGATATCTTAAAAAAAGGTAATAATGCGTTTCTACTATTAATGAAAAGTAACATTTATAATAATAATATATACTTGATAATTATGTAAAAGTATTATAACAATTCAATGTAAAGAACTAAGTAGATTAGAAAGTGTTTAATACTATAATTTTCAGATACATTTTAAGTGTATTCATAATAAAACATTTTGTAAGTTTTGTTAACATTAGGTATGTTGGATGATTATACGACGAATATACGTGATTATACGACGTAATCGCAACGTTCCCATAAACTTACTTTGGAATTTAAAAACAAAAGTGTCAGAAATCACTTACGCGGCTGGGATTATAATTTGTATTTTGATCTGCTGTGGCTATGTTAATGATAATGATTGCTTAACATTTACTTCTCTGTTCTGTATCATAATATGAAGTGTAATTTATTAATTTTGGTTTTATATTTATTGAACTTTTAATTTCTATAATTCATTATTTTCTGGGAAAATGGTAGTGTTAATATCTAACTTATTTGTATACATGAGAAAATAATTTCTTCAATTTATTTATTTAAAATTTGTTGTGATCATTGTGAGACTCATTCCCTGACTGAAAGTGATGTACCTAAATACTACAAGAGACCATATAAGATATTTATTATATACATTTGTAAAAGACAACGTGAACCAGGTCAGAGCCTGATGCATGTACAGAAAACACGACATCTACGCACACATAATGTACGACTTCCGAGGCACCGCCATGTTCAGTATACGCGCGCTCCGGGACGGCGCCCGCCACGAGTGCAGCATACGCGTCTGCTGAAACCAGGCTACAGCTGGCTACAGCTACTTATCCATGTCTAACATTGTATTTTAATTATGTTATAAGATTCAGGGTTAATATAATATTATATTTAAATATTTCATTTTGTTATATACATATTATTGATAACAGCATTAGATGACAAGTATTTAGTACAATGTAATGTAAATGTAATCAGAAATATTTTTTTATTATTAGAATCAACAAAATAAAATGTAAAAAAAAAGGAAATACAAAACATATTTTTTTTAAGTATCGGGGAGGTGTAGTGGTAGGTGCCTTCCTCCCCGCCCCCTAGTTTAATAAATACATGTACACCTAGGTTAAGTGGGCAGTAATAAAGAGATATTGTAACGAGACAGTCGTTTCTATTGGTCCGATTTCCACAGCTGCATTCAGAGGCGTAAGCCAGGCTGTGCGCCAGGAGCAGACAGTGATGCGCCCATTGTGGCCGCTGCGTGGCGTTGCCGCGCCCGCGCTGCCACACGTAGAACGGCAAGCGCCACATAACACAGTGGACACAGAGCACACGCTATAGGTATCCGCCATAAGGCAAGCGCACGTCGCTATTAAAACAGCACAGCACACGCCATAGGTAGCTGCCACGAGGCGAGCACAAGTGACTAAAAGAACATAGCACAGGGTGTGCCGTACTCGCACAGCGAGCCGTCGAGCCGCACAAGCGCCAGCGAGCCGCTGCGCCGCACCACGCACTCGAAGCTTCAACAGGAGCAGCAGATGCACCTGAGCGTTCACAGGCATCGTCGGGGTTGTCGTCATCGTGATCTGCGTGGAAAACAAGTTATTTGTTATCAAGACAACATACACCATTGCCTATCCTCTCATCCATCACGCATACGGGGCCCTCAACAGAAATACGCTCTCATACCGCAGACTATAATAAAGCACGCTTCGCTTTCACAAGTATGCATACATCTCCATCTGAAGTATCTCACACATACTCGTACTTGAACTTGCAAGTCCCCACGTCAACCACGTGAACCACGTTAACAACGTGAACCAGGTCAGAGCCTGATGCATGTACAGAAAACACGACTTCTGCGCACACATAGTGTACGACTTCCGAGGCACCGCCATGTTCAGTATACGCGCGCTCCTGGACGGCGCCCGCCACGCGTGCAGCATACGCGTCTGCTGAAACCAGGCTACAGCTGGACCCGGCAGTCCGTTCCGACCAGCATACACTCCCCTCACACTCGCGCACATGTAATCATATCACACGTGCTACTGTAACACACAAAAGAAAACATATTAAAAAGATACAGTCGGAACTTTTTTTTCAAAAAATGCAGCACTACTCTCGGGACACCATTCGTTGTAAGTTGCTCAGGAAAAAACATTTGATTTTCCATCAAAATACCTGAACCAATGCTTGACTTGCCTTTACTTAAATTTAAAATACAGACATTTTTAAATAAATGTTTCTCATCCCAGGATCAAGTTTTCCAATCGCTCGGCGCCGGAGCCGTCCCGCCGTAAAATCCACCAAGAAACAGCAGGTAGCAGCGTCGTAGCCTCAATCTTACCAAGGCTCTGCCACGCACCTGACCATGTCAAAATGCATAAATCTACATACTACGCGGATTCCTTAACGGTATCATCAATTACACTTTGGAATAACCTTCCACGAGATTTAAAAGATGCTCCCTCAATAAATACATTTAAACGTAAGGTTGAGGCACATTATTTAAAATTACTTCATTAATGTTATTGGTTTATATAATATTATAATTTCCTATACTAGATTGTATGTATTTTATTGGAATAGTATGTATTTTTATTTATATGTATATATACATTTGTATATATGTATGTATGTATATGTGTGTATATGTATATATGTATAAAGTAACATATTTATATTATATTATATTTTAAATATAATAATAAGAAAATATAATAAAAGTTGTTTATATTTTATGTGTTCAGTTATATAATAAGATACCTAATTACTTAAAAATATTAAATACAAGATCATTTAAATTAAACTATATCAGTGGCTAAATAATTGTAATTTATAGTGTTAAGGATTTTTGTAGCCAAAAATATTAATGTAAAAAAAAAAAAATTTTGCATGCTATGAATAACCGTAGCAAAACATGCTGATCTAAAACGTTTTGTAAAATCTATCACATACCATGTTTTATGCAAATAAATATTATTATTATTATTATTATTATTAAAATAATATGTGAAAATAAGTTAGTTTTTTCTGTTGCGGCTCTACCCATAGCTCTCACCACACTACCAAGCTTTGCAGATTGTTATAGCTTAGATAGTTAGCTGGCAGAGAATGCCTTTTCGGCATTAAGTTCGCCTTTGTACCAAATGTTTTTTTGTTTGAGTGCAATAAAGAATTTTCTATCTATCTATCCAATTAGCCGTCGACTATTTGGAGTAAACTGTAACACTTATTAACACATTAGAATACAAAAAGGCCATAGTCTTCTTCACGCTCCTACATGGTTTTACGTAAATATGGGCACTCGAACGAAAGATGATTTAAATCAAAATAGCTTTATTCCGACTAGTGGTTGTACACAAGAAACAAACACGTGCGTTGGTAGTGAGCGTCCGCCCAGGCTGTCCGAACTCGACCCTCGCTCGCAACACTCGGTCCCTTCTCCAGTCCTCGCTGCATCCCCTCTACCGACCATCGTGTCCAAGCGGTAGGGCGCGCTTGCGTTTCCGATAACGATATTATTAGTTCACAAAACTAATTTTAAGGTGGCTCTGTTTGTTGCACTATGGCGCCATCATTCCATGACATATATTTTATCTTCTTCATCTTATAAGTAATTGACTACCGCTACTGAACAACTGCAACACCAGGGAAATTACAGATGCATTGCCGGCCTTTAAAAAAAGAGTAGGCTCTTTACTTGGAGGTCCCTAAGTCGTATCGACCTGGAAAAAAAGTTGGTGTTACTCGATGAGTTCCACATTGAAATTGTACGCGGAAAAAACTTCTAGTAAATCAAAAGAGGTCTTCTTAGAGTTGAATATTTATAGGTGACGCCTTAGGTAAAGCATCTATGCGTTTAATTTATTTTGCAAATATTTCTGATTTTTTTTTGTATACGGAGTAAGGGTGGCAAACGTGTACAAAGTCCACCTGATGGTAAGTGAATGCTGTGGTCCATAGATATCTAACTTTATCCTTAATTAAGAGTCAAATTGCAGATGCGTTGTCATCTCTGAGGATTAAGATGGAATGCCTCGTTTCCATCAACAAGGGTCTCCGGTTCTCTACACTCACCATACAAAACATAGCAGCAATAAGCTGCTATTTTATGCTGGTAAGTATTCTACAAGAGCGTGGTTTTACCTCAGTCGAGCCCACTCATTCGTGATACAACCACAATAGCTGCAGCTGCAACCAATTCTATAAATTAAATTTGACAAATATGCAAGGTGTTCACGAAGCTTTATAATGTTTTATATAAAATTTAAATAATAAAAAGATTAATAAATAACAATAAAAGCTAATAGTATACTACCATTATTCTACTGGATTTCCTGTGAAAATTGTCAATTAGCTCACTTCACCGCATGCAGAGCGATCGCATAAATAGATTTAGCGAGAAAATTTGGGTAACTCAAAGCTAATTTTCTCATAAATGAGACTTACAGAGTCTTTATAAATATAAAATTAATAATGATGTAGTAGATATATCTGGTACTCGTTGAATTTTTTCTGCATTATTAATTTACTATTAAATTTAAGGTAAATAATAATTTTCTACGTTATTTATACATTTATTAGATGCAATGAATGTATTATTATCACCATTATTAATTTAATAATGACATAGTGGCAGTGGCTTGGTCACCCACGGTGAACTAAGAGGAACCTACATGGCTGGCTCTTGGTGAAGAGCCGGCCCGAGGTGGCACTTCAGATCTGTGTTAGTGGACTACGGCGAGAAGGGTGTCTTCTCCCCATACCACCGCAACCGAGGCCTAGTCGCAGGGTAAGAGGAATGTTGGTATGGCGATGCACCATTTGCTTTATCCTCCGCGACTATGACCGGGCCGCACCGCTTATCCGATGGTGGTGGTGCCCCGAGAAGAGAAGAGTGTCGGAATTGCATCTCCCGTTTGCGTGTTACACTGTGCGGGTTCTAGTCGGTGCGGGTTCGACATAACTTGTCTATGTCCGCGCGAGGCGTATAGGCGTAGGCATTTTCCCATGTTAAATGATAAATAGGCCTGCTAAACAAAAACTAATTACACTGGTTCTACTGCGGATATCTTTGTGAGTAGCCACCACAATAGTATATATTAGTGTTAAGGTAGAATAAGTTCGGATCAGTATAATTAAAGTTATAGAAGCATCAACACGTCTCCTAATTCACACAAGACCTTTCCTACATATATCACATGAGCGATATTTGCAGGCGGTGCGCTGTTACAATGTACGCGCACCGCCGGGCTTATATAAAGAGAGAAAATTAAAAATAAAATAATGGAAATCATCATGGAAAAAATATATTATAACGGAATGGACGCAATACCGGATGTGACGAAAACAAATAAATATGAATACAAGAAGAGGCCACAATAATAATTGTATAGCAACTAACTAAAATTAAAAATATGATGACCAAAGTTCAAAATTCAAGAAACGGCAGATTAATTTTAAAAGGAAGTAATAGTTGTACTTTTGCAAGCTTCGTCCAGAAGAATATGAAAATTGAGCCACAAAGAAAAAAAGAAGAAAATTTGAGGTAACATCGAATCAGCATATTTTTTGTCATTTCTTTTAACATTTCTTAAAAAGTTTTAATTATTATAAAAAAGTTATGTTTTTAAAATTTTGTATTTAATATAATATGATAAAGTTGAGTTTATTAATCAGATATTTACGATTTAATTGATACCTAATATATTTATTAGTGCACCTGCTAAAAAATCATAATGCAATAAAAAATTGTTACTTTTTAAGCTTCTTG
Organism: Parnassius orleans; assembly: GCA_029286625.1. NCBI lineage: Eukaryota > Metazoa > Arthropoda > Insecta > Lepidoptera > Papilionidae > Parnassius > Parnassius orleans. The sequence goes on along the minus strand of JAGSMP010000850.1, from coordinate 29,553 downwards.
TATGTTGGCACAAGACGATTTTATATTCAATTTTATACAGTTATTGTTTATTGTTATATATTCTTTTTATTACTGTGTCCTGCAAACCCGAATGAAATAATATAGTAGATTACATTTTTACGTACTTAAATTTACCATAATTTATCATCAATTAATTTTTCGTATGGTTAAAATAATACTAATGATATATTCCGCTGTTATTTTTTTTTTCTGTAGTAAATTTTATTTAAATGGTAGTATTCAATTTTGAAAAGGGTTTTAAACATTCGCTATTGTTAAAAGTTTTTTTTTCTTCTCTAAAGGCAATAAACCTTAAATTTATATGCTAACCTACATAAAAATTAAAATTGTTCTTTTGAATGTTAAAATAAATTAATGTTTTGTTATATAAACTTGGTAGTAGTTGTAGTAATTTTTCAATAATGTTGTATATACGAAAAAATAAACATCATATTTCTTAAAAGTAATTTATAAAAATAAAAAGCTAATGTATTTTTCGATGTATGTAAAATTAATAAACTATTCACGATGTAATGTATCTTAACTTGTATAAATTCAAAAATATTTAAACTATCACTTTAAGGTACATTTTACTTACTTGCATTCATATTATAACAGTTTGTACAAGTTATCTTAAAATTAGGTGTTAATCACACTGTGTGGTCATAGTTCTATGTAATCGCAAACGTTTCCATATACATACTTTAGTAATTAAAACAAAGGTGTTCAAATCGCTTGCGCTGCTAGGAGGGATTGCAATTTGTATTTTGATCTGTCTTTGTTATGTGATTATGTTATTGTTACTGAAAATGATTACGTTGTTTGACTTCTTTGTTCTGTATCTTAATATGAAATGCAATAATTTATTTTTTTTTAATATTGATTAAACTTTTAAATCATAAGATAACAGTTTGAATATCTAACTTACTTATGTGGATTATGAAAATAATAACTTCGTTCAAAACGATTTAGAAACCCAATTATATTATGTATACAATTAATTAACTTCAATTTTGTTGTGCCCATATTGTGAGCCTCAATCCCTGACTGACAATGATATACCTAAATATTATAGGAGACTGTATAATATAAATTTGTAAAAGATGTGAGTAGATTTATATTGTTACGAAATACGGAATTATAAATCAAAAATATTAATATAGTAGTTGTGAGAGTAAGGTAAAGAAAATTATCGGAGGTTAGCATATCCACATACAATCGGCCTGATCAGCTGAGAGTTTGGAAAACCTAATAACCGATTAATTTTAAACATTTTTAAATCCGAACAGGATTCGATAAAACCAGAATGAGTTCTAACTATTGTTATTGAGTGAAATAAGAATTTATCAAGAATTGTATGAGAATATTGTCCATTATCTTGATCATGTATGTACGCGAGTCGTGTACGTGAAAGTTATGATACAATTAAATAATAAATTATATGAACTGAAACGCTATAAATGTAAAGAATTGATGAAGTGATATTGGTCATTGTCTGATCATGTATGTACGCGAGCCGTGTACGTGAAAGAAATGACACAAATATTGAATGAATATGTAGCTAAAATGCTGTGAAGTAAAATGAAAATAAATAATTGTTAAACAAGAATGAAGTACATAAATATATGAAGCAAAAAGGGAATAAAGAGAAGTATTGAAGTGTGAAAAGAGATATGATAATGAAATGAATACTATGTATTATTAAATATCGGAACTAGATGACTTGTCTTAATGATTATGATACGAATAAAAAATAACAATGTTTGCGAAAATCAAAACATAATAATATTATATTATGTTATGTTACATAATTAAGCCTGATTATGTTAATTACTATAACTAATGTGACTACACATTTTACGTGCCAAAGGGTTTAGCCAAACGCCCTCATAAATCTAGACATTATGCCTTAGATTATAGTTTTCTTATTTAGATATTTTAATTATGTTTAGAATAGTTTTTAGGTTTGATAAAAATAGATAACTTTTTTTTTTGTCGGTGGAGGTGTAGAGTAGCCACCACAATAGTATATATTAGTGTTAGGTAGAATAAGTTCGGATCAGTATAATTAAAGTTATGAAGCATCAACACGTCTCCTAATTCACACAAGACCTTTCTACATATATCATACATCTCATTAGTCTATCAAGCAGACAAACTTCGACCATAGGTCTCCATTATAAACATAGCAAAAAAAATAAAATAAAGGTACAAGCAAATTTAGATTATTCTATATTAAGAGAAACAGAAGGGTAAAAATTCCTTAGCGCATTCAGAAACATAATATTATAGCTGACTGCTCAGTCGGCTCGAGGAGTCGCGCGAAAAAACGTACGAACTGGGATAATAAACTATGTACCAACAATCGCGGAGATGCTTGTCAAAATAGCAAGAAAATAAATTGTCTGTACTTCCTTGGGTTACGAGAAACATTCTTGCAGTCACATGTTACAAGAGTGTAGCGAGCAGATTTATGCAAGCATTTTAAATTCATTTATTCATAACAGCCTATCAAAAGTCGGGATATTTATCATATGGATAGTGGGGACATTTGTCTCAGTTGACACGTTGGCTACCGCAGTTTTTTTTAATAATTTTGAGTTGTTAATAGAAGTTTTTTTTTAACATTACCCAAACTAGGATTTTCTTTTGTATCGAAGAGAGAGTTTATGTCTATAAACTGCACTAACTGCCGCACTCAGAGACGTTTAACGGTTACTTAAGGCGCTCCTTAGTATAGAGATTTAAAAAAGTCCACTCTCAGAGTCAGTTAACGGTTCATTGGCGTTGCTTAATGACAATTAAAGTTAAGAACAGAAAAACCTTTACTTAACTTTCTAATGATTGATTTGACATTTACGTTTGAGGTTATATTGATATTTTCACTATTGATGTCGCGTTAGTTATTTTATAATAAGGTAAAATGTCTGATCTGGTAGAGTTTATTGAGTTTGTGAACTATGCGGTATAGGGAAGTGGGACCGACGCGGTACTTAAGAGATTATTCTGATCCCTTTACAAAATATTCTGTTCAAGAATTTCATGCACGATATAGATTTATACCTGAAACTGTAAAAAATGTACTTTTGCCTATGCTGACCGACCTAAAAAAACCAACAAAAAGAGGATTACCATTTGCCCCAGAAATAATGTTACTGCTATCATTACGATACTTCGCCACAGGCAGTTTCCAGGTAATTATTGATAGAATCAAACTGCATGGTATTTAAAAAATATTATATTATTAGTTTGTTAAGTGTTATTATAAGTATATAAACGGTGGTAGAGCTACGCAGCAGCGTTTGCTGTTGCACGTATGAGCCGGCTCGAGCCGGGTTAGTACCACGACCTCACAGAATACCGGCGTGAAGTGAAAGCTCTGCTTCTGCGTTTCATCTGGTGAGTACAGGTGACCGGAGGCCCAATTCTCTCCCCCCCCCCCCCATCAACATGGTAGCGGAATTAAATCAAAGACTACCCCTGGAGGGTACCAGCACCCCTGGAGAATCCCTCGCTGAGTTTGCGTGTACGTCAAAGAGGACATCTGTTCTTGACGCCTCGGCAGTCTTGAAGGTTCGGACCTGTCCATCCTTTGGCTACGCGTAGATAGCGACGACCATCCGCGCGTCTACGTGTGCCTCTATAGATCCCATAGCGGTAATGCCGAAACAGACCGACTCATCGACCACGTCCAAATGGCTACAGATTCCTTGCTACAACAGAACCCATCCGCAGAGATCGTGATCCTTGGCGATTTTAACGCCCACCACGCCGAATGGCTCGGTTCACGTTTAACCGATCATGCGGGGAGATCTGTTTATGACTTTACCTTGGCATATGGTCTGACACAAGTGGTTACTTCGCCTACGCGGATTCCATATGTGGAGGATCATACACCTTCCTGTTGGACCTTCTGCTAACCTCTCATCCAGACGGATATCAGGTTTCGTAGATGCCCTCTCGGCTCTTCAGACCATTGTCTGATCCGGAGGTGGTGCCACCACGCCCTCGCGGTTGCGTTCTGCAGGTTACCGCCGTGTTTGGCATTACAGGTCGGCGGATTGGTACGGAATGCGGTCTTTCTTTGCATCCTACCCATGGGGGCGGGTTTGCTTCTCGCCGGATGATCTCAGCGCTGTTGCTGACTCTGTCACTGATGTAGTGCTACAGGAATGGAACTATTTATTCCATCATCTGTGGTACCCATCGAGGTAGATCTCGGCCTTGCTTTGGTCGTTCCTTCAAGACTGCATTACGCAGTAAGCAGGATGCTATCAGGCCTTTTTTTTTTTTTTTGCGGATGGAAAATCATCTAATGACGCCTTCGCTGTGGGTGGAGCGGAAGGAGGTCAGACTTTACTGACTAAAACCATCCGTGTTCCTTCAGTGCCCTTACGTTCCGGAGCCGCGGTATCTCTTTCGAACAGCCCGCAGCCCCGGCAGGCGTCGGCCCTTGCGGGCCCCTTCACGCTGCTGACAGCTTTGAGGCGCGCGTGGAACAAAACGCGCCGTCGACACGGCCTGTCGTCGTTAGACGGACGGACGGCGAGCTACCCATTGCTCGCCGTCCACAGGTCCGCGCCTACGGTGGTCAGCCACGACGTAGCCCCCGACGCCCGGGGCGTCTCTGCGGCGGCCGGGAAGGAAAGCTGTTGCTCTTCCTCTCCGCTCCGCCACCTTCGCTAGCATCACTGCTTCGCAGAAGGTGGTGACGGCATCCCATTCCGTCTCGCTCCGGACCATGGCTTCTGACCAGGGCCGGACGCGCGAGGTCGCCGCCGCCTATCGCCGCTACGAGTACACGGCGGTGCTCCGCCCAAGCAGGGCACACCTCCACGGTGTGCTCCACCGTGTCCTCCGGTCGATCCTCGCAGTGGGGAGCACCTGGCGTTTCCTCCCGCCTGATTCGGTGCAGGAACCTCCTGAACACACCGTGTCCGGTGAGGACCTGCGTCAGGCGGAAGGTGAGGACACCGTGGCGTCTCTCGCCACTCCCTCAAAGAGGGGTCTTATCGCCGCTATAGTGGCGTGCCCAGCACGGGGTTGCGACAGTCGCCTCCATGTCGCCATGAGATCATGCCGGAAGTCTGTCGCTGCGCGACAATCCTGCCGCGGCAGCGGGTTTCCGGCAGTGCCTCCGCGCGCCATTCTGTGCAGCGCGCGAGGACTATCGCCCCAGATCCCATGGCGGCAATCCAGCAAGGAGGGCCGCCTCGAGGGAGATCGTGCAGCCGCGAACCATCTTTACGGCAACCACCTTGGGGCGCGTTTAGGTGGTGGACGGCAAGCCGCGCCAAACCACGCGCCCACACCGGGGCCCCGTAAAGGGCCATGGACCTCACGATCCCCGCGTAGAGCCTCTAGGAGGCGTTGGTCCCCCAGGTTCGGCAGGAGCCGCCTGAAGGCAGCCCCTGGTCCGTTCCAGTTTGGGAGCCAAACGTCGGAAGTGCTCAACGAAGTTCCATCGGCCGTCGAGGACGAGTCCTAGGTGCTTCAGCGTCGACTCGACGCCGATGGATACCTCCCACCATCACTGAGGATCCCAGTGGTGGCCTGTTCCGAGGACCATGGAAGTGCATGGCCTCGGACTTGTGCAGAGCCACCCGAGACCCAGTTGCCGGATCCTCTCAACGACCATCGCAGCCCCGCGTGTCATAGTTTCCGCCGCCGCCTCGTACGACCCCCCTGTGCCAGTATTAGCGTGTCGTCAGCGTAGCAAACCACGCTGACGCCGGTAGGGAGGTCGGCGCGCAGCACCCAGTCGTAACTGATGTTCCACAGGTGGCCCCAGAACCGAACCCTGTGGGACACCGCACGACATCTCTCGCCGGTTCCACTCACCGTTTCGACCGGGGTAGATGACGGCCCTGTCCGTCAGATAGTCCCCGACCATACGACGGAGATAGGTCGGTGATACCGGAGTGCCTCCCTAATGCAGCGCCCAGGGCATGGAGTTGAAGGCGTTGGCGATGTCGAGAGACACCGCCAATACAACCCCTGGCCACTGCATCCCCGTCGTGAGGGCTCTCACGCGCATGATGGCGTCCACTGTAGAGCGCCTCTTGCGGAAACCAAACTGGTGTTCCGCAAGATCCGGCCCTGTCCCCGCAAGGTGCTCGGCGAGGCGGTTTGCAATCACTTTTCAAAGAGCTTGCCCACCTCGTCGAGCAGCACCACGGGCGTGCTATCAGGCCTGGGCTGAGGCTTCGGCGGCTCGGGATGTAAGCACCAGCATGCTTAAAAAGAAGTATAACTTCGCCCAGGTCCTTCAAAAGAGTTATTGCCAAGGCAAAGTCAGAGCACATAGGCAGAATTATGAGAAACTAGTTCGCCTTCCTTCGGGAACCTGTGCAATCTTGTCTCGCCAAGGATGTTCAAGGGAATTTCTGTGCCATCATACCATCTCTGCACAGGAGGACGACTAACTGGCCCACGCCGCAAAAGATAAAGCTGACCTTTAGGCTCCCTTTTGCGTCCAACTCGACTCTTGATGACGGGGAACACACCGCCGACCATCCCGCGGTGTGAGTACCCATGCCGGATGTGCGGTTCTCACAGCGCTTGGTCTGCAAAGCATTCCTCTCTCTGACATCCACAAGTCGAGTGGGCTGACGGAATCCCCCAATTGTGCTGAGGACGTGTGCTCGGAGTTGGCACCAGTTCTAACGCGTCTTTTTCCGGTACTCCTACTCCCTAGGCGTAGTACCGAAATCATGGAAGACAGCTTTGTCCAAACGATCCCAAAAAGGCGACTGTTTGACCTGTCCAACTACAGGCCTATCGCCATCACCCCTTGTTCTCCAAAATAATGGAGTCCGTTATACTGCCAGCTCATGCGGTACCTTGAGGATCACCAGCTGATTAATGACCGCCAATACGGATTTCGTCGGGGTCGATCAGCTGGTGATCTTCTGGTGTACCTGACTCATAGATGGGCGGAGGCAGTAGAGTCCAAGGGGGAGGCATTGGCCGTTAGTTTGGACATTGCGAAGGCTTTCGATCGGGTTTGGCACAAAGCGCTTCTTTCGAAGCCCCTTCCTATGGCTTCCCGAGAAAGGATCACCAGCTTTCTTGCAGATCGGAGCATCAAGGTCGTTGTAGACGGTGCATGCTCTGACTACAAGCCTATTAATGCTGGTGTTCCACAAGGCTGCGTGCTATCATCACCAACGCTGTTTCTTCTGCATATCAATGATATGTTGCAAAACCGGTAGCATTCATTGCTAGATGACAGCACTGGTGATGCTCTATACACCGGCTGTGCCAATATTTCGGGAAAACGTCGCCGAGTACCGAACAAACTTGTGTTCGAAGTCGAGTCTTTGCTGAACAAAGTCACGGATTGGGGCGACTAAATCTAGTCCAGTTTAATCCTCAGAAGACATGTTTGCGCGTTTACCGCCAAAAAGAACCCTTTGTTGTATCTCTCAGTTTCACAGCACTTTATTGCCCTCAGCCAGTATCGGAACTCGGCGTCGACATATCGAGTGACGTGCAGTTTCGTGATCACTTGAAGAGAAGGCCAAATTGGCCCTAAAAATCTTGGCGTGCTCAGCAAAGCGGGACAGTGTTTCATGCCGGCACAACACCTACAACTTTACAAGGCGTAGGTTCGGCCTCACATGGAATACTGTTCTCATCTCTAAGCCGGGGCACCCCAGTGCCAGTTCCTTCCACATGACCGCGTCCAACGCAGAGCGGCTCGAATCGTCGACGACTGAGTCCTTTCTGATCGGCTCGATTCATTGACGCTGCGAAGAGATGTTGTATCTCTTTGCATTTTCTTTCGCATTTACCACGGGGAGTGCTCTGAAGAATTGTTCGGATTAATCCCAGCCGCCAAATTTCACGAACGCACATCGGAGCAGAACTCCCGATACCATCCACACCATCTGGATGATTGGCGGTCCACCACTGTGCGATTTAGAATATGTTTTCTTCCTCGCACAACTTCCTTGTGGAATTGTTTACCACCAGCGATTTTTCCGGACCGATACGACTTAGGGACCTTCAAGAAAAGAGCCTACTCTTTTTTAAAAGGCCGGCAACGCATCTGCAATTCCTCTGGTTCCCCTGGTGTTGCAGTTGTTCATGGGCGGCGGTAGTCACTTACCATCAGGTGAACCGCATGCTCGTTTGCCCTCTCTCCTATAAAAAAAGTACCTAATGTGTGGCTATCCAATTCTTTTACAGAAAATGGATGGGGATGTCATGAATATCTGCCAGCAATCAGTATGACGCATTATTGCCCAAGTTTCTACATTAATAGCTAGCAAATTAAAATACTTTGTTAAATTCCCGTCTTCTGTAGAAGGGATTAACACAGTGAAGTAAGACCATTTTGAAATACATGTACGTACTACCTAATAGGTTTTCATGAAGAAATAGGTGCTTATTATTGTGTGTTTTCGTAGCAGGTAAAAATTTTATGAAACAGCTAATTTTCCTGGAGTGATTGAGTGTATCCATTGTACCCACATTAAAATAAAAAGCCCTGGAGGAATAACTTCTGAAGTATATAGAAATAGAAAAGGGTGATTTTCCATTAATGTCCAGGCAGTCACAGGGCCTAACTTGGAATTTTATGATTTAGTAGTTCGGTGGCCTGGTAGTACACATGATAGTTTTATCTACAACAGCAGTGCTATCAAGCAAAGAATTAATACTGGGGTTTTGAAAGGGATAATTTTAGGGGACAGTAGGTATGCAGTTAGCAGTGTGCTTCTGACACCATTTTTGTCATCAAATTCATCTCCACAAGAAAATTATAACAGAAGCCAAATAAAAACCAGAAAGACTGTGGAAATATGTTTTGGTATTTGGAAAAGAAGATTTTCATGCCTTCAGCTGGGAATGGGAATCAAGGTGGATACGGTTGTGGCAGTTATATGTGTATGTGCAACACTGCATAATGTATCATTATTGGTAGATGAGTTGTTACCATTGAACTGGGGTAGCAATTATATTCATGATGTTGATGTTGCGTCAATTACTGAAAACCCCAATAGTAATGGTTTTTTGGTGCGACAAACTATACTAAAAAATCTTTTTATTAATAAAAATCCATTAATCAAATAATACTTGTATTTTAATCATCATTATACAATTGAATTAAATTACTTTTACGGATTATATCGCGTTTAATTAACTTATTTTATTAATTCCCGACGTTTCGGGTGCTTTACAGCACCCATGGTCACGGGGGACTGAGGTGATTGACGTCCCAATGTCAAAGTTAATCCGGAGTACCTTCAGCTTTTTTAATTATTAATTTTGGTCCGATCTACGCAGAATGAACTAACTGTGTCTTGAAGTCTTGCAGTGGTATGCTTGGGTTTAGTTTTAATTTTATTAATTACAGGATCCCAAGTAGGTGGTAGTACTCCAGCCTCCTCTATTGAAATTAAGATGTTTTTAATTTCAATAGCCTCACGTATCACCCACTATTAATGTCTTGTACATGGCAACACTAGCCACTAGCGCCCTCTGGTATCGAGTAGCAGAACTAGGAGAGTCAAGATCCTTCTAGAAATTTCTGGGACCGATATGTACTGAACATTCTAGATGTTTCTACAGTAGAAGGTTCTGAAACTATCTGAGGCCCTATATAAGGCTGGTATAGACCGCAACTGAGGCAGTATTGAATTGGCGATACAAGCGAAGACTTCGAAGCGATGCAACTGCGAACTAAAGCGATCTGTAGTAAAATTGTGTTTTGTTATTAGTATGGTTTAAAGTTCTAATTAGTGTTGTGTAATTAAAGTGTCAATTTTGGTAATTCACTCCGCAGTTTTAAATTGTCTCGAACCCCAAGCTCGTAACAATAGTATCTTAGCTTTTCCATTGTCGGATAAGTCTAGAAAACTTTATAAACTAGTATTGTTAGGTATTAAGAACAGATAATTTTAATTATTGTTTATGTAAATGTATAATTACTTAATAAATAATTCTATTATACTTTATAATAAATATCATTAATTAATTTATTTTATATAATTTTGTGCATTTGATTTGTACCAATGAGGGTAACATGATCTAGTAGATCAAACCCTCTATAATCAATAAAGATTTAAAAATAAGACAATAAAAACTATTACATAGGTTGTTGAAATTCAAATATACCTTTGTTTTAATATTCTTTTTCTTATTTTCTAGATGTTTGATCCTCATAACAGCCTCCCGACGTATGTAGTCTGTAGGTCTACGCACTGGACACGTGGTCTTGATCACTGCTGAATAATTTTGACCAGTTTGATCTATAATAGGTACATATAAATAAAAATATTTCAGTATAAAGCTATTAAATAATTTTGTGTTATGGAATGAATTATATAATACCTATGCTTTTTCGTTTTTTTTGAATTTGAAGACTGATTTCAGGTTTTTTATGAACTACAAAAGTTGTGTTTTCTTTAGACTCTATTTTTTTTTCTTCATTCAAAATATCTGAAAATGAAAAAAGACTAGATATGTAAACATCTTAATACCAACATATTGGTGAATAAAACATATATAATCATTCATGATAGCTTGATGAGTTAACTCTACAACAATTCGACTGTATTTATTATGTGTTCTCAATTCAACTGTATTTTTAATGTGTTTTACCTCAGAACTTTTTTCTAGGTCAACGCATTGTAATGATTCTTTTTTTTTTAAAAGCTGGTGGTTCTTATGTGGACCTATATAAATTTTATCAAGATCTAACAAGTAGTTTTTGAGTGATCCTTAATAATGCGTATTTAATTGACTTCGACTACATTGATCATTTTCTCATTTTATTTATATTGGAGTCGGTTGTACAAGTTTTTTTTTTTAATTTTACCACTCGTTATGTAATAAAATATTAAAAAACATCATAGGCTCATCTTAAGTAAATAATGTAGGAGAATTCACCGCGGTCTATTGGTAGCGTGACGAACAAACTGGCTGAGTAGCCTCTCTGTGCAGCGGACAGATTCGCTGATTAAAGTATTATCTGCCAGTTTTGGGTAATCAGAAAGGTAGAACAAAACCAGCAAGGTCATTCTGAAGATGGTGGGTAATCGATATACTTATACTAACATTTTCCGGTGGTCATAATATTTGCAGATATTGGAAACTGGGCGTTTCAATTAGTCGATGATCTTGACACCCACGGAACAAAATACACCCCCATAAGAAGAATTTTGCAATAACACGGCAATTGATACGTGGGTTGGTGATCGCAGTCCTGGATATTTTACTCAGAATAATTTTTGATGTCAGTTCATAGAAAAAAAAAAGAAACTGGAGATAGCATCAGAGCATGGTAAAAATAGACAGGATATTATAGAAAAATAAGGCTCTAGTAGGATTGTTGTCTCGACAGGAATGGAAGAAATCGATAATAGCTAAGGGAGCCAAGGTCGCATAATATCCACTAATCATGCATCACCACAGATAGCTGGGATATGTGCAAAATTACGTAAAAGTTAAAAAAATTATAATTAAGATTTTTCTGTTTGAGAAGGTGGTACCTCCGTCTGGGTAGGTACCATCCTATTACCTATTTTTACCACCAAGTAGCTACGTTCCGATCTGAAGAGTACAGAGAGCCAGTGTAATTACTCTAAGGCATTCCATCTTGGCCTTTAAAGGTGACAACGCATCTGTACCCTTCTTTATTTGAAGTTGGGTGCAAGTGTCCATGGGCTACAGTAGCCACTTACCATCAGGTGGCCGGTAAGTTTTTTTGTCATTTCAATTTTATAAGAAACAAAAGAAAATCTGGTACATGAATTCTCATTAATAAAAAAAGCATAGTCACAGTGAGTGTTTACGAACTATTTGGCTCATTAATTTTAACACTTTGTCATGAATCGGGGTTTCGGGAAGATTCTCTCTGCTTAATGATGGATGAAACATAAAGAAGAAGTCACGTCCTCAAATTCCCAGACGGAAAATTTTCCTGAACGTAAGCCAAAAGTTTGTTCGTGATTTGAAACCCAAAACTAATTACGGACAATAGAGCAATCGGTAATATCTACAGATAAGTGTAGATGTCTATTGGCCACAGCATCCACTTACCATCAGGTGGACTGTGTGCTCGTTTGTCACCCTATCCTATAGAAGAAAAATTAAAAATTAATTCATTAAATTGTCTGGGATATTGCTTTAAGTGGGCATCTAAAGTTCGTCAATACGCCCTGTAAATATTAATATATGTTTAAATATTAATATTGTAATAGGTATAAATATTAATATAATAAAATTAATATTATTAATATATACAAACTTTACATATTTTTTATTGAGTAAATCTTGTAATAAATAAAAATTTAAATATTAAATGAAATTTATTTTAGAGATTACCGGTCGTTTAATTTTACCTCTTTAATTCCCGACATTTCGGGTGCTTTAGGGGCGGACTGAAGCGTATAACGTGCCGATGTCATAGGTAGCCCGGCTACCTTCACGTTTTGAATATTCATTTTTGGTCCGATCTACGTAAAACGATCTTACAGTATCTTGAAGTGGTGTGCTTGGGTTTGGATTTTATCAATTATAGAATCCCAAGCAGATGGCAGCACACATCCATCTTCTCTTTATTTTCAATTGCCTATCGAATCATCCTTGGTAGGAATCAGTGTTCTTTTCTGATGTAATGGCGGTTTTCACAGACTGTAGACTTCCCGGAGCGTCAGTGCTTCACATCAGCTATATGTTCTTTGACGCGGGTTTTTATAGATATTTTTGTTTGTCTTATGTAAGAGACAGTCTTCTGGGAACACTAACAATAGACAGCGGCGATTTGGCAAGTATTTTTCACTAAAACTAATAAGTTATAAATGAATATAAAAATATTATTTCCAAAACAAACTGCTATATTTACTACACATTAATAGCCTTTTGTAAAGATGCTATACTACATGAGTTTTAATTATTAAATGGATTCTGTTGCAAAACTAGTTAAAGTAAAAAGTAAAGTTACAGCCTATATACGTCCCACTGCTGGGCACAGGCCACCCCTCATTTCTGAGAGGGTTTTAGGGCAAGGAAGTGTCAGCCGCGCTGCCACAATGCGTGTTAGCGAACTTCACATGTCTTTGAAATATTTTTTTTTCTTATTTCTCAGACATGCAGGTTTCCTCACGATGTTTTCAATTGCAGTTAACAATTTCATTGGTGCCGGCGGGGTTCGAACCCGGTTTGCTCGCGTACTGTGAAATTTACAGCGAACGCTAAACATCTGAGCTACCACGGCTGCAGAACTAGGTAATATGAAATAATTATAGCGGCACTTTGTGGAATTACTTGATAATGATGATAAATTAACAGTATATTAGATATTTTATACGAAAATCTGGGGCAGTTTAAAAAAAACGGAAAATGTTTTAAATCAATTGTTTTTGATTATTTTAAATATAAATGGCGCCATTAATCATCACAATCATACACTGACGAAGATCGGTGGGTCACTAGTAACAATATAATAACATAACATAAACACTCACGCCTGTCACCCAGAGGGTAGGCAGAGACTATAGACTTCCATTTGGCACGATCCTGACACCTCTCTCCTCCTCCACATCCATATACCTACGCATACACGCTCGTCGGTTAAGGGTACTCTTAATTTGGCCCATTTTCAATATATCGCCAATTTGGTCGATAAATTTTCGCCTAGGGCGTCCCTTCCCGACTCCGCCGTTCACCACTGCAACATAAATTTGCTTTGTCACTCTTTCCTAGAAAGAATGAATGCTTTTTACATGACCAAACCACCGAAGCATTCCTTTCTTAATCCTGGTCACAACATCATCTTGCAAACCACACTCTTCTCTTATCAAACAATTTCTCACGCTGTCATTCAGATTCAGCCCTAACATACTCCTTAATGACCGCATTTCTACAGCATTTATTCTACTCTCGTGATTCTTCTGCCACACCCAACTTTCACTACCATACATTAAATTAGGGACTAACACAGCATTGTGAATTGCCATACGTGCCTTTTTGGACACATTCTGACTTTCCACAACAGAGTGTAGAGCCCCATTTACTTTATTTCCACCGTTCACTCGTCGTTCTATATCCTTATCATATCTACCATCCCTGCTAAATACACATCCCAAATACAAACTCATCTACTTGCTCGACCAATTCCCCTTCTATTCTTATTTCACATATCTTTTTACTTTCTTCTCTTTCAAAAACCATAACTTTCATCTTACTTGCGTTCACTTTCATTCCCCTTCTTTTAATGAACTGTTCATTAATGTAACCATCATTTGCAACTTGGCCGCCGACGATGCAAGTATGACTTGATCATCGGCGTACAAAAGGCATTTGACGGTTAACTCAGCCATTCTTAACCCGCATTTTTCAACTTTCAAATTGTCCAAACAACTGTCCATAAATAGGTTAAACAGCCACGGAGAAGACACACAGCCCTGTCTGACCCCTTTATGGATGCCAAACCAGTCCGAGTAGGCCCCGTTGATCCTGACACAAGCACTGCAGTCCCTATACAGAGACTTCAATGCCTGTATCAACCCAGCGCTCAACCCAAATGAGTTCAGTGTTTGCCATAACACATCCCTGTCCACTCTGTTATAAGCCTTTTCCAAGTCCACGAACGCACAAAAACCTTTTGGTTTTTGGCCAAAAACTTCTCCACAATCATGCGCATGGAAGAGACCTGATCCGTACATCCCATTCTTTCTAAATCCTGCTTGCACATCCCAAATTTTTCATCAGTATCTTTCATAACTTTTCAATTAGTACCTTAGCATACAGTTTTCCCACAATGCTAAGAAGACTGATACCACGGTAGTTTTACAGTCCTGCTGCGATCCTTTTCCTTATAGAGTGGGAGTATCACGGCTTTGCACCAGTCTCCCGGTACCTGCTTAAGTTCCCAACACAAATTAAACAAGGTACAGCAGGTCTGCTACCACTCCCTCTCCAGCCCTTAGCATTTCGAGTGATACTCTATCATATCCGGCTGCCTTACTGGCTTTCATACTTTTTATTGCTTTCATTATTTCATCTATGCTTATCCCTCTATCTCTTTCCTCTTCTTTCGGAATTTTATTTCATTTAATTCAAACGTCTCATCACTCATAAACACGCTTTCAAAGTATTCCTTCCATCTCCTTAACCTCGAAACTTCGTCGTTCAGAATACAGCCATTCTGGTCTAGTATAGCATTCACTCTAGGCTGTTTTGAATGTGCCCTGGCAGTTCTTATGAGTTTCCAGAACATTTTAGTATTTGTCTGGAAGTTTTCCGATATTCTTCTATCATTATTATCCGTTCCTTTTTGCTTTTTACTTCCAACTACTTCTTTTACTCTCTTATTTACATGTCTAAAGACTGCCTTTTTTCTTTCAATCTCATAATTCATACTGCTAGAATAACTAGCTTTGGTTGCCAGTAAATCTAGCCATGCTCTCTTCTTTGCTACTAATTCCATCCGTACCTCATCATCCCAGCATAAAATGTTATTTTTCCTTTCATTTATTTTCTTACTCACACCACATACTGCGGTAGCTGCATCCACCAAACCTTTCTTGACATTATACCACACAGTCTCCAAGTCTAAATCATTCATACACAATTCATCCATACCACTTATATTTTCTCTGTCTACATTTGAACTTCTCTTTCACACCTTCATCTTGTAACCTGTCTGTTCTTACACGCTGTAACGCAGTGTCAGACACAGATGTCCGATGCCGCCAACGTCTGAATAGACGATTAATTCGGCATAAGACAAGTATAATATGTCCCTAATTTAGACCCCGGTACACCCTTTTATCTACCACTGCGCTCTTCATTCTTTCATCCACAATTATGAAATCTATCATACTTATCACCACCTCTTCCCATGTATACATGTGAATCTTCTTATGACGAAAGAAAGTGTTCGTCACAAAAAATTCTTTTCCACACATACGGTGAGGAGGCTTTCACCAATCTCATTTATACTTTCATCACCAAACGTTCCCAATATCCTTTCATATAACAAGCCTCTTCACGCCAATCCTTCCATTAAAATCTCCTAATATAACAATATTTTCATTACCCTTATATTTCATTAGCACCATCCTTACCATCTCTCAAAATGCTCTCGGATATAAGTGGGTTTAGACATGTCTGCAGGACCCTAGAACAAATAACTTCTTTAAGCCCACTTTCATTCGTATCCATAGCAGCTCTTGGCTTACATATCTCATACTCTTTCACACAATGACCCATTCTTCTGAAAGGATGATACCGATTCTCTGGCATGCCCTCTCGGTCTCATCTACACCAGACCAGTACGCGGTATACATGCCATGTGTAGTGGCATCCTTTCCCTTCCGTTTCGTCTCATTTACACATAACACATCTATTCTCTATTATACATCATATCGCATACTTCATCCATCTTATCATTCATTACTCCACATACATTCAGCGTAGCCAGACGGGCCCGCAATCCATCTTTCCCCTCCGGGAGACAGAACCTGACGGTGGCGAACCTCGTCGTCGGTTTTCCTCCCGGAGATTCTTCGCACCCTGCCCCATTAAAGGGGCGCTGGAACTCGGGGCCGCTTCACTTTGTGCCTCATGGTGCGAAAGTAGGTGGTATTTTACGCTGTTACCACACGGCGAGGAGCCAAGTCTGTTCTTTCGGCATTCTCGCTTGTTAAGCACCACCTGGGGACACGTGTGGTGGGCCTAGGATTAGTGGTCGAACGTGAGCGACCATCCCTATATAACAATATTTAATATATTATATTTTTAGAATTTACATCGAGCATTGTCAATGAATCATTTGAATTTGTCCGTAAAAACGAAGAACACGATCCAGTGAGTTCATAACAATAAACGTCACTGGATGACAAGCCACAATTTGGCATTTGCCGCAGGAAATGTTCGTGTTCCGAATAATACGCGGCGCCACCATTGACTACTGCCTGGTAATTCAGACTCGTCTGTAATTATTGGCACGATCACGTGCTCTAGTCAAAGTCTCTGGTTCTGCATACGCATCCCAGCTGAAGTTATTTTTTTTTATATAACACTACTTTTAAGGATTTTATGGCATTTAATTGTACTTATTTTTATTTCCCGACGTTTTCAATTCCGATTTTAGAGTTAACTCGGAGTACTTTCAGCTTTTTAATTATTACTTTTGGTCTGATCAGGTTGTAATACCCAGCCTCCATCTCTGTTGAAATATGGATGTTTTTTTAAAATTTCAATAGCCTCACGTATCATCCTTGGCAGGAATCGATGTTCTTTCGCAAGGATTTGTGGTCTATCAAATCTAATTTAATGGCGGGAGCCGTCTAGGATATGATCACAAACTGCAGACTTCAACAACTCAAACGTCGGGAATTAAAAATAAGTCAATTTGTAGTGTTCGTGTAAATATAAGAAATTATTTTATGATTTTGCTACAGTACGTGGTAGAGCCATGCTGCAGCTATATTAGTAGTATAGTTGTAGCACGAATGGGTCGGCTCGACCGGAAGGACCACGCCTCACAGAATACCAGCGTAAAATAGTGTTTAACACTGCTGTGTTTCTGTATGGTGAGTGTAGAGAACCGGAGACCCTTTTACTGGAAAGAGGCATTCCATCTTAGTCCTCACGGGTGACAAACGCATTTGCATTTTATTCGTTATCAAGGATAGATGTAGATGTCATGGGTCACAGCAACCACTTACCATCAGGTGGATCAGGTGCTCGTTTGTCACCTATCCTATTAAAAAAAAAAAAATTTTGTTATCTCCAAGTAGTATATTGTACTTTCTTACGTTAAAATCATAATTTTCTTGATGTATTCATAAATATAGAGCGACTTTTTTATATGAAAGATAGGATAGGTTAACGAATTGGATGCCTATGGCATAGGTATTTTTTTAAAGTAAACTTTTATATCTACGCAACATAAATGAATGAATGAATGAAATATACTTTATTGTACACCAAAAACAATAATAAATAAACAACAAATTATTTAAAGCCGCGTATCGATTACACGCTCCTGGTGCGCGCGCCATGAATAACTGCCCCGAACAGTGCGTTCCGCGGAACGCGTTCCAAATGTTCGACATATATCAACTAAGCGCGCCCAGCGCGCGTTGCAGCTGTTCCCGTGTTTGGCCGTTCAACAAGGATGTCGGTCGTGTACGAACAGCTGCCGCTTTCTTAGTTCCATGCATCATCTCAGCGCTTTGTTATGATAAAAACTACTTTTACTATTCCACAGCAGTTATTTTGAACCATATAATTTTATCAATTTACGGCAACTCTGGTTATCCATAGCTCGTAACGCAACGAACACACGAATGATGAAAACAACCGTCCCAACTGGCGCGCGCGCCTAAACTTAACTACTTTGATACGCGGTAAAAAACCGACACCAGATGGAACGCCCCGCTCCACGTTTGAGCGTGTCATAGCGCAGCTGGAACGCGCGCCAATGTTCGACCTCTTGGAGCGCTTAATCCATACGCGGCTTTAAGGTACAATTGGCGACTTTATCGCTTAGAAGCAATCTCTACTAGGCAACTACATTGCAGAGGATGTAATGATCTGTGAGAAAGAGTATCGGTGAAAGTAAGTTGTTAGAAAATACGATATATACGAGTATATAATTATATACTTGATAAATACATACATAATATAATATATAAATACATTTCAATTACAAATATATAGAAATACAGAGCAGACATGTTCGTCGGTTAAGGGCACTCTTAATTTGGCCCATCTTCAATATATCGTCAATTTGGTCGATAAACTTTCGTCTATGGCGTTCCTAGCTGACTCATCCGTTCAACGACGAGCATGTATATTGTAGGGCGAATGTCAGGAGATGAGTCAAACGAATAATGATATAAGACTCGCTTTATTGTATTAATAAATTTGATTATATGGGATTATTATTACACTTGTGTGTGATTATATGGGATCATTATTACACTTGTTGTAATTTCTATATACTCTACTACTACTACTACACCTTCCATCCAAAAGAAAAAAATGTGACAGTATTGTCACTAATTCATTTTTAATTATTTCTACGTTTGGTGCTACATCTTTAGCAACTTTATAAGGACCAGAGTATAAATCACTTAGTTTATTACCTGACTCATTTTTAAGAGTGCTAAAACATTGTATTTTATAGGCTTGGTATATTTATCAAATACAATTTTTCTTTTCCTTAGACTTTATTAAATTATTTCTTGCCTCTCTTTGACAGTTGTAACCTCTATTTGTGCTCACATGGATAATGATCGTAGTTATAAAGTGACTCTAAATCTACAGTCAAATTACTAGGAAGTGAATTTTTTTTACCAAAGACTAGTTCATAAGGTGTGAATTTCGTCTCTGTATGAACTGTTGTATTATAGGCAAACGACCAAAATGGTAACCAATCGCTCCATTTTACAGGGTGATTATCAATTTGAATGCGAAGAAAAGCATTTAAATTTTTATGTGACACTTCCAACGCACCTAGTGATTGGTGGTGGTAAGCAGTCGAATTTAATTGTTTTATTTGAAGCAATTTACATACCTCTTGGAATATGGATGCGATGAACTCTTTCGCTCTGTCAGTAGTTATTACTTTCAGTACTCCATACCTAAGAATAAAGTTAGTAACGAAACTCTGCTACTATTGTTGGTTTTTTTAAATTATGGATATGCTTCGACATACTTAGTGAGTTCGCATTGTAGCGTTAAAGCATAAGAGTAATGATTATTATTAACTTCAAATGGACCTACTAGGTCTAAATATATCTTTTCAAACGCTGTGTTAGCTGTCGTTATTATTTCTAATGGCTCTCTTACGGGTAACGAAAATTTCTGACGCTGACATTTGTCAAAACGCCTAACTAAGTTCTTTACATCATTATGTCACCCAGGCCAATAATAGTACTTTCTTATATTGTTGAACATCCTCTCATACCTGCATGGCCACTGCTAGGTAGGAGAATTTAATATTATTTAATATCACCTTCTGTCATCCTTATTATATATAGTTTTTACATTATTTATTATATGTACATGGATCGGTCCTATCATACATAGATTTCATTTTTCAACTATTTTAATAATTCCTTCTTTATTATACATATACTTCATTAACATTAATACTAACTTACAAAATCATCTAATTCCTCACAAACTCGCGTCGCATCATTCGTGAGTCAGAACTTAGATATTTAATATAAATTATCTTTATGTTTTCAACATAACAAAATGTATTATCTTTACTAATAACTCTAATTTTCTCAATTTTTTAAATCAGCTTTATTAACCATACGTAACTCCACTGATTCTCCTGGTTTGACATGATTATTACGACTTTCGGTTGATCAGGCCTCAAGTCTGTGGGTATCATGTCCAACGAGGAGAATTTTGGTTTATTTATTTTCGCGATTTTGCTCGTGTCATGACATTAACGATGTTTTCATTTAATTCTTTTAACTCTTTCGAACTCAAACAGATTCTAGATAACGCATCTGCAGCTGCATTATCTGAACCCTTTACACACTCCACGTCAAAATATATTCCTCTAATACCAAACGAAACTTCATAAGCCTGCTTGACGGATCTTTCATGCCAAATAAGTATACTAAAGGTTTATGGTCACTATTAATTTTAAAATATTGCCCACACGCTCTGAAATGTTTGACGGCCCATACTATCGCTAACAACTCTTTTTCTATAACTGGATAGTTTTATTCAGCCTTATTTAGAGATCTGCTAGTAAAAGCTACTGGTCTTCCATTTTTATTCGACAAAATTGCTCCAATTGCTTTATCAGATCCATCGGTTTGCAAAATGAAATAATTTTCTTTTGTAAAATCAGGGTAATCTAAAACTGGCGGGGACATAATACGTTTTTTGAGTGTTTCAAAAGACTTTTTCTACAAAGTTGGTTTAATGGTTGCGCAATTTCAGCAAACTTGGGTATAAACTTTCTATAGTAATTTGTGAACACCACAAATCTCTTAACTTCATCGGCATTCGGCAGGCAAGGATAGTTTTTATTGTATTTACTTTTTCAGGATCAGGTAAAATCTCCTCCGCTAGATATATACAATGTCCCAAATATAATATTTGTTTTTTAAGAAATGTACATTTTGAAGGATTTAATTTTAAATTTACTGAACGAAGTCTTTCAAAAACATCCTGTTAGTTTTTATTGTGGTGGTCCAGTTGTCTACCAAAAACAATGAAGTCATCTAGATAAATTAAGTATTTTTCATTATTTAGTCCTGACATTGCCAAATTCATCATTCGCGAGAATGAACTGGCACTTGTTTTTAATCCCATTGGAATTCTCGTCATCTGGTATTTACCAGAATTGAAAGCAGTAAATTTTTGACAACTTTTATCTAAATTAACATTGTAGTACCCTTGATATAAATCTAAATGTGTAAAATATACACTTCCAGACAAAGATTCTAAGATTTCTGTAATATCAGGGAGGGGTACTTATCGTCCTCTATACAGTTATTTAATTTTCGGTAATCCACTACCAATCGCCATTTTTATCACCCGATTCATCTATTTTTTTAGGCACCAATAATATTGGGCTCGACCAGTTGTTTCTTTACCAGGTTCTATAATCCCTTCTTTAAGCATGTCGCTAATTTGACGATTAATTTACTTTTCTGACTAATTAGTAACCTATAGGGTTAAAAACACTGGACTAACGTTTGGTTTAAAAATATTGTGAGTGTAAATATCTGTTGTTGTCAATTTATCGCCCTCTAAATAAAAAACATCATGCATTTTGTACAAATATTTTGAATACTTTGAAATTCTAAGTCATTTAATATATTTAATTTTAAAATAATCTTTTACTCGGTCTAAACTATTCTCATTTTTCTCAATTCTACAAATATTATAATCATTAAGATCATGAATTGCAAGATTTATCCCTGACAATTTTACTGATTTTTCGGTAACATTCTAAATTTTTATTGGTATTTTTCCCCTAATTGGTGTCGCTATCGAGCTAACCAAATAAACACCATCTTGTTATTCTTGTGAACAGATAATGCAATCGGTTTGAAAATCAGTTTGAATATAATGTATGGATTCACTTCTTGGAGGAATTTCCAATACATTAATATTATAATTATTAGTGAAAGTTAAGTAACAAGTGTGGTCTGATCCTAACTTCAAAGATAAAATATTTTTCTCGAAATCTAAACATGCTCCAAATCTATTCAAGAAGTCTCTACCTAGAATTCCATTCGACGAAATTGGTAACGAATTAAAAACAAAGAACTTGTGATTAATAACAGATCCATGAATCATTATTGGAACATAAACATATCCGATTGTTTGCACCTCGCCACCTAGACCGATTATAATTACATTCTCTTTATGTAATGAAACACTTAATTCGATAGCATGTTTATATGTTACGGTGGATAAAGATGCGCCCGTGTCGACTAAGAAAGAATAAATTTTATTGCATGATGAAACTTGTAAATGAATAAAAAAATTGCTATTACTAATAGCCAAAATTGAATGATTTTGTTTATTCTCGAAAAAACTTATCTAATCGGGGTTCGTCTGAAGTTGATTCCGGGTTTTCATTAATTACATTGACGGTATTTCTTTTTATCTCTTGATTTCCACGATAATTACGAAACATACCTCGATTATATCGTCCTCGCTGTCCTTGGCCACGTGAGTTCAAGTAGTTCCATGAACTCGATCGCTGCGAGTTTACATGGTAGTATCCTCGCTGTGTAAACATTTGCCGATTACGCCCGTTGCCGCGTGGGTACCTGGAGTTGTTATGAAAATTCCTAGAATAATAAAATTTCTTACTGGACATACCCATCACCTCTCCTGCGGCCAATAATGATGAAGTCTCTTCTTGAGCTGCTTGAATGGCATCTTTCAGGGAGCTGTTATTTCTAGCAGAAATTATTGTGTTGATTCGACGATTTCGTGTTTATCGGAAAATTGTTGATCGATTGTTTTCATTAGTTTTCAAAATATTGTAATATTCGGTATTACCGTTGGCTTGCGATAGCATAAGGTCCACAAATAACTCTGTTATTTGTTTTCCGTAATCAGCAATTGACATATCATTTTGGCGTAATTTTTGCAATTTATTCTGAATTGCCGCTACGCCTTTTTTTGGCAAAAACTCTTTCTGCATGTCACTTACCAAGTCTTCAACATTAGAATAATCGTCTCGAAGACATAATTTAGCAGATTGAGATAATCTACTTTTTAATATGAGTTTAATTAAATTCTTTTTGCATTCCTGTTTTGTTAACGAGAAATTATAATACTGAATATTGACTACTAATTGTTTTACACTTGTCTCGTCGTCTGACATAACACGTAATAAAGTCAAAGCCGTTTTCAAATCGAAAGTATACATATTGCTCGGATTTTCAGATTGTACACACTCGGGCTGACACAATTTTGTAACATCCTGATATAATGATTCAAAATTCTTACAATAGGTTTCATAAGATGGAATATCAGTAAATTTAATCTTAACTTCCTTTACTTTACTATTAAAATTTATTAACCACTTAGAATAGTCACTTAATATGTCATTGGCCTCTTTAAGTTAAGTATCTAAAATTTTTTCCTTCACGTCTACTCGATCCAATTTTAATTAAATATGTTCTAACTTCTTTTAATGTCTCATATAACTGTTCTAAAAAAATATTCATAACTTACCACCAACACGTAGAATACGAGTAGAGTATACTTTATATAATTTTACGAAATATTTAACATAATAGTAATTCGGTTAAATGACTATTAAACACAGTAAAACGTATACATGATTTAAATTAAAATATAAAGTTCAGTAATATAGACGAGAGTCCCAATATTTATGTAGTTGATTTATAAACACAATACCTTTTTTATCGCACTTTTAATAGATACACACTTTTTTTACTCATTTTATATGCACATAAACGCCGCTTTTAAACACTGATCAGCGTCGGTCACACTTTATAATACGCCCTTGGTTGACTCGCCTCTTCCACATTTGTGGGGGTTGAGGTTGTTAAAATAGACCTTCTCAGTGTATTTCTATTTATCTCTGTGATGTAGATGTAGAACGCCATAGCTTAATTCAGTTCATCAGTTGCACATAGAAAAAAAATTTTCCACTCCAAATACGGCGGAGAATCTCATATTCGCGTCGCAAAACTCTCCGGCAGGGTCGCCATGTAGGGCGAATGTCAGAAGATGAGTCAAACAAACGAATGATGATATAAGACTCGCTTTATTGTATTAATAAATTTGATTATATAGGATTATTATTACACTTGTGTGTGTACTTCTATATGCTCTTACTACTACTACTACAATGTAAACTTTTATAATTATTTTGTGTAATTTTCAGGAAAATGTTACTGCCCACCTCTTGTTACATTTCCTCTGCAGTATTTAATTTACTATTTTAATTCCCGACGTTTCAAGCTTTACAGTTTTGTATATTCAATATTCAAAAACTGAAGGTAGCTGGGCTAACTGACATTGGGACGTCAAACACCTCAGTCCCCCGTGACCATGGGTGATGTAAAGTACCCGAAACGTCGGGAATTAAAATAGTAAATTAAACGCGATAAAATCCGTAAAAATAGTTTTATTCAATGTGTAGTGTTCGCGTAAATATAAGAAATCATAATATCACTAATGGTTGTGTTGCGATTGTTTCCGTGCCGGATCTCACTTACTTTGGGCCTATACCTGGTTATTACATTTAAAAAAACGTTTCGTTTTCTACAGCGCAAAAGTGCACAAAGGCAACATTTAGTATAATTAAAATTTTAAAAGTTTAATTAATTACTCTTTGAGAGGACAAAGGAATATCAAAAGTTCAAGTTAACAACAAACCACCTACCAACGTGGCAACTATGGTAAAATCCCCGTTGAAGCAACATATGAGGGCGGCTTATGTTCAACAGTAGACTTGTGAAAGGCTGTAATAAAGAATGACTTTTTTTATACAATGGAGGGACAAACGAGCAAACAGTCCACCTGATGGTAAGTGGATGCTGTGGCCCATAGACATTTACATTTATCTTCGATTAATAATCAAAATGAGATGCGTTGTCACCCATGAGGACTGCGATGGAATGCCTCATTTGAATGCAGGCAACAAGAATATCTTCAAAATAGTTACATTCAAACTCCTTTATTTGTACACCCTTAAAAGTTGAATTTTTGCTTCAAATTTATATGGGACCAACTTTGAACTATAACCTATTTAACATTAATCAGTGAACGTACATAAACAAGTCCAGAGACTAAAACAGTAATTAAAAAAAAAGACTGCGTAATATAGTTTACTGAAAAGAGAAAACAGGCGTAGTGTCGTGGTACACTCGGTTGAACGAAGTTCCTTTCGTAGTATATTATTATTGATAAACGTATTATATTATTGATAAATGAATTACTAGCGTCTATTAAAATGAAGCGTCATTTAAAATAAATAATATTTCTTTCATGGCAAGATAAGAAAAAGTGCGAGGGAGATGGATATTATTCCATCTCGCTACCTTATAGCGCGGAAGGCCATCAACACTACGTCAGAAAGGGTCGTGACAGAAAAATTTTACACTTTTCGCCTACCTCCCATCCGCCAAATTCGTACCGTCCGATAAGGAACTTCGTTCCAAAAGTTCTATATCCTATGTTACTTTCACAACTAAGATGATTCTAAAGACATTCTATATGTTAAGATCCATTAAATCATTTAGGCTACAGAACGTGAAAATAGACATACATACGTACATACACTCGAAAACATTAGTCTTCTTTGTGGCAGTCAGGTGAAATTTTGGAATTCATTAAAAAAATATACTGGTTCAATAACTTACGTTTAATTTAAAGTTATTTAATTTTAAGTCGTCTAAAGTTGCTGAATGAACAATTTGTAATAAAGCGTTTTGACACATGTACTCTGTGCAATAAAAGGAATTGTAACACTGAACGAAATGTTCTTTAAATGTAGGAATCAGGCATAAGGCCTCAGAGAATTCTCCATTTTAATAATAATTAAAAGACCAAACCAAAGCTACGAATTATTCTTAGCTTTGGTTGTTTGTTTCATTTAATTTTTATAGCATAACTGTGAGCGTGAGTATGATAATAAATCAGGGTATTTTACGGCTACGTTTCAGACTTTTTCATGACAGAGCGAACATTATTATGTGGTTTATTAGAATTATATAATGATTTATGTGTAAACGCCGGCTTCTCTTTAGGTAAATTATTAATTAGACTACCGCAGGACAGTCTTGGCCTAGTGCGGGGTTCAATGGACAATTTATATAATAATGTAAGCAGATACAATATGCTATCGTTTATTTCTTTAGATTAACATTATTTCTGTAAAATTTGGGGGAAGGGGAGAGGGCGTGGGAGGGAGACAGAGGTTAGGGCAAGGGGCATGTTTGCGGGTGACAGAATTTAGTCAACGGCATTATGGGAATGAAAGTCAGTTCACCTTACCTTACCTTAAGTCGCGTTAACTATTAAAAATGATGGCAGCGAAAAATTAAAAAAAAAACCAAAATAGCTGTTTCTGAAAACTTTCCATAAAATATATAACTATATTGTTTTATTATATTATATTGCTTAATTAATTTTCAAATAATATAAATACATTATAGAACTTAACGTATTTTTATAGTCTACGACCCTAACTCATTTTCGTACATTAATGTTTCAAATTTCAAATTCAGCTCAGCTCAGCTACACATACAATTGCTCTGGCTCTGAGCGGCATCAATACATGCTATGCCTCTGAATCACCAGTGTATATTTCTTGTGCATTGACAACTGCAGACGTTTGTAAAAATCTTCGTGTGAAAAGGGCACAAAGTTTTTTCAGCATTATAGCAATGGTACTGAGCTCATGTTTTGTCATGAGACAGCAATGGACATTAAGCCCTCACATATGTAATTCGTCTTATTTTGTTTGCTTTATGAACGCTAACTTCGTTACCGTTCATGATTGGCTTGGTCGGCAGCTGTCGTAAAAGTCTAGTTAGGGATATTAAAATGTATCTAAAATAATTATTCATACACAAAGTAGTGACCTCTGTTGTCTTAGTTTGTAAACTCTTTTCAATCACAGCATTCGTTTTATTAGAAAGGAACCAGCGCAACCTCTTGAGGTTAGATTAGACGTAATGAGTTTTGAATTTTCTTTACTATAAAACCAGATTGACCCTATTGATATAAAACTTTTAGGTCCAATGTTTTGTGAGTTTATAACAAAAGGAAAGTGCTAACTACATAATATATTAAATTGCCAAACGTGTCATAAAGGTGTCATGAAAGGTGAGAAAAGAATATTGGCTTTATGATTGTGTAGGTTAATTACTAAGCTAAGCTATTACTTCTTTCAAAGTTTCCATCTAAACCCTTTTTTGGCTAAATGTGGTCAGTAACCCCTGCTCTTTGGATTCTGCCTACCCTCTTGGGTATTACGGTCTACATATATATATATATATATATATATATATATATATATATATATATATATACCGTATAGCGATATATATATATATAACGCTTTGAATGTATGCTGTATGTAAATTCACACTATAAGAAAATTAAAATTAATTTTTGGTCGTGTCGTAAGAAAACTGAAACAGCAGATTGGCGGCAGAATCTTCCTGATAAGAGTTCAAAATAATAAGAAAGTGGGGTTGCCTATCAGCTTTACCCAGCGTGGTAGATATGCAAATATCCCACTGTCTATGAGGAGGCCTATGTACAGCAGTGAACTTTAATAAGTTTGTAAATATTTTTTTTTATAACATTTCATTAAACTTTTAATAAAAGTAAAACAAACTTCATAAATTAAAAGAATAATATAATTTCCATATTGTAACTTCTGAAGTCGGTGCTAAGACAAAATGTATAGAAAAATTAAACCATTGAGGAAGTTTCATTTCACCTAAACTATTACGTGAAAATTATTTCATTTTATTAAAGTTGGTTTATAATTTATATTAAAAGTTTTGTTTTTTCCTTTTTAGTGGTTTAAGGTAACAATTAAACTGTCGTATAAATATAAGGTCGGGGAAAAAGTTCTTTCGCATTTTATATACAAATTCAAGACATTTTTTCAATGTTTAATTACATTTAATTGTAACATATATGTGCCATTTTATTCGATAACTTTTGCCATCATGTAGGTAGTGGAGATAATCCTGTTGCTGTTGAAATCTTTGGATTTTTGATCAAAAAAATGCTACAAGTAGTTTTGACTGTCCTCTTGATGTTAACTTAATTCTACCCACAGAATTCTGAAAATCTGAGGGTGCAAGGTCAGGACTATATGGTGGATGTATTAACACTTCCCAACCATGCTCTCAATTTTTGAGTGGCCAGATGTATGTGGTCTGGCGTTATCATGATGAAAGACCACTCCTTTTCTGTTGATCAATTCCGGCCGTTTTTCTCAATTTCTTGCTTGAGTCTCATTAGTTATTGGCAGTAGAGATTCCAATCGATTGTTTTACCAGGCGGTAAAACTCATAATAAACGATGCCCTCCAATCACCACCATACATACAGCATAACCTTATTGCGTGTTAATCCAGGTTTCGCTATAGTTTGTGGAGCTTGACTACGCTTTAACCATGATGTTTTTGCACGTTCTTGTCGTAGGTGACCCACTTTTTATTACCAGTGATCAATCTTTTCAAAATGGTTCGTTTTCATTACATTTCAATATAAAATCGCAGACTTTTCAAATGGGTCAAAACTGTTTTGTGGTCAATCCTCAATTCCTCGGCTGTGCCGTTACTACTAATATCTTGCTCCACTTTTTCAAAATGGCATTGACTTTATCCTTATGAGGGCGACCAGAGGAGCTGCATCTTGACATCAAAATTCCCGGACTGAAAACGCTTGACCCAACTTTGTGCCACTTTACTGACACTGCATTAGGTCCATAAACGTCATATTTTTTTTCTCGACTTGAGTCGCATTTTTCCCTTTTTTTTAAATAAAATAAACTTCAGAACGTATCGAATTTCTTTGTTAGAGTCACTCATTTTGGGGACAGAAAACACAATAATAATGGCGGGAAAGTGTTTTTACTTTTTCTTTTCTTTTTAATGTCCTATATGTATTGATATTAAAACCAGCCAGATAAAACAGTGAAACCAAAGAGATTTTTCTTTAATTTTATACAAACAAAATACTAAGAAAGCTTCTGACCTATTAGTTCCTTTAAAATCTTACCACCTATTTTCATTCGTGAATTACAACATATTTATTTTAAAGAACAAACAATCCTTTCAATCGCTACATCCGTTTTGAGAAATCCGTGAAAATACATAAAATATGCGTCGAATGTTGGACCTTCTCATTATTGAAGTCGCTTAATCAAAGATGTAAATTAGTAACAAGTTTTCGCAAAAGTAACGCCTCATATAATTAATTAAAAATAAATACAAACTATATATTTTTAAATTTAAAATTTCTGATGAGAAGTTTTACGTGTCACATGTCTTTAATAAAAGAACTTATTTCAACTCCAATAATTCCAACTACAGTT